>CM067360.1:43753309-44000831 GCA_034401795.1 Chaetoderma sp. LZ-2023a | reverse complement strand
TGAGTGAGTGAGTGAGTGAGTGAGTGAGTGAGTGAGTGAGTGAGTGAGTGAGTGAGTGAGTGAGTGAGTGAGTGAGTGAGTGAGTGAGTGAGTGAGTGAGTGAGTGAGTGAGTGAGTGAGTGAGTGAGTGAGTGAGTGAGTGAGTGAGTGAGTGAGTGAGTGAGTGAGTGAGTGAGTGAGTGAGTGAGTGAGTGAGTGAGTGAGTGAGTGAGTGAGTGAGTGAGTGAGTGAGTGAGTGAGTGAGTGAGTGAGTGAGTGAGTGAGTGAGTGAGTGAGTGAGTGAGTGAGTGAGTGAGTGAGTGAGTGAGTGAGTGAGTGATTGAGTGAGCGAGTGAGTGGGTGGGTGGATGGGTGGGTGTGCGAGCATGCGGCGGGCGTGATGGTGGGTGGGTGGGTGGATGGGTTGGTGGGTGGGTGGGTGGTGGATGGGTGGGTTGGTGGGTGAGTGAGTGAGTGTGTGAGTGAGTGAGTGAGTGAGTCATTAAGTCAGTGAGTCAGTGAGTCAGTGGATGTGTGGGGGAGAGAGAGTAAGAGAGTGCGTGAGTGAGTGAGTGAGTGAGTGAGTGAGTGAGTGAGTGAGTGAGTGAGTGAGTGAGTGAGTGAGTGAGTGAGTGAGTGAGTGAGTGAGTGAGTGAGTGAGTGAGTGAGTGAGTGAGTGAGTGAGTGAGTGAGTGAGTGAGTGAGTGAGTGAGTGAGTGAGTGAGTGAGTGAGTGAGTGAGTGAGTGAGTGAGTGAGTGAGTGAGTGAGTGAGTGAGTGAGTGAGTGAGTGAGTGAGTGAGTGAGTGAGTGAGTGAGTGAGTGAGTGAGTGAGTGAGTGAGTGAGTGAGTGAGTGAGTGAGTGAGTGAGTGAGTGAGTGAGTGAGTGAGTGAGTGAGTGAGTGAGTGAGTGAGTGAGTGAGTGAGTGAGTGAGTGAGTGAGTGAGTGAGTGAGTGAGTGAGTGAGTGAGTGAGTGAGTGAGTGAGTGAGTGATGTGAGTGAGTGAGTGAGTGAGTGAGTGAGTGAGTGAGTGAGTGAGTGAGTGAGTGAGTGAGTGAGTGAGTGAGTGAGTGAGTGAGTGAGTGAGTGAGTGAGTGAGTGCGTGAGTGAGTGAGTGAGTGAGTGAGCGAGCGAGTGAGTGGGTAGGTGGATGGGTGGGTGGTGGATGGGTTGGTGGGTGGGTGGGTCGTGGATGGGTGGGATGGTGGGTGAGTGAGTGAGTGAGTAAGTGAGTGAGTGAGTGAGTGAGTGAGTCAGTGAGTCAGTGAGTCAGTGAGTGAGTGAGTGAGTGCGTGAGTGAGTGAGTGAGTGAGTCAGTGAGTGAGTGAGTGAGTGCGTGAGTGAGTGAGTGAGTGAGTGAGTGAGTGAGTCAGTGAGTCAGTGAGTGAGTGAGTGCGTGAGTGAGTGAGTGAGTGAGTGAGTGAGTGAGTGAGTGAGTGAGTGAGTGAGTGTGAGTGAGTGAGCGAGCGAGCGAGCGAGTGAGTGAGTGAGTGAGTGGGTAGGTGGATGGGTGGGTGGGTGGCTGAGTGAGTGAGTGAGTGAGTGAGTGCGTGCGTACATGTACGAGTGAGAAAGACATTGATTGATTGAGCGAGCGAGTAAGTGAGAGCGGGCGAATGAGAGAGAAAGAGTGAGTGAGTGAGTGAGTGAGTGAGTGAGTGAGTGAGTGAGTGAGTGAGTGAGTGAGTGAGTGAGTGAGTGAGTGAGTGAGTGAGTGAGTGAGTGAGTGAGTGAGTGAGTGAGTGGGTGGGTGGGTGGATGGGTGGGTGGGTGCGTGGGTGAGTGAGTGGGTGTGTCAATGAATCAATAAATAAATCAATCAATCATTCATTCATTCATTCAATACATCACTCAATCCACGCACCCACCCACCCACCCACCCACCCACCCACCCACCCATCCACCCATCCATTTACCCGTCCATCCACCCATCCATCCACGCATGCATTCATTCACTCACTCATCCATCCATCCATCCATCCATCCATCCATCCATCCATCCATCCATCCATCCATCCATCCATCCATCCACCCGATCATCAACCCACCCACCCATCCATGCATCCATCCATCCATCTATCCATCCATCCATTCAATTGTAACATTCGAACTGAGACTACTGAAGCTGATTGCGAACATAACATATGCAGTTGGAAGAACTTAATAATGCAAACGTTATTGAGGAGATTTTCAGGTATGAGTTTACAAGGTTATTATATTTAAATTGATCGATCTCTCACATAAAAAGATTATTTGTATAAAAATTGACACTGACACGATCAAATGGAGGTCATAATTTATACACGGTAAATGATTAATTAATATATATACAAATGAGCTAAAAGTAATTTTCGGTAATTAAATACTACCAAAATGGCCTTATCCGGAGCCCTAGGAACGAAGAGAGGGAGAAGCGGTCGAGAGGGAATGGTCAGAGAGAGGTGGGAAGGGCGAGGAGTGTAGCGATAGGGATGGTGGCGAGTGGGTGAGGCAATCAATCAATCTATCAAGCAATAAAAACAAGTATATTTCCAGAATTACATAATTTCTGTATCTTCCAAATTAACCTCTCATTTGAATGTCGATTATGGAATGATTGGTCATCTTACCCTCTCATTTGATGTAGCTTATGGAATGATTGGTCATATTACCCTCTCATTTGATGTAGCTTAAGGAATGATTGGTCATCTTATCCTCTCATTTGATGTAGCTTAGGGAATGATTGGTCATATTAGCCTCTCATTTGACGGTAGCTTAGGGAATGATTGGTCATCTTATCCTCTCATTTGATGTAGCTTAGGGAATGATTGGTCATCTTACCATCTCATTTGATGTAGCTTAGGGAATGATTGGTCATCTTACCATCTCATTTGATGTAGCTTAGGGAATGATTGGTCATCTTACTCTCTCATTTGATGTAGCGTAGAGAATGATTGGTCATCTTATCCTCTCATTTGATGTAGCTTAGGGAATGATTGGTCATATTAGCCTCTCATTTGAAGATGGCTTAGGGAATGATTGGTCAACCGAGCCTCTCATTTTAACGTAGCTTAAGGAATGATTGGTCAAATTAACCACTAATTCTGAGATGGCTCATGGAATAATTGGTCATATTAACCTTTCCTTTGGAAGTAACTAATTTAAGGATTAGTCACCCTATTCTCGGATTGGGAGCTATCTAGCGGAAGTTTTAGTCACCAGATTGTGGATGTTCTTATCGACGCGTATTGTTGAGCAGAAATGCTGGATGTAGTAGCAGAATGCGATGGGTATCACTGGGGGATAGATGACGGGTGTAGATGAGGATAGATGACGGGTGTAGATGGGGACAGATGACGGGTGTCGATGAGGACAGATGACGGGTGTAGATGGGGACAGATGCCGCTTGTAAATAGGGACATATCACGCGTGTAGATGGAGACAGATGACGGGTGTAGATAGAGGCAGATGACGGGTTACATGGGGACAGATGACGGGCGTAGATGAGGACAGATGACGGGTGTAGATGGTGACCGATGATGCGTGTTGATGGGGACAGATGACAGGTGTAGACTGCCACAGATGCAGGCTGTATATGGAGGTGGGGGCAGATGATGGGCAGAGATGATGACAGATGGCGGATTTGATAGGTGGACATATGACGGGTGTAAATTGGGGAAGGTGACGGGTGTAGAAGGTCACAGATGACGGATGCAGATGGGAACAGATAACGGGTGTAGATGGCCACAGATGACGAATGTAGATGGCGAGAGATGACGGGTGTAGATGGTTACAGATGACGAGTGTAGATGAGGACAGATGGTGGATTTGCTGGGTGGATTGATGACATGTGTAGAAGGAGACGGATCACGGGTGTATTGATGGGGATAGATGACGGGTGCAGATGGGCACAGATGGTGAATGTAGATGGTAACATAAGACAGGTGCATATGGGGACAGATGACGGGTGCACATGGGGACAGCTGACGGGTGTATATTGGGGGCAGATGACTGATGTAGATGCGGGCTATGTGAACAGGTGATAGGTGAAGATGGGGACATATGACGGGTGTAGATGTGGATAGATGACTTATGTAGATGGGGACAAATGACTGGTATAGATATGGTCAGACGACGGGTGTAGTTGAGGCGGGTATCAATGGGGACAGGTGACGGATGTAGATGGGGGATGGGGGGGGGGGGGCAGATAATGGCTGTTGATGGGTATAGATGGCGGGTGTGGTAGATTGGCAGACGTGGCATGAGATGGAGGTAGATAATGGATATGGTATATATGCAGACGTGGCAGGTGTCACATGATGGTCATGTGAGGTGGGCAGATGTGGCAGGGGGCAGATGTCGGGTGTGGTGGGTGTGTAGATGTGGTAGATTGACGGATGGATGATTGGTGTAATATGTGAACATATTATGACGGGTGTGTTGGGAATATGTGGAGGTTCTGGTTGGGGACAGATGTCGGGTGTGGTGTCGTGAACGGCATTGTGGTGGCCGGTATGCAAATCAAATGTGGGGGTAACATTATCAGCTATGGCTTTGTGAATCACACGTTTGCTGCATTAAGTATTAATAGGCTTAGAAGTCCATGTCCCTAGATGGTCGTATCATGCCAGCTCTGGCATAGCATGCACCGTGATTTAACACTATATATATATATATATATATATATATATATATATATATATATATATATATATATATATATATATATATATATATATATATATATATATATATATATATATATATATATATATATATATATATATATATATATATATATATATATATATATATATATATATATATATATTACTCTCCCCCCCCCCATAGAACATGGAAATATTTCTAGATTGTATGCATATGGACCACCTAGATACTTATTTCATAGTAGTATTATACGAACTGACACATAAATGACACCTTGGCCCATTAACCCTTATCCATGTTAATACATGTGACTGGGCCATTACTCGGCCAATACTTGACTGCAGTGACCTGTTTTATCAGGGGCATACCAGAAACAACAGCGTCTTTATGGTATACTGAATATGCTGTCGAATATTCTGAAAGTAATTTGACTGTTCTAGTTGAATTAATTTCAAAATATTCAACAGCTTACCCTTTATCTTGGCATTAAGACACTGGAATTTCAAGTCTTAATAGGTTAAAAGTTATTCTTGAGAATTCCGATTCTTGCCCGGTCAGTTTTAGTGATGACCTTGACCTGCGCTTTTGATCTCAAGAATCAAAAGGTACCGGGTTCCTCTGAACACCAAGCGCAATCTACCACAAAAATCTGTTGGCGATCCGTCTAGTAGAACTTTGAGTTATCATGCGCATATGCAATTTTCGTATTTAGTTACTCTGACCTTGAGATTTGACCTAATCATCAATAGGATTCCTCGGGATGACAAGGTCAACCTCCTACCAAACCCGTGTAGGTACTTCCATTTGAACTTGAGTCGCCGTGCATGGGACACGAGACGCACGCAGCTACGCACTAGAAGCTTGTACTTTTAAAAATCCAATTTATTTCTACCGTTCTTCTCACTGTAGCCATACACTACCATGCGTATGCCTATTATGCTGCCTAGGGCAGAAATGTCATGTTTGGTGTTTTAGTCTAAACCAGATTATGGCGAAGGTTTCAAACGTTTAAGAAAGCCTGCCATAGTTCTAAACAAAAATACGCTTCTGAAGAACGGAATCACTATTTCTGTCAATTAAATAAACATCGCTAGAGGTGATTCAAACATTTCAAATGTCAAAGTTGCCAGACTGGCTTAGTACAGTATGAACTTGGAATGGAATATTATACACGACGAACTGGTGGCCAATTTAATTCCGTGCCGATGTTGTTTGCATAGCGTAATGTTCCTTATTATTGTTTGCAAAATCCATTTAAAATTACTGTGGATTTTATCATCGAGCTATTCACAGGAGTCTTCAGATTAACATCCACCCCCGAAGTTGCGAGGTTCCTCTTAAAGCATCACGTAATACACTGATAGTTCGGCCAAACGTAATAGAGAAAAAAATCAACTTCATTTAGCAAACATGAAAATCCACTAGGATAATTGTTTGCATAGCAGAGTGCAAGGTGGGAACGTAGAGAACATTCGTTCAGTTCCACACTATGGAAAGAATGTAAGAATCGCGTGTAATTTTCCCAGAACACTGTTTTAGAAAAGAATCGTATAGTTAGCAATTCAACAAAGTTTGGTTTAAGATACAGCAGGAAATTGAATATATTCCTTTATCAATAATTAACCCACGCATCGATCCATAACCGAGTTCAGACCTGTGTCTATAAATCTCTGCTCCTGTGAAACATTGTTCACTAACAACACAGGCCCTAACATTTTAACCCTTTAACTTTTGAAATTAAAGTGTCAATCTTAAGACAACTCGTCCTATACGCGAAAGCTGTTGCATATTTTGACGGTAATTTACCAGAGCTGCTGCTGCTGCTGCTGCCATAGCACATCAGCATCCAGTCCATTACTTTCAAAATATTTAACAGCACAGTACGTGTATTATTTCTAGTTTGTGAGCATTAAGCCTACAGGTTGATGTAACTCTGGGAACAGTCATTGACACGAGGAGCCTGGTTTGTGGCAGAGGGGATGGAACGATCGATCATATAATTAGTGCTGAACAGGAGACGCCATTTGTTAATTAGCTGAAAAAATGTCAACATGAGCATTTTGTGTCCCTGGTATTGCATTCAACAGGCTGTGTCAGTAATGCGCCATTAATTTGGTATCTGTGTGTGTGTGTGTGTGAGCGTGCGTGCGTGTGTGCGTGTATGTATGCTATTATTAAGTATCATATTATGGTGGTATGCGCTGAATGCCCCCACCCGTCCAGCGCCACCACCCCAACATCTCACCCCAACCCGGGCCCATTGTACAACTCCCGTAATACTTCACCGTGGAACAAATATTGGTTATCTCAATGTGCACCAGTTGCCTATGCCTATGGCTGTAACAGGGCCAAGTCAAATTAGTTTCAAAATATTCAACAGAATATTTATTAAATAGTAAAAGCAAACAATTTGTCCAACAACGCCTGGACCGTCTCCAAATATGCGATCGTGGCGTACTTATCGACGTCATTCATGACGTCATTCATTATGATGTAATTGTACACATCACGCTGTTCATTATGACGTCATATGACGTGTGGGTACTCTGGAAAGGTGAATTGTGTGTAAAGGGTGTGGTCATATAGCTTGATTAACGATTATGTTAATATAAATAAAAGTTTGGTATAAGGACCTAGTTACATAACCTTTTATGGCTTGAATCTAATATTGGGCCTATGCAGGTGTCCTTCAGTGACAGGTTTCTTTATTGTGGATGGTCATGTCATTAAGATTAATAGTGACCACCACCTCCCTGTATTTAACCTGGTAGAATCGGGATTTAGGGTGTTAGATATAACACATTTGCATGTCACTGTTGCTTTCACTATGGTATGAATGAGTGAGTGTTTTTCATACCACAGTCCGTGCTTACAGCGTGTGGATTGCATGCACATTTCCCAATATGAGCTAAATGACACTTGTTTGACGGGCATTGGCTGGTCCATTGATCGATCATTGTTAGGAAGTTTTGTCCTGTAAATATTAATGTTGCTGGTACTCAAATCACAGCGCAAAGAGACATTCTTTTAGATATTAACACAAATGTGTGGACATGCACAGGGTATATATCTAGCTAATCTTTATTCTCATTCTGCCACTTCACGCCTGCATAAATGTAAGGCAGGTAGCATTAATATGAAGTGGATGCCGTTATTTCTGCTATGACAATCGCATGGTTCACGTCGTACGTCTGCAGACCGGCCTTCAGAGCATGGGGCACATTTGCAATTCTAAAATTAAAGTGATGGACTAATCTCATGACACGCAGGAGCCATTGTAAATAGTTGTACAGAACTGTTATTGTCGGATGATGGTGCCAGAATGAATGAAAATGTTCGTGTTTCACAGCGGAATTGATGGAGGCAAGAAGGGCTGCTCTTATAGTTAGCTGGCGATAGTTATACCAGATGAGATCCTGAGCATCAAAGTTTTGACCCGTGAGTGAGTTCCTTGAGGTTTATTTGTTGTGATCAAACAGGTGGAGGTCAGATCTTCGACTGTGAGTTCATCTTGTAAGGTGCATCGAGATGTTTCATATGTCCAATGCGATGGCTGAGTGAATCTAGCCAGACCGCATGTCAGCAATTCGAGATCAGTGGTGACGTCACGGAGCACATCAATTCGTCGATGATCGTAGCACGTGCATCAATTAAAGTCATTTGGCCAACCAAGCCGCGACCGGTTCCTTCCTTCTACGCGATTAGTATATGGGTGGATGAATGAGTAATCAACATCCTCATAGAGTCTCAATGTACACTTTCGTTAAAATCATGCATATCAGACATACTGGATGGCATTCTGCTTTAGATCCCTGGAGCCTGGCCAACCACATTATTTAATAAATGGACCTAAATGACAAAGGTAGAATGTTATATAATGTACCACTCTTTCTCTCTTCGCTGCATCCACTCCTACACTGCACACATTGGGGTTAACAAAGTTACGGTTGCCAAGTCAAAATTACGTAGTAATTCATCCGATGATGTGCAGGGGAGACCGGGGCACAGTGAGCGACAGGGAACAGTAGGCCATTTCGATTTTCTCAGAAATGCATTATGGTATTTTGCCAATGGCATCATCGAATGTGTAGTAAGAATTACCATACATGCTACGGCAATTGCTGGCAGAAGAAATGAAAAAGTACATATTTATGTTTTAAAAAACGGTTTTTGAAGTCACAAAGTAAAATTTTAGTAAGTTAACAAAGGTAAGTTAAAACGGTGGATTATGAGAATGTCAATTGTAACGTTAAAGCATGTGGTCGGGACACAGTGGGCCTGCCTGGTAAAGTTAGAGTTGGCCAGTCATGGCACAGTGGGCCAGTCTAGTATGGTCAGAGTGGGCTATGTCCCACTGTGCCCCATCTTATTAAACAAGATTGATAGTTGTCAAGGAAATCCTCGAGTCGGGAAATCATATAATTTAAAATATATGACTTAAAATCCTGGAAAATGTGCATTTTTTCTCTCAACTTATGAAAAGATCATGGAAAATTAAGTCATTGAAACCTCCATTAGACAGCAATAGCTGCCAGTCAAATTAGTTTCAAATTATTCAACAGATTATTTATTAAATTAAATCATTTTTCATGTGGGCGTGTCTTTCACGGCCAAAAGGACAGTAATCTTCTCAGTGAGACATTTTATTCCATGTCTAAGTCACAAAATTGTGTCATTTTGGTCATGGAAAGACGCGTAAAAATTGAACTTGTCATTGCAAAATGAGTGTTCAAGTGCCCGGTACAACCCTCATTAAATATCTTTTAGAATTAAATTAGGAAATTAGTTTTAAATAACTGTTTCTTTTCAGCTAATACGCAATCATAGAGCGCAATTGGAAAGAGGGAAGAAAGATTGCAGATTTTAGTGAAGGCAGCACGAGGCGAGCTGTGGCTGAAGGTTACAGCGTCAGGCAAACAGCTAGAGAAACGGACCTAAGATGCACAACGTTGCAATGCTACATGGCCAAAGTAAATGACGGATCAATAGAATGGTACACACCAAACTATGACTGTCGTAAAGTATTTTCGGCCGAGCAGGTTTTCGAAATTCAGGAGTATCTGATACTCGCATCCAAAATGTATTATGGCCTTATTCCTGCGCAAGTCCAGCTTTTAGTTTACGAGTTTGCTGTGAAACTTAATATCACATTTCCAGCATCCTGGTCTGCCAGAAAATGTGCAGGAACAGACTGGTTCTCAAATTTCTTGTCACGACACAAGACCTTGTCACTACGACGACCCGAAGCAACAAGCATGTCAAGAGCAACTAGCTTTAACAAGCACAACGTTAATGAGTTTTTTGACAATCTTCATTCACTGATGAATCATTACAAATTTGAACCAGCTGACATATGCAATATCGACGAAACTGGTTGTACAACTGTTCAGGATATGATACGGTTACGGTCAGTGCTCCTAAAATAGAAAAACAAGTAGGCAAAATTACCTCCGGCGAACGTGGTACACTAACAACTGTCTTGTGCACCTTTAATGCCATCGATAACTCAGTACCACCGTTTTTTGTCTTTCTGAGAGTGCATTTTAAAGAGTACATGTTATATGGGGCACCTCCAGAAAGTGCTGGCATTTCACATTCTTCAGGCTGGATGACTGGCAATAATTTTGCAGTTTTCCTTGGAGATTTCATTAAGCATACTAGATGCTGGAAAAATCACCCAGTTTTTATCCTAATGGATAACTATGAGAGTCATATTACAATCGAATCTCTTGATATAGAAAAAGACAATGGCATTGTTTTACTAAAGTTTCCACCTCACTGCAGCTATATGCTGCAACCACTTGACCTCTCCATTTAGGATTCCTTTAAACATTATTTTTCTCAAGCTTCCAATGCATATATGACTAACCATCCCGGTAGCACAATAACCATATATAACATTGCAGAATTAGTTGGCAAGGCGTACCCATTGGCATTCATGCCAAAGATCATTCTATCTGGATTTCAGGTTGCTGGCATTTATCCCTTTAACAGGAACATATTTCGTAAAGATGAATTTTCACCATCCTCTGTGACAGACCGAGAGGAACCCGCTTCTGCTATTGGTATAAACATGAGTGTGACTTCAACAGCATCTACATCCATTGCAAGTGAGTTAACAGCAGCTGTCCCATCACCTTCTCATTCCAGACCGACTACATCTGATGCAGACAGACGTAACTGCAGGCACGTCTACATCTACTACAAGCGAGCTAGCACCACCAATCCCTTTACTCTATATGAGTTCTAGGGTCAGTGAAAATACACCAACAACTTCAACCACTGCTATTTCAGATGACGTCTAGGCAATTGTTGGTATGTCTCCAATTGATATATCAAGCACAAAGCAACAGCGTGGTTAAAATAATTTTGCACCGGTGTCATTGTTGGCCATGTCTCCATTACCAAAGGCTCCACCACGTAAGAAGATATGTTGAAGAAAAAAGGAGACACCCCAGATTTTGCCGGCAATACCTGTGAAAATCAAAATCCAAGATGAGCTAAGTAAGAAGCTAACAAAGGGTTAAAAAGGAAAGTTTAGATTCCAAAGGGAATTCAAAACGAAAGCCTTTTGATGATCTTAATAGTGTTGTTTCAACTAGTTCTAAACAACTGTGTGAACTTACCAGGAAGATTAAGAACAGCAGAAATAGAAAGGGGAAATGTCCAGCTTCTGCAAACCTGAATAGGGATATACACCCACCACCCTCAAATTCAGAATCCGAAGATAATTACAGGAGTTCTGACGAGGAACTCCCTCTGTCAGATGTCGAACTGGGACTGAGCGAACGATGTAGCTATGTGAGTTGGCGTATGATAGTACGATGTTTGTGGGGTGGGTCATCATCCAACTCCCCTTCAAAATCTGTCGTGCATGTGTGTGCACATATGCTAGAGATGTGTTACTGTAGCAAGCAAATAACGAATTTGGACTATTTGTTATTAAATATTGTGAAGCCATATACCAATTTGTTATCAGCGTGCATGTTTAATTTGTTTATAAATGGTGCACGGCCAATTTTTAATTTTGCAAATGGCACACAGCCCATATGCCAAAATTAAACTTGCGCCAACGGCAAAAGAATATTTTTAAATCTTCAAAAACCTAAAACAATAATTCACCTTTTTAACAAGAATATGAATGGATCAATAGTGAAATGTCATATGTGATGTACGCCATGTACAAACAGTCGCGGATTGCGCTGATAATAAATTGACATAGGCCTATGGGTTTTTGCCATTTACAAACAGGCGAATTTGGTATCTTTGACTGTTTGCTTAATATTTGCGACAAGCTTAAAGGAAGGGAAAAGCGAAATAACTAATGATGTTTATTGGTATTTTCATACAATATAAAATTAACTACCATCGATAAAAAATGGAAATAATTGGGATTATTTGAGAAAAAGCATTTACTAAATCGAGGAGCATTTAACTTGGAGCAGTTAGTGGCCATGCTGATGAAAACGTTATATTTGAAAGTCAAGTTTTCAGGTTGAAGCAACACGTTTCGGTCAAGATGATTTCACAATACACTGCTGGTTTCCTAGGTCGCAAGATGCTGCCTACTGATTGTAGACCCTGCCTCTGGAAACAACGGCTTTCAGTCAACTTGTTTTAAAACTAGACAGTATTTTACCTGTATGATGTAGTGGCTAATCAGCATAAGGCAAATATAACTTAGGTTATATTACCGGCTGTAGTGGGTATTATTTATTCCCTTGGCATACACCAGAGCGCATAGGTCCAGCTTCGTCACTAATTGGTTACCGCCAGAATGACATAAATGGTATTTAGCTGCCTTTTTCTAATTATTCTGATTTAATTCTGTTTTTCACTGGTGGCTATAGGTTGATTCTTACATACAGCTGTCATTCAAGAGCGTATGTTAGTTCCCTGATCCTCTCCTTTAACTGAAATCATGTAGACATAAATGCACAGCGCAAGTCATTGCATCCTTTTTTGAACCTCATAGAAATGTAGCTTGCCGTGAAATTGGCATCTCTATAACACTAAACAAGGGTTTAATCATAAATTATGGTTAAGCTTAACCTCAGGTTAGCTAACACAGGTTTAAGTAAACTACCTTTCAAGCATGCCGATTTTGTTCAACCACGAACAATGGTTTTACTCAACTAAGTTTTGCTTAAACTAGTGTAAAGTTACACATCCTTTTTTGACAGGTGAATGCATGTCCTTCCATATTGGGAGTTGTTAGCGGATGATTGCTCCGATGTTTATATGCTCTGCTCATCATTCTGAATGATAAAAAAATGTACGATCGAATGAATATACGAGCAGCTTGGTCATGTGCCCTTGAATCTGCACATGCCCAGATAATTTTTAAGTCTGCCCATAGGCCCTAGTGATGGTAGCATCAATCACCTACTCATGTCAGTCTTGCATTTGCTCTCGCTCGATTATTAAATGAATAGATTACATGCATTATCACGATTCAGCATAACCAGCTATTAGTCTATTGGAAGCTTAGAAATTAGAATAAGTAATTACCCTAAGCCAACATAGCGCTGCAATATGTATTTACGTTGAATATATGTCCTTATGCTAAGAGACAGATAACAGATAAGCGGTACACAGTAGGCCTACAATAAGATCGTGGATATCCCATGAATGTGTGATATAGAACATTGGCCTCACGCACCAGATAGTGGCAATGTATGATGATGTTTAGAACAACGTCCATACGCCTACTCCATGATGGATAGGCCTATTATTTAGGATGTCGTAAGCTAAATTATGATGATGCATTTAATGAATTAGTACAAAATGATGGCACCTGGATACAACGCGATAGTTTTCGTTCCCAATGAAGATAGATTGCATTTTTAAAATTTTCAAGTTATCAAATCCTCTAATAGTGACTCGGGGTAGCTCATTGAGGAATTTGTCGAATAGACGTAACATTTCGAGGTCACATTGACGTCCCATTTGACAGTAGCTTAGGGAATGGTTGGTCATCTTAACTTTCACATTTGAAGGTATGTTAGGGAATGATTGGTCAAATTAACTTCTCATTCGAATGCGGCTTAGGGAATGATTGGTCATCTTGACCTCTCATTTGAAGGTAGATTATGGAATGAATGGTCATCTTACCCTCTTATCTAAAGGTATCTTAGGGAGTGATTGGTCATCCATTTGAAGGTAGCTTACTGAATGAGTGGTCAAATTAAACAGGCATTTGAATGTAGCTTGGGGAATGATTGGTCAAATTAACCTGTCATTTAAAGGTAGCTTAGGGAATGATTATTCATCTTAATGGCTAATATGGAGATAGCTTAGGGAATGAGTGGTCGTCTTAAGCTCACATTTGAAGGTAGTATAGGGAATGATTGGTCATCTTACCCTCTCGTCTGAAGGTAGCTTAGGGACTGATTGCTCATCTTAACCTCTCATTCTAAAGTAACCCACGGAATGATTGGTCATATTAACCTTTCATGTAGAGGTAGCTAACGTAAGGATTAGTCACTCTATTATCGCATTGGGAAATATCGAATTGAAGTTTTGGTCGCCAGATTGTGGGTGTCATTAGCAACGAGTGTTGAGGACAAATTCTGGGTGTAGTAGGGGAATGCAGTGGGTGTCGATGGAGACAGATGGCGGATGTAGATGGGGACATTTGATGGGTGTATATGCGATGTTGTAGATGGGGGACAGATGACGGGTGTAGATGGTCACAGATGACGGGTGTAGATGGGGACAGATGACAGGCGAAGGTGAGGACAGATGATTGGTGTATATGGTCACGGACGACGGGTGTAGATGGCCACAGATGGCGGGTGCAGATGGGCACAGATTACGGATATGGACGGAGATAGAGTACGGATTTGGTAGGTTGGCGGATGGAGTGCGTAGATGGGGATAGATGACAGGTGTATATGGGGACAGATGACGGGTGTAGATGGGGACAGATGACGGGAGTAGATGGGGACATATGAATGGTGTAGATGGAGCAGATGACTGGGATAGATGGCAACAGAGGACGAGTGAAGATGGGGCAGATGGCGAGTGTAGATAGCTACAGATGACAGGTGTAGAGGCGGACAGATGATGGAGTTGGTAGGTGGATCGATGGGCACAGATGGCGGGTGCATACGGGGAAGATGACGCGTGTAGATGGGGGCCATATGACGGGTGTAGATAGTGAAAGAAGAGGGTTTTAGATGGCGACATATGACGGGAGCAACAGATGGCGGGGGTAGATGCGCGCAGGTAGGGGATTTAGTATACAGATGCCACAGATGATGAATGTAGACGTGGGCCGATGATGGGTGTAGTTCGGGGCCAGATGACGGGTGTTGTTAACGGCAGATGACGGATGTAGATGGAGACAGATGACGGATGTAGATAGGCACAGATGACGGATGTAGATGGGGACATATGATGGGTCTAGATAGTCACAGATGGCGGATGTAGATGCACACAGATTATGGATTTGGTCGGTGGATAGATGGCGGGTCTAGATGGGGACATATGTCGGGTGCAGATGGTCACAGATAACGGGTGTAGTTGGGGATAGATGACGGACATAGATTACGGATTTTGGTAGGTGGGCGGATGGAGTGCGTAGATGGGGACAGATGACAGGTGTATATGGGGACAGATTACGGGTGTATATGGGGGCAGATGACTGGTGCAGATGGGAACAGATTGACGAGTGAAGATGGGGCAGATGGCGAGTGTAGACACCTGCAGATGACGGGTGTAGATGCGGACAGATGACGTATTTGGTAGGTGGATTGATGGAGACAGATGACGGGTGTAGACAGGGCAGATAACGGCTGTAGATGGGGGTCATATGATGGGTGTAGATGGTGAAAGAACACGGATGTAGATGGCGACGGATGACGGGTGTAGATAGCTACAGATAACAGATAACGTATGCAGATGCACACAGATTACGGATTTAGTCGGTGGATAGATGGCGGGTCTAGATGGGAACATATGACGGGTGTAGATGGTCACGGATAACGGGTGTAGATCGAGATAGATTACAGATTTGGTAGGTGGATTGGTGTGGACAGATGACGGGTGCAGATGGGCAGAAGATGGGTTTAGATGGGGGCCAGATGATGGGAGCTACAGAGGGCGGGTGTAGATGCGGACAGGTGGGGGATTTGGTAGACAGATGGGACAGATGTTGAATGTAGACGCAGGCAGATGACGAGTGCAGATGGGGGCCAGATGGCAGGTGGACGGGGAAGAAGACAAGTTTAGATGGGGGCCAGATGATGGGAGCAACAGATGACGGGTGCAGATGTGGATAGGTGGGGGATTTGGTAGACAGATGGGACAGATGATAAATATAGACGTAGGCAGATGATGGTTGCAGTTCGGGGCCAGATGGTGGGTGTTGTTAAGGACAGATGACGAGTGTAAATGGAGACTGATGACGGGTATAGATGGGGACAGATGACGGTGTAAATGGTGACAGATTGACGGGTGTAGATGGAGACGAATGACGGATATAGATGGGGACAGATGGCGGTGCAGATGGGGACAGATGGCAGGTGTTGATGGGGACCAATTAACGGATATTGATGGGGACAAATGACGGTCTAAATGGGCACATATGGCGGGTGTTGATGGGGACAAATGACGGGTGTGGTAGATTGGCAAATGTGGCATGAGATTAAGATAGATAATGGATATGGTAAATAGGTAGATGTGGTAGGTGGCACATGCCGATCATACCAGAGGGGCAGATGTGGCAGGGAGAAGATGACGGGTGTTTTGTTGGGTAGATGTGGTAGGTTGACAGATGATTGGTGTAATATGAGGACATATTATGTGTTGGAAACAGATGACCGGTGTGGTAACATGCATCAGGGGCATTATGGTGGATGATATGCAATTCAAAACTAGTCATAACATTATAAACATTGGCTTGACGAATCACACCTTTACTGCATTAAGGATTAATAGGCTTAGAAGTCCAGTGGTGCCTGGATGGTGGTATCATGCCAGCTCTGGCATAGCACCAGGAATTGATACTTGAACTAATGGTTTGACACCATACTCAGTAATGCCCAAAAGCATTTCAGTTCATTTGTATTGTCTATGGTAGGCTATCTACCATAGACATCTGGTAATCTTTCGTAGCTTCACTGATAAATTACATTAAGCCAGCATATCACTGGATATCACCCGCATGTTTGCGAATCAATAATTGTTGACAACGCATATATTTTGTTCATATCTCCTCCTATGCATTATGCACTGTAAAATCAATACAGTATCATTAATAAACGTGCGATATTGTTCACTACATGTAAAATAGAATAAAATGTGTCGTAAATTAATTCATTATCTGCAGCAACTAATATATATTATCGGGAAAGAGGCGTACACTATGCGTCTCTTGACGAAGAAATTGTGTCTAGTCATATTAAACCTATCCTATTGAGCTAAATAGACATGTTTTTAGAGTTGGTTGCATGCCGGACTAAACAGAGTTATAGCACGGACAGCGACCTCAGTGAGAAATTATTGGTGGCGAGAGAAAGTGATGCATATATAAATGTCGCTGTATAGTGTTTCCTACGTGCACTGCAGTCCTATGTTTTCTACAAATAAACAAAACATATGAACGAATGGCTGCTTGCCATATATAAAACTAACCAGTACAAGTAATACAATGTGAAATGATCAGAACAATACATATAGTACATGTTGTTGGACCTACTACGGTGCGGTTAGTAAAAACACCTTACAGTAAAATAAAAATAACTATGAACAGATAAAGAAATTATAATTAGCAGTCCTAAGACCGTTACGGTTCCTTTTAGTTATCGGGACCGTTTACAAAGATGATATATAATCATTAAAGTGGAATTAACGGAATAATTAAAAATGTTAAGTATAGTTACTTGAATAGTCGGTAGCCATTCTTAATGACGGGATATCGTGTTACTGAAATTGATACGTCACCATTGGTGTGATGTGAATCAACACGTTCTCTGGAAGCTGGAAGAATCTCTGCATATAGATTCCCGCAGACAGGTATCCTGCATGCTAATCCAGGATGGGAGCGGAGCAACTCAGGACTGTAATCACAATATAAGAATGTTTAACGAATGGTCAGTAAGTTCTACAATAACATTACTGCTAGGAAGAAAGTTCCCGTACACCGACGGTACGGATGAATGTTAGGAACAACCCGTTTCACAGTGGGGGTTGTTGAATACGGATGAAGATACATAACTAAGCCGGCAAAGTTTACTTGCTGCGGTCAAAAAGTTTAAATAAACCTACACGACATCAGTGCAGGGGTGGGAGTGGGAGTTGAATAACCACATTTTGGCGTGGCCGGCAGATCCAGCGAGTTATCCACCAAAGAACATCGCTGCCTCTACATCTGTAGAATCACATTTTCAGGCCGGGAAAGGCCTCACCGCAAGATTTTGTTCCGAATTTGTTCTCGATTCAGACATGAACAATATTGTGGAAAGTTTCCAAAAATGCCCCCGAACAAATGTTTGGGAGTTCACAAAGTTTTTAAGATGCAGTGGCTTGGGTGGCTGCCGTAGTGCTACGGGGGAGAAACTTTCCGAGACAGAGGTGATGTGCTTAATAACTATCCCGGCTGATCGTAGCTGCTCACAGATCCAACCTGTTCGGCCCCTGGCTGCATATGCTCTTGATCTCTGGATTCCATCTCCTTTTATACTACTCGTGACGTCATAGGCGCAAGTTTCAACCAATCATCGGCCGAGCAATAGCCAATCAGCGTGTAACTAACAGTGATGCAGACGAATGTTCTAGAACATTCTAGAACTTCTGCGTACATGTGGTTATGACATCACGGCAATATTTTGAACATAATCAAAGGGGTTTTCCGTGGATAACTCAGCGATTTCTTAACAGATTTTGAAATGGGTTTACAGATTTGGAAAGCGCGTCGAATTCTGGTCTTGATCGATACCAGATTCGGCGGGAACAAGCAAATATAAAGAATTACAATGTACCTACTCAGTACACTCTTGGACGTGATATACGCGCTCTGTCAATGCAGCGGCTGGCGCGCCACGCGTTTTAACGAACTTAGTTGTTTTACGACGAAATCTCTCTCATAGGCTTATATACACTTATAGCTCTACCCAGGGTGGGGGGGGGCGTGTTCAATCCATGACAGGTGGCGCGTACCCAGCTTAGCTGGTACGGCCGGCACCTGACCGGTTGATCCGAACCACACCACCCCCTCCTAGTTTGACATCCATGGCAAATGATCACGCATCGCGGATCGACATACGGACGCACTCTAGGCAGGAATCATAGACTTCCAGGGCAGGCGCGTGGCCGGAGAGGAGTAGTGGCGCAATAGACGCGTGTTAGGAGAGACAGAGCGCATAGAGGTGCCAAAGAGGAGAGGGGAGGCATACTTTTAGTTTTAATTTTTTACCCGGAATTATTTTTCCAGGTCTTTTCTTTTTTTTGTTTTGTTTTAATATCTTGGTGCGTGCTTTAATTTTATTCGGACAAAGATTCGCTGAACAATAGCTCGCATGGGTGTTCTCTTTGGGTGCGGATAATCATTATCTCCACAGAGAACCGAGCGGGAGGGCTGCCAAGCATTCTCCTCAATGAGTAGACCTAGCTCCGTCCCTGCCTAGACCAGACACATTAATATTAATAATAATGGTTAAATTACAATACAGCTCAGAAATGCGTGCAAACAGTTTTACGATTTACAATGCCGTCGTTTGGAGATTGTGAATACAGTCAACCTGAATGTCTGTGTTTCTGACATGTTGGTGATTTTAATTGATATACGTAGGTGGTTATCTGTGGATGATACTTGCGCTGTGGTGAAGGTGGCGTTTTTATTGCCGCTGAGTGCGGGGGGGGGGGGGGGGGGAGCGGCGTGATGTCAACTTTATCGAACCTTGCTGGTATTTCGCTCTGTAATGGCCAATCCTGTGGGCGGGACAGAGTTACTTTAGAGCATGGATGACCTGTAGGATGCTGTCATAACTTTGATCAATCCATTATCGAATTCAACTTTTCGGTAGTAAAATCCTACTCATGACTGACGACAATGCGGGCATCTTGCTCTCTTAATAATATTGACTATTCTAGTATTATTGGCTGTTCCCGTACGACGTCGTGGGAGAGGAGAGGGGCGTCGGGTGGACGTTTCTCCAGCGACGCGTGCTGTAGATGGCTGCAGTGAATTCCTTCTATCTACATGATCAGTTCTCCCATAACTAGATAAGAAGGTGTGTGCGGGAGAATGGTTGGCTGTTGTTTGTTGATGATAATGTTGTTGTCGGGATGTCCGGGCTGCTGTATGATGCTAATGTTAAGCGAAATGGGTGCATTCCAGTTTTCCACGCTGGTGAACGCCGAGTCTGTTGTTAGTGCGGGAGGTGGGGGTTGCGGGAGATATTATTTCTCCTGTATCTTTTGCGGATGGAACTGTTGCGGGAACTTATGTCTCTAGCGGGGATTAATTAATACCGATAGGTGCTGCTAAACGATGTTGTTGCCAGTGTTGAATGTCTCTGCTATGCTGAGTATAACCGAGTATGTGTGTGATGTATGCGCAATGACGAATTGACGTATCCAACCCTGAGGGCAAGTGTGTTCTGTAAGTAATTGACAGATTTCCCATTGCAGGGTGGTTAATACCTGCTCAATCAGACGTTCAAAAGTTCCAGGAGCGTTGCACGCGCCATAGGGTATTTTGCGGAGTTGAAAAAGACCATCCCTACAAACGAATGCGCTCTTTTCCATGTCAGCTTCATCCATGGCTACTTGCCAGAAACCGCTAGCTAGGTCAATGGTACAAAACCACTTGGCTCTGGACAAGGAATCCAAGGCCTGATCTATGCGCGGGTGCGGATACGCATCCTTAACGCTAAGATCATTAAGGTGGCGGTAGTCTACACAAAACCGCACGGTTCCGTCCTTTTTGCCTGCTAGCACTATTGGGCTGGCCCATGGGGATGCTGATGGTTCTATAATAACGGTCCACAGCATGTCATTAACTTGTTGATGTGCTTCCACTTCCTTATGAATGGGAAGACGTCGTACTAGTTGTCGTATGGGGAGAGTATTGCCTGTGTCAATGGAGTGTCGCACATGATGAGTTTCTCAGAGATCCATGTCCCTGGAGGAAAAACTATCGCGATATTTGTAAAGTAGTGTCCGTATATGTCGTTTCTGAGATTGCTGTAATCCCACTGTGGCACGAAGGTACAAATCATGTAGGTGTTCTGGTAAATCATCAGTCATTTCCGTGTGCGAGATGGTAAGTGTAGGTGTTTCCAAAGAGATTACGTCCAACAATTGGCCGCAGCATACCCCCGGTTCAAGGGTTATGGGGTCTGCGGTGCCATTGAACATGCGGAAGGGTATATGTTCTTTGTTGGTGGTGTCCACAATCATATGGGGACTTGCGCATTGTGAGGCGATCATGTAATCAGGGTCGGGTTCCAGCATGGTGATGTGGGTGTTGCTTCCTAACTGTGGTGTGGTTGCCCAAAAGATTTGCTCCTGTCAAGTCTCAACTGTGGCTGTACTTGATAATATTACAGCACACGTGTCGTACAATGACGATTCCGGTCCAAGAGGTGTCCATCGGCCATGTATGTCGAGTTCCTGTTGTTTGCAGTGGATGATGGCTTCGCTGGCACTGAGAAAATCAGAGCCAAGAAGGGCGTCGCTTTGTATAGAGGCGATGACAACTTGCTGTATGAATTGCATCACCTCTATTTGAATAATAAGATTAACTACACTGGATACGGGCACATCAGCTCCCGTGGCCGTCTGTAGGTAGATGTTTGTAGGCTTAAGGGGAGGTTTCTTATGAGGTGGGATACTCTCATATAAGCGCTTGTTAAATACTGTGATAGAAGCTCCAGTGTCAACGGTGGCACTGGTGGAAATACGGCTAAGCAGACAGACACACTTATATATCACTTTGCAACTGAGAAAGAGTTTCCAATGATGCCGTTTGCGACAATGGGTACGGAGCAGAATCATTTTGTATATAGTCGGCTTGTTTCTGAATAGCTTCTTTTAATGCATTTGATGGCTGAGTGAGGAAAGGGCCAGTCCGACGTCGCCGCTGCTGCGAGTGCATTGGCGAATACGGAGCTGGTGGTAGCAATGGTGATGGAGTTGTTGCTGTTTCTGTGTATGCAGTGTTTGTGTAGACGGCTGTGCGGATGGGATTCTTCCGATCACGGATAAGAGCCACCTGCACGAGCCACTTCTTACAATGCATCATTGGATGTTTCGTTGAAGCACAGAAGAAACAGTGGCATCGTGGAATGCGTTCGTATCGCCGGCAGCGCCATCATTTGTGAATCCATGATGCGGAGTGATTAGTTTCTCCCGTACCGCTGCTGTCTGTAGATGTGGGAGATGATGCTGTGCGGGAAGGTGTGTTGCATACCACCAGAGGACACAGAAAATCCAGTGTCTTGGTGGCGGGGCGTGATGCTTGCAGAGGTGCTACAACCTAACACTGCCGTTTTACAAAGGAAAGAAGGTTTGTTATGTGTGGACATAGGGGGCGGGGGTGGGATGGCGGTGCTTCGGATGTGGGAGGCATCGTAGGCATCCACATATGTGAGGCTGTGCGTATAGGTGTACGTGTAAAGGCTGAGGCTTGTTGGTGATAGTCGGCCACCGGATGTTGTTGTACGGGGGCCGCAGTGAGCCAGGTAGTAAATACGGGAACTGAGGTGACTCTCCAATCGGTGCCCTTAGGAGTTTGACGGCTTTTCAGGTTTCGGTGTTCTGTGGTCAGGGGTAGGTGTTGTAGACGGAGGACGGTTAGGGCACCATTCGTTCCAATGGCCTGGCTGACCGCATCCGAAACAGGTGTTTGGTGGCGGTGCCGTGTTAGTGGTGTTTGTTGTCCTAAGGTGAGTGGTTGCTAAGTTAGTGCTGAGGGTAGTTACTAAATTTGTTAGTGCAGAGATTTGTTTGTTTATCTCATCCATCCGGTCATGCATGTTGCCGCAGTTGTTATTATTGGGCTGGTTCCCGTGCCCCGGGGCTCTGGTGTGGCCTCTGTGGTCACGCCCCCTTCCTCTAGGTGCTTGATTCTGATTGGAATGTTGTGGTGCTGATGGTTGGATGGATGTGTATGCGGTGGTTGATGCTGTGTGTGGAGTGAGCGTCAGTTGATGTAGCGATGATGGGACCCTCTATCTCATTGATAGGGTGAAGTTGGTGGCGGTTTGCGTTCTCCTGCTCCAGGAAGTTTTCAATACGGACCGTGGTGGCTGTTAACTGTGCCAGGCTTCCATGGTCAGCAAGAAAGAGTTTTTCCTTTAGAGCGGGCTCACCACTCAACGTGTCAATGAACGTGTCAAGGTGAAGATGCGTGATGCCTTCTATGTTGGTGCTTGGGTATGCACGGGTGACTAGTCTCTGGATGCGACTAGTCAGCTCTGGTCTCTTCCGTGCGTCGTCGGAGATTTTTAAGCTGTAAATGGCTAGTTTCCCCGAGAGCGGTGTCGCCAAACCGTTCTGACAACGCTCATTCCAATTGCGTGTAGGTGTGTGTGTAGTCAGTCCCGAGATCCACGAGAACTTGGAGGGCTTTTCCGGAAAGCTTCGCGGTGAGATATTCGGTTAGTCCGACATAATTTCGAACTCGATTTTGTAATTGCCGCAATCACTCTCCCCGCTAAATTCGGGAGGGAGAATGACTTGGCCAAAACCACTGGAGGAACTGAGTGGTGGAAATCCGGGTGGTGGTGGTACTCAGGTGACTGATGAAAATACGGATGCTGGTCGTCGTGCGGGTGGTGGTGGTGGTGGTGGTGGTGGTGGTGGTGGTGGTGGTGGTGGTGGTGTAGGTGTTTCCCGCTGATGCCGAGGAGCGAGACGCGAGTACTCCAATCTATTGATGTCCACCCAGTTGCAGATCCATAAACCGGCATAGGTCTATGGACGGGAGGCGTGATATTGTGGAGATTACGCGGACATTCTTCGTATGGAGATGACTGACACTCCTCATATTGTGGTGGTGCAGTCGGCTGACGGTCGTGATGTGTGACATGATTGATGTAACGATGAAATGGTAGTGCAGAATCCTCCCGATGGTGCCGTGGCGTACCCCTAGAATAAGATGATACATTTAATGGGGGCGGCGCAGGAGGTTGTCTAATATAAGGATTATACGCCTGCCATATAGTATCTGGTGATAACACTGGTGAACGATAGTAATGGAAAGGATAATAAGTTTGCCCGTAAATGGGTCTTTGTCGAGATCGCCCACGACCCGGCCCTGATGGAGTTGGCCTATCGCGGACGTCCGATATGGTACGAAATTATGTTCCCACCTGTGACGCACCTCGGATGGTCCCCTCACTGATAGGCGAAAACATGTGATATTGCGATGCTGTTGATTCCACATGGCTAGAATTTCTGGCATAGTCAGTAAGCATATGAGCATGGTGTCCATCGTATGATGCTACCTCTTGATCGAGGGAGTCGTCGCTGAATGGAGAAAGATACTAAGCTCGCTATAAGGTGTGGGCGTTAGTTCCCTGGGTGTTATTGATGTTGTTGTTCTTTGGGCCCCACATGGGGTGCCACTTGTAAGTCGCGGGGTACCGTCGGGCCATTCTGGTGTCTGGTGTGGGCTCGCCATGTCGCATGTACACGACGAGTGGTGACGCTGGTCTCGGGGTTACGGATCCCATGCGACACTGCCCTATGGGTAACAAAGACCAGCTCCTAAGGCCGGTGGAACTCAATCATTCTGGTCGGGCCGTGTGACCAGCGTCGCGAACATTGAACACAACAGTATCAGCTCATGAGTTTGTGCCACAGGTATGCCTGTCCATAGCAATTTCATGATCTATGGACTTACAATATTTGATTTGGTGACCTAACTTAAATAAGTCTATACAATTCTTTTACCTAAACGGACTGTCAAGTTTGCTAGATAAAAATGAGCATGCGAAAATACAAGACATAGAGACAGCCTGATGAACCTTTAAATGCGGGGCTCCCGGAGGTACCACACAGACTCGTAGGTCTGCAGAGGTATCCCCGCAAAGGAGGCCCCGCATACGAGATCACTAATTAACTTAATATAAGTTATTATACCTCTAAGCTGAAAATGAAAGAAAGTTATCTCTTATAGTGGCGAAAGGCTATGTGCCTCATGCGGGCATTACTTCTGATGCTGTTTTTGGGTGAGAAGTAGTAGCCTCGTGCAGGCGGTCATCACTGAATCCTTGCGAGAGGCAAGTGCCTAGCGTGAGCCTCCATCACAGGAAAATGCTACCACTGCTTAAAGCGGGAGAAGAGTATTGGCCAGAAAGGGGCCAGTTTTATATTCACCCAAAATGCTATAAAGAAAAGACCATGCTGGTGAAACCATGACAAAGAAATGTTGTGTGCTGTTTTATGTGAAGAGGGGACGAGTGATTCCCGAGGGATTCCCATGGCACCGTCTTATGTAGTTTCCAAATATACTGAATTAGTAGGTGCCGCTTTTATTTATACGGGCCTTCTTCTATGCCTAACCTGTCATTTAGTTTTTAGAGACAAGAACTAGTTTAGGCCGCAAATGGTGGGTACCCTACCTAGCGTTTAGATACAGCTGTCATTGAGAGCGGATGTCCTAAAACATCAACATTCAAGACAGCGTACATACATGTTATTTTGCAAGACCTCCGAGCTTGATGAGAATACGGACATCTTGCTCCATAACCACATAAAACGTCACAGGACAATGGTTACTTTTCACAAAAGCAAGTTTAGGCAACTGGCTTATCGATACGGCGGAGTATAAGAGACGAATACCCACCATGAATGTCCTTCTGGGAGGGCGTGGCAGATCCCAACATCTTGCCCAGACATTCTTGCAGAATTTGGTGTGGATACGTATCTCGGCCGTCACCAGGTCCAATGGAGCTAACCTATTAACCTGATGTTAGGTTTAAATGCAAGTTTCCAAGGTATGCACTACGGTGCGGGGGAGACTTCCTAAAAGATGAGAAAGAGAATAATAATTACAATATGTTTTCGCAGTGCTTCCTACATTGGCAAGGATAACTAACTATTAGGTATCAGAAGATACACGGGAGGTGTGTGTGGCACCACACCCTGGCCATCACCGCTCGGAACCCCAATAGTTTCCCAGGGTCGGATCAGTCCATGGTGCGGATAGGGACATCCAAACAATTAAGAAGCCATAAGGCTTAGTGGAACATGAAGAAAGACAATAACTTATAGATATGAGGCCCAATAGGTATGTTGGCCAATTTTACACAACCTTGCCGGAGTGGGGGCCTAAATTATTGCAACTACCGGGAAAGAGGCGTACACTATGTATCTCTTGATGAAGAAATTGTCTCTAATCATATTAAACCTATCTTATTGAGATAAATAGACAGGTTTTTAGTCGGTAGCATGCTGGGCTAAACAGAGTTATAGCACGGACAGCGACCTCAGTGAAAAATTGTTGGTGGCGGGAGAAAGTGATGCATATATAAATGTCGCTGTATAGTGTTTCCTACGTGCACTGCAGTCCTATGTTTTCTACAAATAAACAAAACATATGAACGAATGGCTGCTTTCCATATAAAAAACTAACCAGTACAAGTAATACAACGTGAAATGATCAGAATAATAACTATAGTACAGGTTGATGGACCTACTACGGTGCGGTTAGTAAAAACACCTTACAGTAAAATAAAAATAGCTATGAACAGATAAAGAAATTATAATTAGCGGTCGTAAGACCATTATGGTTCCTTTTAGGCATCGGGACCATATACAAAGATGATATATAATCATTAAAGTGGAATTAATGGAATAATTAAAAATGTTAAGTATAGTTACTTGAATAGTCGGTAGCCATTCTTAATGACGGGATATCGTGTTACTGAAATTGATACGTCACCATTGCTGTGACGTGAGTTGACACGTTCTCTGGAAGCTGGAAAAATCTCCGCATGTAGATTCCCGTAGACAGGTTTCCTGCATACTGATCCAGGACTGGAGCGGAGTGAATCAGGACTGTAATCACAATATAAGAATGTCTAACGAATGGTCAGTAAGTTCTACAATAACATTACTGCTAGGAAGAAAGTTCCTGTACACTGACGGTATGGATGAAAGTTAGGAACAACCCGTTTCACAGTGGCGGTTGTTGAATATGGGTGAAGATACATAACTAAGCATAACGGTGCGCGGTACGTCGGTTAGCTCTTAAGACATACCGGGCAAAGTTTACTTGCTGCGGTCAAATAGTTTAAATAAACCTACACGACATCAGTGCGGGGGGGGGGGGGGGGGAGGGGTTGAATAACCACTTTTTGGCGTGGTCGGCAGATCCGGTGAGTTATCCACCAAAGAACATCGCTGCCTCTACATCTGTAGAATCACATTTTCAGGCCGGGAAAGGCCTCACTGCAAGATTTTTTCCGAGTTGGTTCTCGATTCAGACGTGAACAATATTGTCAAAAGTTTCCAAAAATGCCCCCGAACAAATGTTCGGGAGTTCACAAAATTCTTAAGATGCGGTGGGTTGGGTGGCTGCCGCAGTGCTACGGGATAAAAACTTTCCGAGACAGAGGTGATGTGCTTAATAACTGTCCCGGCTGATCGTAGTTGCTCACAGATCCAACCTGTTCGGCCCCTGGCCGGGGATGCTCTCGATCTCTGGATTCCATCTCCTTTTATACTACTCATGACGTCATAGATGCAGGTCTCAACCAATCATCGGCAGAGCAATAGCCAATCACCGCGTAGCTAATAGTGATGCAGACGAATGTTCTACAACATTCTAGAACTTTTGTGTACACGTGGTTATGACGTCACGGCAATATTTTTAACATAATCAAAGGGGTTTTCCGTGGATAACGCAGCCATTTCTTAACTCAGCCAATCTAGATTTCGATTTTGAAATGTTTTACAGATTTGGAAGGCCCGTCGAATTCTGGTCTTGATCGATACCAGATTCGGCGGGAACAAGCAAATATAAAGAATTACAATGTACCTACTCAGTACACTAAAGGTGCTACCCGCTCTTGGACGTGATATACACGCTCTGTCAATGGAGCAGCCGCCGCGAGCACGCGCGCCACACGTGTTAACGAACTTAGTCGTTTTTACGACGAAATCTCTCTCATAGGCTTATATACGCTTATAGCTCTACCCAGTGAGGCGTGTTCATGGAACGAATCCGGGATGGGTGGCACATACCCAGCTTAGCTGGTACGGACGGCACGTGACCGGTCGATCCGACCTACACACATAAATGACACCTTGATCCCTTTGGTGACTGGGCCATTACTCGGTCAATACTGGGCTGCATTGATGCAGTACCGGGCCTGTAAAATGTGTTATCAGGGACATACCAGAAACAACAGCGTATTTATTTTATGATATAAGGAATATGCTGTCGAATATTCTGAGAGTAATTTGACTGTTTCAATCAAATGAATTTCAAAATATTCAACAGTTTATCTTTATCGTGACATTAGGACACGCGAATTTCAAGTCTTAATAGCTTAAAAAGTATTCCGGAGAATTCCGATTCTCGACCGTCCGGTTTTAGTGATGCCATTTGCCTGCGCTTCTGATGTGCCACTAGAGTTATTTGGCGCACCCCGCATCAAAAGGTACAGGTTCTTCTGAACAGCTAGCGCCACCTACTACAAAAATCCGTCGGGGATCCGTCTAGTAGAGTTCCAGTTATCATGCGAATATGCAATTTTCGTATTTAGTTACTATGTGTTTGGGCTTTGACTGGAGACCCAATCATCAACAATTTTTCACGGGACAATAAGGGAAAACTGCTACCAAACCCATGTAGATACTTCCATTTGATCTTGAGTTATCGCTCCTTGGAGACACGCACATATAGCACAGATCGACCGGTCGGGTACCGGCCATACCATCTAAGCTGGGTATGGCAGCCTGTCCTGGATTCGTTCCTATAAGCGGCCCCCCCCCCCCCCACTGGGTAGAACAATAAGCGTGTATAAGCCTATATGAGATGATTTTCGTCATGAAGACGACTAAGTTTGTTAGAACGCATGGTGCGAATGCGCGCGCCTGTCGCTGTTTCGACGACACACGCGCAGCACGTCCAAGAGCAAGTGGTACGTTTAGTGTATCGAGTTGGTACTGTTTAACTGTTATAAATTACGTATTCGCGTCCCTTCTGGTATGAATCAGAACCAGAATTGGACGGACTTTTAAAAACTATAAACCGTTTTAAAATCGGTACAGAAATGGCTGAGTTATCGCCAATTTGTCCCTGTAAAGTGTGCTCAAAATATAGAAGTGGCGTGGTAATCGCGTGTATATATATATATATATATATATATATATATATATATATATATATATATATATATATATATATATATATATATATCACTCCATTGTGTACACGTCACACGATTACAGCGTGTTGATTGGCTGGTTCAGCAGATTATGATTGGTTCAGGCAGCCAGTTATGCCGTCACCATGAGTATAAAAAGGGATGATTTCAGTAGATCGAGAGCATCGTCGGCCGGTGGGCGATTAGTCGGGAGCTGCCCATTGTATGGGAACCTGACGAAACAACCGAAGACAGATATATACATCATCTCGATTTCAAGAGGTTTTTCGATCACCCCGCACCAAAGCAGTTCCCATCTCACTGCATTAAGAACTTTAGAACTTAAATATGTTCCTATTTTAATTACCACCTATAAGGAACTGTTCTTGCGGTGAGCCCTTGCAGGCCCGTCATGTAATTCTACGTGACGTAGAGCGGCGTTGTTCCTCGGTGGATAACTCACCGGATCTGCCACCACCACACAGCATATCATGTGTGTTCTGATTCAAGTTGCGACCACCGCAGCCAAGTAAACTTTACCTGGTGCGCCACTAGAGTTATTTGGCGCACCCCACACCATTAAGCTTTAATATGCACAGGCATATTTACAATTATATTAATAACCCTTCCTGTTAATGGGTTATCATTAACTTAATTAACGTACCGTCATCGGACGGGAACTTTCATCACTACAGTAGTATTATGTAGAACTTACTAACTATTCAGTAGACATTGCTTATACTGTGTTTCACTGTCCTGAGTTTGTACCACTTCCGTTCTGGAGCAGCATGCGGGAACCCTGTCTGCGGGAAATCTACATGCGGAGACGTATCCAGCTTTCAGAGAACGTGTCAACTCGCGTCACAAGTGTAGTGACGTCTCAATTTCAGTAACATAGTAGCTCGTTATATAAGAACGGCTACTGGGTATTCAAGTAACTATATATGATATCTTTAATTACACCTTTAATTATTTTAATTTATTACCGTAAAAATGTACCGATGACTAATAGGTACCGTACCGGTCCTCTGACCGCATCTTATAATTTCTTATTATTACTGTTTATAGTTATCCTTGTTTACTGTAAGGTGCTTTAACTAACCGCACCGTATTAGGTCTATCAACCTGTATTACCACTGTTTTAATTCAATCATATACTGTTACCGTTTTGTACTTGGTTAGTTAGGTATATGGCCAGCGGCCATCTTGTTGATATGTTTTGCTTATTTGTAGAAAACTTAGGACTGCAGTGCATTAGGAAATACTATACAGCAACATATATATATATATGCATCATTTTCTCCCACCACCAACAATTTTACACTGAGGTCGCTGTCCGTACTATAATTCTGTTTAGCCCGGCATGCTACCGACTAAACCTGACTATTCAGCTCGATAGGATAGGTGTAATGTGATTAGAGACAAGTTCTTCGTTTGGAGGCACATAGTGTACGCCTCTTTTCCGGTCGTTGTGGTACTCTAGCCCCGCACCCCGGAAAGGTTGTGTTAAATTGGCCAATATACCTATAAGGCCCCATATCTATAAGTTATTATCTCTTTTCATGTTTCACTAAGCCTGATGGCTTCTTAATTGTTTGGATATCCCTACCCGCACCGTGGGCTGATCCAACTCTGGGAAACTATCCGAGGTTTCCGAGCGGTGATGACCAAGGTACGGTGTCACATACACTGCCCTTGTATCTTAGGATACTTCGTAGTTAGTTATCTTTGCCAATGTAGGAAGCACTGGGAACATATTATAATTATTATTTCATATTGCTTTAGAATATTGTCCCCCCCCCCCCCACCCGCACTGCAGTGCATATTGGGCAACTTGAGCTTAAACCTAATGGCAGGTCAATACTTAGCTCCATAGGACTTGGTGATGGACGAGATGCGCATTTCCACCCAACTCATTAAAAATGTCTGGGCAAGATGTTGGAATCTGCCACTCCCTCACGGGAAGGACATGTGCAGTGGATATTCGTCTCTCTAGCCCCATCGTAACGATAGGTCAGTTATAAAGATCTGCTTGTGACAATTTCACAGCACATTGGTTGAATAAAAGAGTGGCCACTTTTGGCCAGCACTTCCTCCACTTCGGCAGTAGGGGCATTTTCATGTAACGGAGGCCCACGCGAGGCACTTACCTCTCGCAAGATATCCAGTGACGGTGACCCGCACGAGGCTACTACTTCTCACCACAATTTTTATAGCATCTAGAAGTAATGCCCGTGTGAGGCACAATACCTTTCGCCACGCTAGGAGTTTCGTCTCCTCATTCTTTTCAGCACAGAGGTATTATAACTTATATAGAGTTAATTAGTGATCTCCTATGCGGGAGCCTCCTTTGTGGGGGTACCACTGCGGACTCAAGGGTCTGTGTGGTACCGCCGGTGTCGCCACGTTTAGAGGTTCATTAAGCTGTCTCTGTGTCATGTATTATTTTAATGCTCATTGTTATCGAGCAAATTTACGGTTTGTATAGGCTATATTTTCTTAGTTACTATTTTTAGACTTATCACAAATCCTTGTAAGTCCATAGTTTCAAAATTTCTATGGACAGGCATACCGGTGACACCAATTCGTGGGCTGACACCGTTCAATTTAATGTTAGCGGCAATGGTCGCACGGCCCCGCCGGAACAATTGAGTTCCACCGGGCTTAGAAGCCGGTCTTTGTTGACCGCAGGTCTGCGTCGCACGGGATCAGAAACCCCGAGACCGGGAGCTAACCAACCGTCTCGTTCGTCGTGAACATGTGGTGCGGCGACCCGACGGTACACACCGGAAGGGGCCGACACAACCACACGAGCGACGCACGCACGCATGCACACACGCACTACAAGCTTGTACTTTTAAGATTCCCATTTATTTCTACAGTTCTTCTCACTACTATGCACACGTCTAGAAATATCATGTTTCGTGTTTTAGTCTGTACCCGATTACGGGAAGACTTGAACCGTTTAAGAAAGCATGCCTTGGTTCAGAACCAAAATAAGCTTCTGAAGAACGGAATCACTATTTCTGTCAATTAAATAAACACCGCTAGAAGTGATTCAAACATTTCAAATGTCAAAGTTACCAGACTGACTTAGTACAACTGGAATGGAATATTATACACGAGGAACTTGTGGCCAATTTAATTTCGTGCCAATGTTGTTTGCATAGCACAATGTTCTTTATTATTGTTTGCAAAATCCATTTAAAATTACTGTGGATATTGCCATCCAGCTATTCACATGAGTCTTCATATTCACCTCCACTCACGCGTAGTAGCGAGGTTCCTCTTGAAGAATCACGAAATGTACAGATACTTCGCAATGTACTGATATTTCGGCCAAAGGTAACAGAGAAAAAAATTAAAATCTCATTTAGCAAACACGAAAATGCACTAGGATAATTGTTTTCAGAGCACATGGTGGGAACGTAGAGAAGCAGCAAAGATTCGTTCAATTCCGCGCTATCTAAATTATGTAGCCTAAGCCGCGCATGTAAACTTTACAGAACACTCTTTAGAAGACGAATCTTATAGTTACCGTAACGGCTCAAGATGACGTAGCAACGATTGGTTCTAGATACAGCAGGAAATTGAATATTTCTTCATCGATCATCAACTCATCGATCCATAACAGAGTTTGGACCAATGTATATAAATCTCTGCTCTTGTGAAACATTGTCCTCTAACAACATCAGTCATAATAATTTTAACTCTAACTTCTGAAATTAAAGAGCTTCATTTTAAGACAACTAAGCCTATGCACGAAAGCTGTTACATATTTTGAACGTAATTTGACTGGTTGCTGCTGCTGCTATAGGCAGCAACAGCCCCCCCCCCCCTCGGTCAATGGAGGAATCCCATTTTAGCTATACCTCGCCCATTTTAGCTAAGGTCCACACATCTCTGTGCTGGGACTGCCTGACTATCACTTTCCAGAAAAATGTACAGGTAAGCTGCCGAATATTTTGAAACTAATTTGACTGAGTGCTGTTGCTGCCTAAACAATCCAGTCAAATTAGTTTCAAAATATGTAAGAGCATGTTTATTAAATAGTAAAGACAGAATTCGTATAGCAAAGCATAGTCTGTCATAAATTAAGCGTGCGTGACGAACTTAGCTACGTCATTTATGATGTCATTGATTATGACCTCATCCGACACATCACCTAGTTGATTATGACGTCATATGTTTGATGAATAAACTGGAACGATCCATTACCTTCAACATATTTAACAGCACATGCCTTTCATCGTAAAGAATGTATTATTTCGGGTCTGTGAGTGTTAAGCCTACAGGTTGGTGCAAATATTGGAACAATCATTCACACGAGGAGTTTGGTTCGTGGCAGAGGTGTTGGGACAATCGATCATATAATTAGATGCCATTTGTTAATTAGCTGAAGAAATGTCACCATGAGCATTTGGTGTCCCTGGTGTTGCATTCACCGGGCTGTGCCATTAATACGTCATGGGACAAGTTGCGAGTAATTGTAATTTGGTATTTGTATGAGTGAGCCTGCGCGTGTGTGTCCTTACGTGTATATGCCATTTTTAAGTAACTTATTATAGGGTGACCCAGTGAATGGGCTCCCCTCCCCTCCCATTGTACAAATCTCGTAATACTTGACACATGTATTGCTCAGTTTACTGTTCATATATAAAAACGTTAATAACAGTATCCGAATAGACATTATTCACGATTACTGTCCATAATCCATTGTTTAGACATTCATAACTGGTTGATTATCTCTCGTAAAGTTATTGGTTTGATTGGTGTCAGTAGAAGAGCGACGGGATGGACGGCTGCTCTGATTGGTCGAGAGCGTTATGACGTCATCTCATATGCATATTAGGCCGCGGATGGGGGCGTGTCCTATTGATACATATATATATATATACATATATATATATATATATATATATATATATATATATATATATATATATATATATATATATATATATATATATATATATATAAATGAGATGACGTCATTACTTTCTCGACCAGTCAGAGCATCTGCCCATCTGAGCTTTGATCTGTGGCGAGGATTGACAGGTGTAATGAGCCGTGAAGTTGTTGGGGATGTTGGCACTTTTGCATATTAGTGGCATCATAAATCTCGACCAATCAGCGCAGACACCTCAACAGTCGGCATTGTTTGAGGTGCTGAATTAATTACCCTAGGTAAAGCTGATTGACGGACCTAATGACCCATGAATGTGTTCAGGGTATGAAGAGAGTTAGGGGCGGGGACAAATGAAGGATCATGTGACCCCCTTGAGGGCTATCAGTGCAGCCGTCTCTACAGTTGCCAATGTTTAACCTGTAGAGGTAATGAGCTGTGAAACTATTAGGAGACATGGTGGTAATTCAAATATTGATGACATCATAACTCATGGCCAATAGGGGTAGCTGCCTCTAGGGTCATCAATGCTTGCTCTGTCTATTTAATGAACCATGCAAATGGTTAGGGGTCTGTGTGTCGGGAGCTCTATATACTACTACTACTACTACTACTACTACTACTACTACTACTACTACTACTACTACTACTACTACTACTACTACTACTACTACTACCACTACAACTACTACTACTACTACTACTACTACTACTACTACTACTACTACTACTACTACTACTAGAGCCTAAATGTTGATATATCTCTACAGCCTATGATGGCTGTCATGATTTACAGAACAGACAGTAACACCTTCCAGTCGAATAAGTTTCAAAATATTCAATAAGATGATTATTACATGATAAAGAATGGCACATTGGCACTAACATGGCATCACACACTATTGCTTGAGGAGACAAAATGGTGGCACTTACTGTTCAATATTCACACGATATTATATACCAGATAATTGTGATACAGATAAGGATATTTGGCAGGATATGAATGAATGGAATCTAATTACAATAATTTATCTATGCAATACAACATTTGAATGAGATTAGCATCCCTTTAATATTAAAAATAATATTAATATTATTAATAATAATTAATATTATAATAATAAGGCTCACGATTTACACCCCTGAAAGCTGACTGCTCATTGTGCGGGTTTTGTGGAAATATGTCCCCTGTTTAAGCCTATATGCTCGGCCTCAACGTGGCGCAGGGGTGTAACCCACTGGGTGTCAATCCAGACATTTGGAGGGGCTAACCAGAGCATTATGCACAACGCAAATGAATGACACTTGAAGATCGAATCGAAGGAAATGGTCCTCGCCCTGTGAGGATCCGCCAGGCAGGTGCAGCACCGGGCTCCACGCCTCGAAGGAGCCCACCCTCAGCTACTGGAAGTCCCATCAACTCGTCTTGTGGAGCCAGGAGACAAGGATGGAGAGCTACTGGCCAACCGAAAGAGAAGACCAAACCCAAAGAGAACCCCAGTATCAACATCATGCACTGGAACGCAGAAGGGGTTAACAACCAGAAATCGGAGCTCGAACAGTTCCTGTACGAAAACAACATTGATATCTGCTGCATCCAAGAGACTCACCTGCAAGAAGGAAAACCATTTAAGATCAGAGGTTACCAGATTTTCCGGTGTGATCGAAGAGGAAAAAAGAAAGGCGGGGTGATCACCTTGGTCCGAAACAGTGTGAACGCCAGCCAGGTCAAAACCTTTATGGAAGAGGCAGAATATATCAAGATCAAGGTAACAACCAGCAAGTCTGTGATTGACATTGTCAATTATTACTGCCCTAATGACAAGAATCTCTCACTTGACACAATCCAGGTCCCGGACTGGCACTTCCTCATTGCGGGAGACTTTAATAGCCAGTCCCAGAGCTGGGGATACAGAACACTTGATAAACGAGAAGACATTGAAGCATGGCAAGATGAAAAGCACCTTTTACTTGTCAACGATCCCACAGATCAGCCTACCTTCTACTCACGCTCGACAACAATGCCAGACTTGGCATTTTGTACAGAAGACATTCACAGAAACCTCAGTAGCATTGTCGGATCGCAGTTAGGAGGAAGCGACCACCGCCCAGTCCTCCTCTCTCTTTCTGGAAGTATTTCGACAAGTTCACCTCAACATCCAAAGTGGAACTACAAAAAGGCAAATTGGAGTCTGTTCAGCATTCATTCCAATGAGCTTACCCAAAATATAGCAGTAGAAGGGAGAAACATCAACAATGTGGTCAAGGAATTTAATTCAAATATCCTCAAGGCTGCCAATGAAACGATTCCTCGAGGGTTCAGGAAAAACTACCACCCCTACTGGACAACAGAACTGCTAGCAGCACATGATAAACTAGACAAGGCCAGAGAAGATGCAAAGGGTAATCCCTGTCATGAAAACCACGTCACGCTACAACAAACTAAAGCCAGGTATCTAAAGACCAAGCTGGAGGCCAAAAGAAGAAGCTGGAGGGAAAAGACGGCAGGGTTTAATTTAGAGAGAGACACAACAAAGCTATGGAGACTGAGCAAAGCACTGAATGATGATGGTGTCGGGGGGGGGGGGGGAGAAGATTACTCTTGAAGAAGATGGACAAACACTGTGAAGGCATATGCAAAAGAAAGCAACATTTCTATACCACGAATGCGTCAAAAGGAACAGACACCAACACTCACGATGCAATGAAAGTTGACATTAGTTTAGCAGAACTGAAGAAGTCTATCCGCCAATTGAAGAAGAACAAATCTCCCGGGCCAGATGGCATTACGAATGAAATGATCCAACACCTTGGTAATGCATCTCTCCGCAAGTTGCTAGATATCTTTAATCTCAGTTGGACCAATGGAGAGGTTCCTCAGTGCTGGAAGGAATCCAGAATGACTCCTATTCTGAAAAAAGGGAAGAACAAGACGAAAGTACTGAGCTACCGTCCTATCAGTCTTACAAGCTGCATATGCAAGACCATGGAGCGCATCGTCAACTGGTGGTTGCAGTGGTACCTGGAGTCGGAGAACACTATAGTTTCAGAGCAGGCTGGCTTCAGAAGATACAGGGGCACAGAAGATCAAACAACACATCTTGCACAGGTCATAGAGGACACTTTTCAAGCCAAGAAGGTGATGCTAGCTACCTTTATTGATCTGCAGAAGGCATTTGACAAGGTGTGGAAGGATGGTCTCCTCGTGAAGCTCCGGCGCACAGGCATCGGTGGCAACATGTTCCGATGGACCAAGTCATACCTACACAATCGCAGAGCTAGGGTGCTGGTGGATGGACAATCTGGACAGAATGTATTGCTGAGACAAGGGATACCACAAGGCGGAGTATTATCACCAACTCTGTTCATACTCTTCATTAATGACATTGTAGCAGAGCTGCCCAATGGGATCCAAGCAGCCCTCTATGCAGATGACCTCGTACTCTGGTGCACCGAGGAGTACACAACGACTGCCACGTACAGAATGCAGCTCACCTTGGACAGAATTACAGCTTGGGCCAATCGCTGGTGTATTACCATCAACAAAGAAAAATCATCAGCCATGCTATTCTACGCTGCAGAGTTATCTAATAGGGCTATCTAATAAGCAGGCTTATGCATATTATGAAAATATATTAACTGGCCAAATTCCCCAATATATTTCCACTTCTTCTTCTTCTTCTTTTCGATCGCTGGTATCACACTTGGAGAGCCGTTCTCAAGATGAAATCTGTGGTTTACTGCAGTTCTTCCACAGGCCCATACAGCTTTTCAAGAAAAGAGGTTGACAAAGGCCAGATCTCTTCTCTCAGCAGCTGATACGTACTGCAACATTGAGGTATGTGCTCTGTGGTCTGTTCTGCTTCTCCACAAGGACAAGCGGGTGATGTCGTAGGGTGGAACCGCCTGTACATGTGTTGGTTTAGTCTGTTATGTCCAGTTCTGAGAAGAAAAATGGTCACTTGCTCTGGCCTCGAGAGATGATGGTAGGCATCTTCTGATTGAGGTGTTCTATAGAGTGACTTGATGAAAGTCATCATCTATGTATGCGTAACCATGTTTTCTGTCTGATTCTCTTCTGCACCCACCTTTGCCATCTTGTCTGCTTCCTCATTTCCTTGGACTCCACAGTGTGAGGGGATCCACTGCAATGCTATCCGAAAGCATTTGATGGTTTGTAGTGCTTCTTCATGTTGTGGCAGCCTACCTTTGGTGATAGCCTCAAGGACGGAGCGGGCATCAGATAAAAAGACAATCTGTGCAATAGGGTCTGCTGTTCTGCTGATGGTATTAGCTGCATAGGCCAGTGCTTCGATTTCAGCTCTGTAGTTTGGCGCAGTGTTTGCCTGTCGATATTGCAGCTGACTCATGTTGTCCGTTTGGATACTGTATGTGCAGTCCGGCACCTCCGCTCCTAATTGCATCTTTGGCTGATCCATCTGTGTAGATCCTTATCCATGTCTCCTGAGGGTACATTTCTTCCAGCATGGCTAGGGTCAGGGTCAGGGCCTTCTTGCTCACATCACTGTGTTCATCTTTGGTTGTGAGATGAGGTACTGTGGTGCGAATAGCTATGCTCTCTAGTTTGTTTTCCCAGGGTGGAGGATCAAGGGTGTGGTTTGGGTCTTCTATTTGTGCTGCCAACATTTCTTGTTTCCTTTGAAGTGCTTTTGTCTCTTTCACAAAACTTGATCGTTTAAGTCTTCCTGATGACAGCTGTGCTTGCCTGATCTTCATCCTGTGGTTGTTGAACGATTTGAACTTTGCAGCTTGGATCAGTGCTTTGCAATTCCTTCCTTTGCTAAGTGGGGGATGCCTGCTGTCTGCTCCATTTTTTCTATTGGTGTTGATCTCATTCCACCAGTGATGATGCGCGGTGCCTGATTTTGTACTCTGTCGAGGTTCTGTTGATGAGATTTAGCTGCTGTCATCCATGAGCTGGATCCATACTCAATGTGTGGTCGTATGGCACCTAGGTAGATGGTCTTGAGGATCCTTTCATTGGCACCCCACTTTGTTCCTATTTTCATAATATGCATAAGCCTGCTTATTAGATAGCCCTATTAGATAACTCTGCAGCGATTTAAAGACCTGTATATGCACTACACCTGGATATGTGGCCCATGACTTATGTGTGTGTGTATGTATGTATGTATGTATGTATTTTTTTTTTTTTTTTTTTTTTTTTGACGCACTGGCAACGTGCGGCTTCAATTTCCATGTGCTAACTTAGCCGACAGTGATGCACCCGTTAGTTTAATTTGTTGATCACCATCTACCGGTCGGGGGATCGAACCGCCATTCTGCAACTCCGCATAGCATCAGCAACCAGGCATCTTTCCACTGGACCACCGCACCCAGACTAAAAGTCAAGGATTGGCCGACCAGCTTTCACATGTCTGATATACTGACACACTGACGATTCATATGGGACTATCTGTGGATGCATCTGTCACAATCAATCCTAGGCTTTTATGCCTATTGTACTCTGACTCCAGCACGGCTCAGGCAGTATATGTATTTTTTTAATTTTATTGACGCACTGGCAACGTGCGGCTTCAATTTCCATGTGCTAACTTAGCCGACAGTGATGCACCCGTTAGTTTAATTTGTTGATCACCATCTACCGGTCGGGGGATCGAACCGCCATTCTGCAACTCCGCATAGCATCAGCAACCAGGCATCTTTCCACTGGACCACCGCACCAAGACTAAAAGTCAAGGATTGCCCGACCAGCTTTCACATGTATGATATACTGACACACTGACGATTCATATGGGACTATCTGTGGATGCATCTGTCACAATCAATCCTAGGCTTTTACGCCTATTGTACTCTGACTCCAGCACGGCTCTGGCAGTATATGTATTTTTTTAATTTTATTGACGCACTGGCAACGTGCGGCTTCAATTTCCATGTGCTAACTTAGCTGACAGTGATGCACCTGTTAGTTTAATTTGTTGATCACCATCTCCCGGTCGGGGGATCGAACCGCCATTCTGCAACTCCGCATAGCATCAGCAACCAGGCATCTTTCCACTGGACCACCGCACCAAGACTAAAAGTCAAGGATTGGCCGACCAGCTTTCACATGTCTGATATACTGACACACTGACGATTCATATGGGACTATCTGTGGATGCAACTGTCACAATCAATCCTAGGCTTTTATGCCTATTGTACTCTGACTCCAGCACGGCTCTGGCAGTATATGTATTTTTTTAATTTTATTGACGCACTGGCAACGTGCGGCTTCAATTTCCATGTGCTAACTTAGCCGACAGTGATGCACCCGTTAGTTTAATTTGTTGATCACCATCTCCCGGTCGGGGGATCGAACCGCCATTCTGCAACTCCGCATAGCATCAGCAACCAGGCATCTTTCCACTGGACCACCGCACCAAGACTAAAAGTCAAGGATTGGCCGACCAACATGTCTGATATACTGACACACTGACCATTCATATGGGACTATCTCTGGATGCATCTGTCACAATCAATCCTAGGCTTTTACGCCTATTGTACTCTGACTCCAGCACGGCTCTGGCAGTATATGTATTTTTTTAATTTTATTGACGCACTGGCAACGTGCGGCTTCAATTTCCATGTGCTAACTTAGCCGACAGTGATGCACCCGTTAGTTTAATTTGTTGATCACCATCTCCCGGTCGGGGGAATCGAACCACCATTCTGCAACTCCGCATAGCATCAGCAACCAGGCATCTTTCCACTGGACCACCGCACCTAGACTAAAAGTCAAGGATTGGCCGACCAGCTTTCACATGTCTGATATACTGACACACTCTGCCTGCTTGCCTTCCTCCCTGCCTGCCTATGTGCGTGCATGTGTGCATGCGTGCATGTGTGTATCTAGTTTTTTATTATCGTCAAGCATTAGTTCTATGAACCCTATCATTGATGATGCACTGGCACTAGGATGTAGCTCATTCATCATCTGGAATGTAATTTTACCATTTTCAATTTTTCGACCCAAGTGGGGTTTGAACATGGCAATTATGCAGCACCTGTCACCTAGCGTTTGGGAGGCGAGTATTCTACCACCAGACCAACATCCAGATGACAAAAATCATCTTTCATCAGATTGGCTTTCAAGCACCCATCTCACAAGCACACGAATTGACTGGAATTTTATGGTGTACATTCCAGATATTCTTACTTTTACATTTTCTGAGATCCCTCCTGCTAGATCACTAGGCACTCGCAAGTATGTAGTTTTTATTATTGTCAAGCATTAGCTCTATGACATGAGTGGACTTCGAACCTGCCAATTCTGTGGCACCTGTATGTATGTAGTTTTTATTATTGTCAAGCATTAGTTCTAGGAACCCTGTTATTGATGACGCACTGGCACTAGGATATAGCACAGTCATCATTGGAATGTAATTTTTACATTGTTTCAATTTTGTACCTGAACGAGGTTCAAACCCAGCAGATTCTATGGCACCTATTCGCCTAACATTTGGTAGCAGAGTAGTCTACCAACTGGCCCACCATCTAGAAGATATAAATCCTCTTTCACCGGACCAACTTTCAACTACTCGACTCACAGCCATACGAATTGACTGGAACTGATAGTGTGCATTCCATACTTGCCATATCTCTAGGCACTCGCATGTATGTATTTTTTGTTATTGTCAAGCCTAACATTTTCAGAATTGGCCACGTAAAGGTGTCTTAAACTCAGAAAACTCTAGGCTCATAATGCATTCAACAAGCGTTGCCATACCTGAAGAGAGACTGAGTAGATAGCTAGCATACTCTAAAAAGATTAACATTTCATAATTCTAGTGCTTAGGGCCTAGTGTTAGCATGTTTTGAGGTATTTCTATAAAAAGCTCATCGCTTATGTTAAGCCTTGGTTTTCTTACTAAAAGAGAGACCTTGGGGTTGGGCATACATGGATTGTCTTTACTATATGGCCTTGTTCTAGGCCAGGAAAGGCTACAGCCATGTATGATTGTTAAAACCTTTAGAGTATATATACACATTGCCTCCACAGTAGCAGTAGTAGCACTACTACTACTACTACTACTACTACTACTACTACTACTACTACTACTACTACTACTACTACTACTAGTAGTAGTAGTAGTAGTAGTAGTAGTAGTAGTAGTAGTAGTAGTAGTAGTAGCAGTAGTAGTAGTAGTAGTAGTGCTACTACTGCTACTGTGGAGGCAATGTGTATATATACTCTACAGGCCTGCTTGAACGCAACACTCAGACCCCTAACCATTTGCCCTGGTCCAGTAACTCAACTGAGCAAGCATTGGCAACCTTAGAAGCGGCTACCACTATTGGCAGCGAGTTATAACGTCATCAATATTTAAATTAGGCCCCGTCCCTAACACTTTCCCCACCTGAAAATTATGAAATGTTAGTATTTTTACTTGCTAGCTACTCAGTAGATCTCTCTTCGGGTAGGGTGGTCCTTGTTGAATGCGTCATGGGCATAGAGTTTTCTTAGCTTAATATACCTCGATGCAGCCACTTCTGTAAACATTAAGCTGTTAACTCATTTTAGAGTGTATTAGCAGGGTCCTCTCCAAACACCGACTTCAGGTTTGTCCGTGCGAGGTTGAATGTGTTGTAAGTCTTGGACCATATCCAGATGTAGTGTATATACAGATTTTTATGACGTACATTTTGAAAATATTTTGACTGGCTGAATTTCCCAACATATTTCCACAGAATCCACAAAACCCATATGAGTAGTCGGCTTACACAGGTGTAAATCTTGGACCAGAGTGTGGGTCTTATTATTACAATGTATGTATGATTACAATAATCTGTGGCTGTAGTAGTAGAAACATCCTACAGCTGCAATCAATCCTGTTTCGCATTTGTCCACTGTGTCTTGTCCTCAGACAAAATCTTTAGCTTCCTCAGGCCAATTCTTGATTTGACTGTACCGTGTCCAGCTTTCTTCGTAACATGCTTAACAGAAGTGTGCCCAGGATTTTACTTTTCCTCCATGGTTCACTGCCATGAAGTGGATCATCATTTTCTTTATTTTCCTGCTTTGTAGATAAGTATATGTGGATGACCTTTGTTTTGGATTCATTCAGAGATTCTCAATTTTTGGTTTGCTTACAGCTATTGGGAGAAGGTCGTTAAGGGGTTTCTTTCCCTCATCTATGAAGTTCACTTTGTCAGCATATTCCATCTCTAGCAACATACCCAGTATGGGCACATTAATATTATTAATATTATTAACATTATTAATGATAATTCATATTATTATAATTAGGGCATCGCATATGGCTTAGTGATAGCATGTGTTGAGGTATTTCTGCAGAAACTCATCGCTTATGTTAAGCTTTTGTCGTCTTGATAGAAGAGAGACCCTGGGGTTGGGCATACAAGGATTGTCTTTCCTATACCGCCTTGTTTTAGGCCAGGAAAGGCTAACGCATGTATGAATGTTGAAACCTTTAGAGTATGCACATATTGCCTCTACAGTAGTAGTAGTAGTAGTAGTAGTAGTAGTAGTAGTAGTAGTAGTAGTAGTAGTAGTAGTAGTAGTAGTAGTAGTAGTAGTAGCAGTAGTAGTAGACTACAGGTCTGGTTGAACCCATTATGACTCTATAGAGCTCCTGACACACAGACCCTTAACCGTTTGCATGGTTCATTAACTCCACAGAGCAAGCATTGGTGGTCCTAGAGGTGGCTACCCCAATTGGCCATGAGGTATGACTTCATCAAGCGACCCCAGACCCCCCCCTAACAGTTTCACGGCTCATTACATCTACAGGTTAAGCATAGGAGACTGTAGAGGTGGCTGTGCTGATAGGCCTCGAGGGCTCATGTGATCGTTCATTTGACTCCGCCCCCAAACCCTCTTCATACCCCTAACACTTTAACAGGTCATTAGGCCCGTCAATTACCATTACCACGGGTCAATATTTCAACATATCGAACAATGGCGACTCCTGAGGCTACTGTGCTGATTGGTCGAGAGTTATGACATCACTAATATTCAAACGAGACCACATTCCCAACACCTTCACGGCTCATTACACATGTCAATCATCGGCAGAGATCAATGCTCTACATTATCAAAATATGCCGGAGTGGATGGGTGGCTGCTCTGATTCGTCGAGATAGTTATGACTTCATCGCATTTGCATATTAGACCACAGGTTCCAGATCCCATTCACATAGTTACATAGTTGCATAGTCCTTTTCTGCTGGATAGGCTACACAGCCTGTGGCAGGTCTTCACTTTCTTCTTCGTCGATTTGTTGTACTAGCTGAACGTTTTAGGTGCGGACGGATTAGATCAGGAACTGTGTTGTGTAAGCCGTGTTGTCAAAGTATTTGTCTAGCTGACTTTTACAGAGAATTGGAGCAGTTACCACGGTATCAGGAAGACTATTCCAGTGGTTGTTTACCAGAATGCTGAAGAAGCGTTTTCTGGTGTCAGTATTGAATCGCAGCCTGTGTGTAGTTTGAAGCTATTGCCATGGGCTCGCTCGCATTTATCGGATGGCAGAAGGCTCTCAGCATCAACCTTGTATATGCAGTGTGTGTATTTATAAGCCTCGATAAGGTCACCACGTAGACGTCGATAAATTAAGCTTGGCAGTTTCAGAAATTTCAGGCAGTCTCCATACTGGTCTTTTAGCCCTCGAATGGTCTTTGTTGCTCCACGGTGAACATTTTCGAGGGTGTGTATATCTTTTTTATATAGAGGTGACCAGACAAAGTTTCTATATTCCAAGTAGGGTCGTAGCTAGGCTTTTGTAGAGCAGACTGAATGCGCTTGGATTTAGGAAGTCAAAGGCCCTGCGGATCATGCTGACTAATCTATTTGCTTTGTTCTCTGCTATTTCGGTATGTTGGTTGAACTTTAATGCACTGTCAACATAGACGCCAAGATCTTGGGTGATGTACATGATAGTGGAATACACCACCGTGCAATCACACTAGAGACATGGTTGGAGTTGGTGGTGGGGGGGGGGGGTGTTCTTGATCTGTTATTTCACGTTGTAGCTAATCGTGTATTATTTACTGAACCACTGACTCGGTTATGGTCCGGAACTGTGTCTTACCCTACCTGTTTTTGACGATGTTCCTGCCACATTGCTGTCTGTTCTGTATCTGTGAAAGAAATTAAAATATATGTCATGTCTACATAGTTCAAGCATAAGTACTGGAATTGCATCATTTCCGATCTGTACATATTTATATTCCAGTATTATTATTGTTGAATACATTCACAGCTAGATGCCAAAGATGACACAGATAAATAGCAACCTTAAAGGCAACGCATATTAACCCCTCCTGCGTCAACTTAACCCTTTAATGGATAAACGGAACAAAAAACTACTTTGCAGTGATCTTCAGACATGGATATTTAAAAGGGATAACAGTAGTTTTTAATATTTTCCACGAGAATGACTGGCTCGGTAACCGATAAAAAAAAAAAACTCTTCTCTCGGTCTGAAGATAGACACTGGCTAAGCAAAAACTTTAATTTTCTTTACCATTACCCCTTTAATGGTCAAGCCGGCGAAAAAAATTCTGTGGTAAATTAACAAAAATAGTCTTCTAAAATTAAACTATCTTGAAGAATATTGACCATCAAACTGTTTAATTGATATAGCAAGTAGTATTTTGAGCGCTTTGAGGAGCTGTTGACACAACAGGGGTTAGTTAATACTTTCTATCCTGAAAATTATTTTCGATCAATGTAACCAATATTATGCGAAATTTTTTTAAACTAGTTTGATATTGTTGATGTATATTGCAAAAAGGGTGCTCATTCAAAATATTCTATAGTTAACAGGCGCTTTTGCTCGGGGTTGGTACACTTGATATGAACTAAATAAAGCAAACGTGTTACTAAGTGTAATGTAAATTTCTGTATTTGTTATGTTCTTGAACGAGTTAATGCGCACGTTAGGAGTGGGATGTTTTATTATAACAAGAGGCCTAAGGGCATGTGGCGCTCACCTGGACCATTAGCATTTGAACCATTTGCATTTAAATAGATATGATGGATAATTTTCGGAAAATCCAAGATGGCCACCCAAAAATGGTACCAATTAAAATTCTGAATAGAAATTCTAGTCTACATTTTGTATCACTCTAGCCAAATTTGTTTGAAATATGTCAAGCAACTAAGGAGAAGCAGCGTTTTGACAATTTCGGGTAACTTTTTCATAAAATCTAAGATTTTCACCCAAAAAATTGATCAATCAAAATTCTGGATAGAATTTCTAGAGCTTACCACCATAGAATCCATTAATGAAATGTGGTTGAAATATGTCAAGCAGCTAGGGAGAAATAGCAATTTGACAATTTCCGGAACATTTTCCACTAAATCTTAGATTTTGACGCAAAAAATTGATGAATCAAAATTCTGAATGGATGACTTAGAGCCTATAGCCACAGGGTCCTTTCAGCCAAATTTGGTTGAAATCGATCAGAATTGTAAGGAGACAAAGCATTTTGACAGTTTCCGGTACATTTTTCATAAAATCTAAGATTTTCACCCAAAAAATTGATGAATCAAAATTCCAAATGGAAGTTCTGGAGCCTACGACCATGGTCCTTTCAGCCAAATTTGGTTGAAATCGCTCAGAATGGTAAGAAGAAGCAATTTGACAATTTCCAGTATATTTTTCATAAAATCTAAATTTTTCACCCAAAAGATTGATGAATCAAAATTCTGAATGGATGTTCTGGAGCCTACGACCATCGGGTCGTTCCAGCCAAATTTGGTTGAAATCGGTTAAAATGGTAAGAAGAAGCATTTTAACACTTTCCGGTAAATTTTTAATAAAATCTAAGATTTTGAGCAAATAAATTGAGGAATCAAAATTCTGAATTTAAGTTCCGGAGCTTACGACCATAGATAGGGAAATTCAAGCAGAATTTGGTTGAAATCGCCGAAGTGGTTAATGAGGAGTAGTGTTTCAAAGCAAAATGTTGACGGATGGCGGACGGACAATGGACGGATGATGGACGGTCGCCACGGCATAAGCTCGCTTAGCCCTTCTGGCCAGGTGAGCTAATATATACATATAATTTACTACTATGCAGTTTCGGTCATTGCTCAAAATGTCCAACTTTTGGATGTGGGTTAGTTTTTTTTAAATATGAATCTATGGTGTCCAGCAGCCGGTCCCGAATAGTGTTCCTCAGCCTGTATCAAAGTATAGAGTCCAGCAGCCTGTATCAAATAACCCCAGCAACCTGTATTAAAGAACTGTCAGCAACGCAATTCGGTAAAAACAACCAATTACAATCAAATTATAAGTGTTTATAAGTTTCATGAGTTTCAGAACAAGCATCAAATATCTAGATCATGGGGTCATGAAGTGAATACCGGAATACGTTTTGAGCCATAACTTTGCAGTGCAAAGGGGAGAGTCATCAGATGTAGGACATGCCTTCATATTCCGTGTTCATGGTTGATTTTGCGGTTGAGGTCAACGGATCAACTATATATGTCACGGGAGTCACTAAGTGCATTGATAGGACAGAGCAACAAATTTGGCACATACAATCAAATTATAGGTGTTTATAAGTTTCATGAGTTTCAGGACAAGCATCAAATATCTAGATCATGGGGTCACGAAGTGAATACCGGAATGCGTTTTGAGCCATAGCTTTGCAGTGCAAAGGGGAGAGTCATCAGATGTAGGACATGCCTTCATATTCCGTGTTCGTGACTGATTTTGCGGTTGAGGTCAACGGATCAACTATATATGTCACGGGAGTCACTAAGTGCATTGATAGGACAGAGCGCAAAGGCATGAGTCAGCATCTCCCTCGACATCGTACTACCATACGTCCACTCACATCGATTCGCTGTTCAAGGCCGTACTTGCAAACACGCAATTTCTCACTCTATTCGCTGCCGATTTTCAGGTAGCCAATCAGATTTCTGCCTACTTCAATCTCGCTATAAATCTAAAAATAGAGGCGTAGCTTCGTGCCAATATCGACGGAGAGTTTGCGAGACACGAATGTCAATCTATGTGATTGACAGTATATTAGTATGGGTTGTGAAAGAGAGGTGGGCAAGGAATCACGTGAATGAGGTTCACTGAGGCAGGGACAAGAACTACGGGTTGCGCGTGAGGACAGCTAGGAACCATGGCCCAAGATAAAGTGGGATGAAGACACCGCGTTGCTAACCTGTTCTCCACTCTGGCGCAAAGTGAAAGTCAGGTAAATGATGGTCAAACAGTACGATAAAGTCCAGTAACGTGATTTTCAAATGTTGAGCGGAAATCACTCAGTTTGTGAGTGACCGCAGAATATTAATTAGTTAAACCTTTGTTGAATATATTGTGTATTATTAAAGCATGAACTGGTTGGTGGTGCAAAATAGTATACACTACTTCCTCCGGATTCCGCGCTAAATATCAACGCCATCAACTTGTAATAAAGCGCGTTGATAAATTACTTCTCGCAGCTACGCAACCCTTCAAGAGAAGCACCTCTAACATAGTGACATGACTCAAATACACACAGGTGTGAGTGGCCAATAAAACAAAACCAAAAACAACAACAATCACTTCTCTCGATCCAGATGTAATTTGCAATTCATGAATCCATTTCTCTTAATAGTCACGTTGCACGAATTGTATATTTTTGCTATTTATAAAACATGCTGTTGAATATTTTGAAACTAATTTGACTGGTCCCTGTTGCTGTGATGCAACAGCACCCAGTCAAATTGGTTCCAAAATATTCAATAGCTTACCTGTATTGTTTTCTGTAAATTGATAGTCAGTGAGTTCATAGATCGATCGACCCCAACGCGAGTGAGGTGTGGGTGGGGCTGAGCTAGAGATGGGCGGGGCATAGCTAAAATTGGAACGGTCCATTAAGGTTGATCTCCAAGTCGCTATTGATCCAATGCAAACACCTAAGCTTTTACGATGATATTCGTATTATGTTTTGGCCTAACCTAAATCAAACAATTTGCCACACCTGGCCTGATGTCCCTGATTAGCTCAATTTATATTCTCTTTGATCTTTATTAGGCTTTCCCGCGTGAGAATATGTGTAATTAATTTTCGCACAATAAATGCGTGTCTTATACAGTGAGGAAGATCATTAAGACGCAAGAACAAGGCGCTGTTTCCTCAGATGTCGAGGAGTAATTAATTTATATTGAATATTCAACATGATCTTTGTAAGAATGTGTGCGCGCATTGATTTCTTCCTCGGCTCAAGTTAACTGGAATGAATACCTTAGGCATAATGGAGGGGCAGTGATGGTCCTGATAGCGGTTGTGGTTTGTCTCGGCTGCAAGTCCCATCAACGCGATACCAGAATACTCATGCTGACAAAGACACCAACCAGCTCCCATTGACATCATTAAGGCATATCATGGTATATCAGTCAGAGCAGAATACTGTGATGACTGCCTATAACAACCACTATCTCTTTATTGGCATATCCCTTTCGTTATAAGTATGGCAGCATCGCAGCGCGACAACATACCATCTTGATCCATTTTTGCATATGGGAGGAAACTGTTGCGTGTTTCTTCGCTAAACTACATAAGGAATAGAGTTATCTTCTCTATTGCGTTTTGGGGGTTTACTACTAACGGCCACTAACGATTACAAATTTGTTTAGACGTAGTTCCCAAACTGTTGCGTGTTTCTTCGCTTAACTACATATTGAATATAGTTATCTCCCCTATTGCGTTTTGGCGGTTTACTACTAACGGTCAATAACGATTACAATTTTGTTTAGACGTAGTCCTCTACTGTTGTTTTATTTTCTCTTGTTAAACAGATGCGTTTCTCTCCAAAGTGACGCATTACACTCCTGCTAAGGGAAACCAGCTGCAGACATCACATCTATGTTATGGAGGAATCGCGAGTGTGTGCGTGTGTGCTCATATATTTGGCCCCCTCCCCCCACAAACCCTACAACCCACCACTATCTCAGGTCTACTTCCGCCTTTGGCTCACATTCCCTCTTCATACGCATATTTATAGCAGTAATCACTGGATCACTGTGCTTTAAGTGATTGCAGAAAATTTATTGTTTTTAAACCAACCAGACACAGCTTATCCCATCGTCCTATTGCACGATCCTCACCCTCCCACTCCGCTTCCGTATCGAACGGCGTAGCTATGTGTGTGGTCGTATGTTAGTTAGTACGATGAGCTTATCAGGGGTATTGAGAAAGTCGTCGTCTCTTGGCCTGCAAATGGACTAGATGTTTAGTTGCGAGTAGCAGCTCTATAAACCGCCATGTGCGTTAGTTGGTTGGTCGGTTGGTTAGTTAGTTAGTTAGTTAGTTAGTTAGTTAGTTAGTTAGTTAGTTAGTTAGTTAGTTAGTTAGTTAGTTAGTTAGTTAGTTAGTTAGTTAGTTAGTTAGTTAGTTAGTTAGTTAGTTAGTTAATTAGTTAGTTAGTTAGTTAGTTAGTTAGTTAGTTAGTCGGTAGCAAGTGCCCAGGTCGCCGCGTATCAAGCCCCCCCCCCCACCCCCACCCCCCACCACCACCCCCACCCACCCACCACCCCACCCCCACCCCCACCCTTCCCGGCTTCCTGGCATATCTTCAACTGAGTGCTTTATTTTTTAATGATATCAAGCCATCAACAACATCAGATTAACGCAGTGCACGTAAAACATTGGGAGCAGGGCCCCCACACCCCACCCCCACCCCCACCCCACCGTTACCCCCACAGTATCGAGCCCTTGCCCATTGGTACCAATGAATACAATGATACATGGAACTACATACATCACATATTCACAATTTCTCTCAGTTTCCGGAACTATGTAATTATATTCTCGAACAGTTTAATTCAAACAGTTGTCAGTTAGTCTGAAGCAATAGATCTTGGTACTGCTGTGACACTACTTGCATCGGTACAAGTACAGCGGGATAAATTCTCTGAATGTGAGATTGCAAAAAGCCTCAGTAAATCAATCAGCACTACGTATCAGCATGGGTGTAAACGTGTTGTACAGAGCAAAGCCTTTCATGATGAAAGCAACGCTCTAAACACGGTGGGCGGAAGTGATCGGTTTCGTATATACATTTAATATAATTTGTGACAAATTAGTAGTATGCCTTTCTCACCGACTTGCAGCATATGAGCTGGTATGCAAGCATTTCAACGTCATAACAAATACTCGGGAAATGGTAGAAAAACTTGGAATTTCAGCATTGAGGACAGAAGCAGAACAGCTTGCAATGTATTATCAAAATGACATTAATGCAGAAACCTTTCCAAACGAGTTTGAGCAGTTTTATTGCCTCTTACAAACTGGAGAACGGTATAGCAACACTTCAACAATGCATGAAGTTTCTGTTAATCAAAGTCTGCAATCTCTGCTTTCCAATGTTGTAGTAGCCCTCCGGTTATTCTTAACAATCTGAGTGACAAATTGTTCAGGGGAAAGATCATTTTCTAAATTGGCTAACACCGCGCCGAGCCATTGGTCTTATTGAGTGCAGAAAAAAGATCTCCAGGAGCTCACATTTGATAATGACCGTATTGCAATCTTTTCAAGCAATAAAGCAAGAAAGAAGGTCTTCTTCACATAATGTGAAGATCTTCTGTCTAGCTTATTCACATATAGCTCATGTGGCAGGTGAGGTGTTGCATAAAATCTCCTATTGCCAAATAAATCCCAACTTATAAATTATGACAAGTATAATTAAGCGGTTTAAGCCTTTAACACTCATATCAGCCAAAAACGGCTTCTGCAGTGAAATTGAGAAATGTCCATTTGCAGACCAAGAAAATATTATTTTTGAAAATTTACCACTAGAATGACTGGCTTGATAAATAAGCCAGCAAATTTGAGGATTAAAGGCCCGACCAAATTAATGACTACCAGAGCGTCGGCTGAAAGAATAGTTTTATTTAAAGTTAGCGACACTAACTTTAAATAAAATTATTGATCGAATAAATGAATGATGTATTGTATATATTGTTTGTAATAAAATGTGCGTAATGACAATTGCCAAAGTTGTTATAAAACTCAGCTTATACATGCGTAATCGTGATAGTATTATCTTTATTGATTAACTTCAATATGGTCTAAGCATTCAGATTAGACCCGTTCACGCGAGCGTAACATCAAGGGAGATAACCCAATCGCACGCAATAATAGTTGTTCAGAATTACCTCCCATTAATTGGGAATTCTACATCTCTTTAGGAGTACATTTACCTCTGCTTTATGGATAAGAAATTGTTTTTGTGTGATTAAGTTTTATGATGGAGAGATTAATAAACAGATGATAGATTAATGTGTCTATTTGTCAAACTATCTATCTCTTCCAACGATCAAGCAATCCGACTTCACTAAGAAAAGGCAAATTCATTGATAATTGGAAGGCATATCTAGTTGGACAGACACATTTGTGAGTGAATTTGAAACGGTCCGACAGGGCAAACAAGTAGATGGTCGGTTTAGTATGTAGTTGGAGTGAAAAGAGGACTTATGGATCAATGAATGCCGAGAAAAATCACACTTCATTGAATTTTAATACAAATATTGTGTATGCAACCGCAAGTACAAGTACAAATGCAACTACAGGCGATTCAAATGCAAATATTTCCAAATATGCGAATTGCATTTAAATGCACATGTATAAATGCATTAGACAGATGGATTTCAAAAGTCAATACCCTCGCTACATTACTCGCCCCACCACAACCCTATTTGTCGAGGTGAAAAATGAGGTAATGAAATATATTGATCAATTCGCTTTAGCTTTAACCCTTTCAATGACAAATCCAGGAAAAAGTATAATCTTTACGATATAAAACAAAATTTGTTGAATATTTTGAAATTAATTTGACTGGAAGCCGTTGCTGCCTTAAAATATTCATCAGTTTTCTTGTATGGTCGACTTGAAAATGACATGTGGGGAATGCATTGGTGAAAGAGTTAATATAAGGCCTACAAGATTAGGCCTAATATCTAGAAATCACTGGACAGTGACACACCTGAAGTTAATACACCGGCAATATACCTTTCCTGAATTCCCAGCAATCACGCTCAATGGAAGCGGGCACACGTTTATAAATGCATCATAAAGATGAAAGTCGCCTCTCTTAATTACTTAATTGCATAACTACGTGGCGAAATTAATGATCCGCAATAGAGTAACGGTTGGCTAGTAGCATGTGTGAAGTTTATTAATTCTATATTCGTCTTTTTCATTGGTTATAAAACTTTGTTTATGACCCGTGAGCTTAGGTTGTGGAGGTTATTGACGCTAAAGCTTTCCGGTCAAAGACGATTATGCTAGATTCTGCCTGCTCTGTTGCGCGTAAAGATTTCTTATAATCCCTAGCCCTGATAACGCACAGTACTTGGCCAATACCGGACTGCAATGTCCAGGAATTGGCGCAGGGCGGGCCCGTCACGTGCATTATAGGGGAATGTAAATATATTATTCAAGAATTCAATGAAGCCAGAATTTCACAACTGACTTATGGAGCATATACATAACAATGAACACTCAGGTGCGTTCGTGCGTGGTATGGTGGGGGGGGGGGGGGGGCGCCATGCTTACATAACCACCATGTTGCTATTATTACAGTGGACGGAATATCCCTTTTCTTCTCTGGTTTGAACAAAACACCAAACGAAAATCAAACTAGAGACCATAGAAATTCCGAAGATTTTATTCCACAGAACCACCATCTTGAAATATTTCAAAACTCTTTCATACCAACTGTTATCCAGCTGCGGAATAACCTAGATATAAAACAAAAATCAGCTCGCTACAAAAACTTATCAAAACGTGCAAGATCAATTCACCACATATTATTCATTTGGTAAAAGACGCGCAAATATCATATCACGCAAACTAAGAAATAACTGCAGCCAACTAAACAATGATCTGTACATATATCACATAATTGAACACACCAACTGTTCTTACTGTCAAAGCCCAGAAACATCTTATCATTACTTTTTTAATGTCCAAGATGGGCAAATGAAAGACGCGATTTTTTATTCCCTTTATGAAATTAACCCCAGATATTTCCCTGGACATTTTCTTTCAGGCAAGTAATACATTTTCTATTGCAATTAATGAAGATTTACTAAGACACGTACATAACTTTATAAGAGAAACAAATATAATAGGGGGGGGGGGGGGGGGGGGGGGAGGCAACATGCCAAAAGGCTCTATTTAAGGAGTTTACATATCGGACAGATATAGTTGATGGCTATACAATTTTTTATTCTCACATATGTCCTGATTATGAAAACGCCTGTTAGCAAGAAGATATGGATTGCAAAAATGCGATATTGCCATCTTTATAGTCCCTCTCACACCACACTTTTCCGAGATTGAGGCAGGGGTATAGTATACCCACAGTTTTCAATGGTTATATTATAGGAAATACTTTGCCAGCATTTATTATTGAAGATTATACGGATGCATATCTTTTAGAAAGGTTTTAAGTAGATACAATCATGGTTACATTAAAAAAGATTTTTCATAAAGATTTGTCATTTCTCAATTTGGTCACACGCACAACTACTCATATATAACCGCCTCACGAAACTGTTTAATCTATTGTTTATCATAGTATATAAAAATAAGTGCATATCCCACATACATTTTGAGATATGTGTACGTATGATTGGTGGAAGCACTATATGGTTACAAGCTCCAATTTACCCCTACCCTCATCCGCCTACCCTGAATATTAACGTGCAGTCAAGTTGGCTATCGCCTCCATATTGGTCAAGGTTCCTTAGGTATTTTCGTTAGAGGTTTCTTTTGTTATCAGACATAAACATTTTGTTTTGTTTCTTCAGCGGCGCCCAGAGGTTGACATCACCATTATTCACTCTGCAACATATACTTCATACAACTTTTGACCAGTATCAATGATGTTCAGGATCTGTGGTACTTACTCATCTGGGACAGCCTTGATTTTGTTGGTTGCACAATGTCCCCCTTTCTCTATACGTTGGCTAAGATCACGATGCTCTATTATTGTGCTTGATTTTATCTCTTTCAACTGACTCTATAACTCGCTTGACAAGTGTGATAGTTCTGGTGTCGCCAAGATGAATCGCTGCCTAACATTGTGTTGTTCCAAATACCAGCTCAGAGTGAATCTGCATCTCCATTTTGGAGATGTTCGAATGCATGGTCTGCATCGATTGATACAAATTGCATGTAATTTTAGTGACGAATATGTTACCTCCTTCAAGTTCCCTCCATGACCGAGTAAGTGTTTTTGAGATCATACATGTTTGGGATATATCATAGCCAGAGGCAGTTGTACTTGATCCCGTTCATCGCCAAGGACAGTTTGTTGAGTGCAGTTTCCAAGTGGATCAGCATTGCCTGATACCGCCACAAACAAGAGGATCATCTCTGCTCGATGTAGGTAATTCTTCATGCAATTGAATATGACATATTTGGTCCACTGTTCTTCCCTCATCATGAAATGTTTTCACAACATCAGCAGTCAGAGCGCATATATTTGCTCACTTGAGAACAAGCTGCTTCTACCTGCTCATGTGCCTCTAGGCAAGTGTCTTTCAATAGTGCGGGATATGCTGGAAGAACTCTCGGCCATTTCCTATTGTGACATGCATAAGTAGATGTGGGCAGGGACAGTAGGTTTTTAGTGTGTACACTTGGATATCTGTCTTGTCATGGTAGGAACATAGACATCAGCTTCCACCCAGACATCATCTATACTAGAGTCCTCTATGGAAGCCCTGCGAGAGCTCTAAGAGCAGTCAATACACGTCTGGGTACAACTGTTTACTTCAAATATGGCTTGGAATGAAATAACAGTATGATTGGCATCACCAACGGTCATGTTCCAGTGCTCAGCTTTTCTATGTGATCAGGGTCAGCAGTTTTATTTCATTAGATGAAGACTATCATCAAGTCACTCTACAGAACACCTCAATCAGAAGATGCCTAACATCATCTCTCGAGGCCAGAGCAAGTGACCATTTTTCGTCTCAGAACTGGACACAAAAGACTAAACCAACACATGTGCAGGCGGTTCCACCTTACGGCATCACCCGCTTGTCCTTGTGGAGAAGCAGAACAGACCACAGAGCACATACTTCAATGTTGCAGTACGTATCAGCTGCTGAGAGAAGAGATCAACCTCTTTTCTTGAAAAGCTGTATGGGCCTGTGGAAGAACTGCAGAAAACCACAGATTTCATCTTGAGAACGGCTCTCCAAGTGTGATACCAGCGATCGAAAAGAAGAAGAAGAAGGGTCAGCAGTTGACCACATGTGCTACCGGTGGGAGTAGATGCAAGAAATAAACGTATGTTATTGACTGTTCTGTGGACAACGGCGAGTGGTAGCATCGCTCTTTCGTCCTGCTAATAATGGAAGCAACAGCCCCCCGCCCGTGCGTTAGCTGATACGGTCCAGAAAACGCATGTCTTGCTGATTGTGAACTCATTCGGTCTCCTGACTGGTTGTGGTTTTGGTTTGCTGCATTGCATCATAAATATATGTATATTTATATATATATATATATATATATATATATATATATATATATATATATATATATATATATATATATATATATATATATATATATATATATATATATATATATATATTGATTACAGTGTGTGTGTGTGTGTGTGTGTGTGTGTGTGTGTGTGTGTGTGTGTGTGTGTGTGTGTGTGTGTGTAAGTTAGTGTCTGTACTATTCCATAATTGTATTTCTTGGTATGATGGTGTTTGTTGAACTGTCCGTGTTCGGCGGTAGGCTATGTATAGGTTATTGTGTGATCTTGTGTTATGAGAATGCATGTCTGGCTGTTTTGTAAATATAATTGAAAGGGATATGGGTAGGTTGGCATTGTAGTAGTCCCTTAGAATAGTGTACAGTTGGACCCTTCCAATGTCCTCAAGTTTTAGAATTTAGTTTATTTTGAAAATATCTTGGCCCTCTGCTGTTTGGGTGAATAGTTTAATAGATTGTTTTTGTAATGATATTAGCTTTGTTAGCTTATTTTTGTGTGTATTAGTCCAAATAGCATTACAGTATGTTAAATGAGGGAGGATTATTGTACAGTATAGGTGTTTTATGATATTTGCCGGAATGTATGGCCTGAGTCTGCGCATGATACCAATGTTCTTTGCTACCTTAGATATAACTGTTTCTATATGCTTCTCCCAAGTTAGGTTCTTTTCCAGGTATACTCCTAAAATTTTGGCATATTTGGCTTCATGTATTTCCTGAGTATTTATGCGAAATATAGGGAGAGCCGTTTTTCTTACTTTTGAGGATTTTGTGAAGTCTGTAATTGGTTTTGTCAACGTTTATGGATAATTTATTCACTTTAAACCAATCGGTTATTTTTTCCATTTCGCTGTTAACATTTTTGTATAGTGAGCTTATATCCTTGGTTTACAGGAATTAGGAAGATCATTCATGTTTTAGTTTTTTAGTTGGTTTTATTCGTGTATAGTAGGAACAGCAGAGGTCCTAGAATTGAACCTTGGGGTACAGCACAGATTAATTTTCCATTTTCCGATATGACACCGTTAAATTGAACGCATTGTTTGTCCGTTATGATGTTATTTTCATAGATAAACCGTGATGTTTCAGAATCTTTTTTTTGCTTATTCAGTAAAGTTTTAATTAATTTCTAAGTTTCTTTTATATTGTCTTTTTGTTCATCAAATTTATTCTGATAAATAAATTTTTGCTTGTCTGGTTATTTGGTTTACTATGTTGCGATATTTTTTTAATTGTGTGTAGCTTATTCTTTTTGTGGTAGGCAGCTATCAACGCATATTAATTAATATAATTTCTTTAAGCTGTCAAATTGAATTAGAGGCACGAGTCTCCCATTCAAATTCACAACTAACATTACGAATTTTGTTTATATGGAATGAAATCATCATGCGCCATGACTCACCCCGCCCCACTACATCGAGGTACACAATCCAAGCCCCCAAAAGCACATAATCTCAAAAGTTATGCGCCTTTAATTACTGTAAGTTGTATTGATTGTCTCGCGTTATTTATGCTGATTTGCCTAAACAGGCAAAAATACAAATAAATATCATATCATATCATATCTAGGATAAAACAAATGGCCTAACGCTCGCCCGGGACATAGGCCCCTCGGATTCCGCATCGCATGATATTTACCAAACAACGTTGATTGTGAACCTATTTGAGAGCTTACGACCACATACTTCTTTTAGCAAAGTTTGATAAATGTACAACTGTGTTTTGACAGTTTCCAATGACTGCTTCCTAAAATGTAAGATGTTCACCAAAATTGCGCAATCAACCTATTACCGAGCACCATTATGTATATAATTTAGGGAGACCACGGTGTCTTGCTGGGGAAGCACTCACTCTACGAGTTCAGCCCGCTTCAAAAATGCGTTGTAAGTAAAAGACGCGAGTCCCTTCAGAACCCGATCATTTGTGGAATTTAATAATTCGATCAGTTTATAAACACTTGGGTGTTTCCAGTAGTGGGGTTTTATACTTTTCTTTCGGTATTCTTGATATAGTGGGCAAACTAAAATAAAATGGTGCTCGTCTTCCAGACCGTCGCATGAGAAGCATATTCTCTCAATCAACGGTGTTGCTAAAGGCTTATGCCATCGACCCGTTTCTACATGTAACTTATGCGAACCCGTTCGAAGCTGGCACAACGCCTGTCTGTGTTTGGCAATTCTAACTTTGTCTAAATAATGTTTATATGATAAATCCGGCGAAATATGTTTATATAACCTACATTTACTTCTATTTTCTAATTGTCCCTTCCGTTCTTGGGTGAAATTATCCATAGCCCTTTGCTTGTACAGAATAATAAAATGTCCCCTATCGAGATTCTCGCCTTGCGTTTCCCATACATAATTAAATCCGCGAGTACATAACAAATCTCGAAGTTTTCTGACCCAGTTATTACAGTAATTATTATTATTAAACCAGTCATTATACATTGCTTTATACAGACATTTTACTAATTTGTGATCGTCAGATTCCAGAATCTTGAACCAATATTTTAAAATTCTTACTTCTCCATCAGGTACAGAGACACCCTCCCCCAACTCCCCATATATAATACAATTTGGGGTACTTTACTTTACTTTTAAAATCTGTTTACAAAACCTAAGATGACACTTTTCGACTTCGTAACCTCGGTGGAACCACCATACCTCACTACCATAAGATAAAATTGGTGTCACCAGTTTGTCAAACAGTTTACAGTAATGATCTGGCTTTAACCCTACAAACTTGCTACATGATTGTTGCAATGAAAATACAGCCTTTTGCTCTTGCTCCTCTAAAGTTCTCTGAGCCTCCGTAAAGGAACCTGTGATACTAAATAAAATTCTTAAGTATTTTAAATGTTTCACTATTTCTAATTCAGACCCGTTAAGGTACCCCTTATCCCCATCTCCGAGTCTACCCCCGCGCCTGAAAACCATGACCTTTGTTTTGTCAATATTCACGAACTTAGGACATATATATTATCTACGGTACCCATACCGGTCCTAAAACCTGCCTGCTCTTCTACGTATTTACCGTTTAATTCCGCCCATGTATTTAACCTATTGTTCAGAATTTTTGTAAATAATTTACCTAGTGTACTTAACAGCGTTATCCCTCTGTAATTCTTAACATCCATGGTATTTCCCTTTTTGTGCAGAGGGACTAAAATGCCTTCCGACCATATTTTAGGAAAACATCCGCTACTAAAAATACTATTGAACAGTAAATTTATAAAAGGCAAAAGTTCGTTTACAGCATTTATGAAAAATTCGTTTATCAACATGTCAGCTCCGGCGCTCTTACAATTGTTTAATTGCCTTACTGCCGTTCTAATCTCGGTATCGGTTATCGTCGTGTTTAACTCGTCAACGGTACTAATGTTGTTCGTCCTTAGTTCTTCCAGGACGTAGTTAATTATATCAGGATCAGCTTGGTAGAAATCGCCAGTAGGATTATTTACCTGTTTGAAAAAGTCGACGAAATTATCGAGATCTATGTTTATTTTACTAATCTTCTTACCGGATTTCAAAATTTTCCAGTATTGTTTACTATCTTTATACTGCGCGTTAAGTAGATTCCTGGTTAATATTCGAGATTGTTTTATATTGTTCATTTTAACAGACCACTTAAACTCGGTTCTTGATTTTATCATGTTAGTCCGTGACATTTCAGACTTTTCTTTCCGGTACCTATTAAGTGCCCGAAAAAAATGCGTTCGCTTTTCCTCACATTCTATCGAATACTTGAAAACTGACCTTTTTCTATTACTAAATGTGTTATCGCGATATTTATTAAATAGGAATTGTTTATCAGCTGCCGTTTTTATTGCTTTGGTGAATTTATCAACACCCTCTGCAATGGTAATTTCGCTTATATTGAGTGGGTGAATTAAAATCGTGGTCATATCTTTGAGTAAATTTTGTAAGCACTCGGCTGACAAATTCTTTCTAAATTCGTCTTCCAATTCGGGTTTCCAGCTGTATTTTCTGTCTAAAATTGCATCGCGTAGTTTGATCGGGGTCTTGTAGGTCGCTGCAGTATTTACATTGATTTCACACCTAACCACACTGTAGTCTGATAATTCGTTCGGGGCTTCAACTTTAAGGTCTTTTATCACACTTAAGTTTTGCATAGAGCACAAGAAGTAGTCTATCAGGCTTTCTCCCCTTGCTGTTACGCATGTTATTTCCCCAGCCCGTAATCACTCCCCACCCTACCATTAACAATCCGCATACCGAGCCTTTACAAAAATTTAATAATTTATGTCCAATTTTATTTGCCCTATCAGTATCTTTAGAAAATCGTTTTATATTTATATCTTCCACATATTCTCCATCAAGAGCTAAATAGCGGGAAATATCGTTTTCAACAAAGTCTGGCAGGAGTTTAGTTTTAGCATTCAAATCGCCACATGTTATAAACATACAATTATTTTCAACATCACGTTTCTTATTTACAAAGTCGGTAAGCCTGTTAAAAACATCATGAACCACTTGTCCAATTCTAGGCGAACCATCTGGAAGGAAATAACACACACATAAATACAAATTACTATTGAGGTTGAAGGATTGCTTGTCTAGTTTAATCCATATAATATCATCACATTCCTTCTGTACTAGTGAAATTCCCTTCTCAATACAAGATTTATAGTAAAATATCAATCCCTTTTTGCGCGCTTATTTCGTTTTCTGTTCAACTCGATGTAATTAAAATGTTCTACATGCATATCTACTAATTCAGATCCCCAAGATTCTGTAACTAAAATGATATCACATTCGATTTTTAATTCTTGAAACAGAGCAGATTGATATTTGCCATATTATTTTTTCACTTTTCTGTTTTCTTTTTTAAAATCTCTGCTCGTTACTTCTTCTTTAATAAATTATCTTTGTCTTATATTTTCTTTTTCGATATGATAGATTGGTAAATGGTTTGAAATGTCCGCAACAAAAATACCTGATTGATTTTTGGTGCTTACAGTGTTATTTGAGAGAATATTATCAATAATTGTTACTGTGCCTTCAGTAATTCTTATTGGTTTATTGAACATTTTAAGTGGATAGAAGCCGTATGTTCTTACTAAATTAAGGAAATATTAGATGTAAAAGGTATTTGGTTTCAGTAGATCAATATTAAAGTCTCCTAAATATAAGATGCTTTACTTTCATTTTGTACAGTAAGTAAGATTTTTTCTAGTATTTCAGTAAACTTATCGATGTTACTACCAGGAGTAAGTGACACCGATAATTTTATTTTTTCCTTTTTCCATAGGGATCTCGATGAAAACGGTTTCAATGTATTCTTCTATTATTGGCAGATCTTCCCTCAAAGTACACTGTAAGTGGGTTTTTTATGTAGATGCCTACACCGCCACACTTTTTAGTAGTTCCGTGATTCTCAATTAGTTTATAGTTTTTAGCTCATTTGGCCTAAAAGGTCAAGTGAGCTTATGCCATGGCGACTGTCCGTCATGTGTCTGTCGTCCGTCCGTCAACTGTTCCTTTAAACGACTGCTTCTCAAGAACCGCTGGGCCGATTTCAATTATATTTGGCATGAAGCACCCTTAGGACATACGGACCCAAGTTTGTTCAAAGGAAGCCGATCGGCCAATTTGGCTGGCGGACATTTTGGATTTGGGCCGATTTTAGGAAATGTCTTTAAAAATCTCCGAAACAGTTGGTGTGATTGATGCAAACCTCATGAAATATGATCTATGGCAAGAGCTGAACCAAGCTTGTTCAAGGGAACTTGGTTGGTCAAATGGTTCGGCGGCCATCTTGGTTGACCTAGTTTTAGCATAAACGACTGCTTCTCCACAATCGCTGGAGGGATCGGGTCGAAATTTGCTAGATATGATTAGGGCCTAAGGTTCATTAAAGTGTATTCATGGTAAGTTGATCCGTCAAAAAACATAGCCGCCGTGGGCCAATCAAAATATAGCGTTTGGTGGCCATACTGTATTTTTTTATTTGATAAATTGGTTTTATGTTTTTGGCCATTCTGAGCTCAAATTTGCCATTTTCCAGCCGTCTTGGATTATTTTCCCGCCAAAGGCTCCCATACTAAAGCAATGGGAAATTTTAAATGTCTTCTTCTCGAGAACTACTAGGCCGATTTCAAGTATACGTGGCAGGATGCATCATTAGGACATAGGGATCCAAGTTTGTTCAAATGAACCAGATTAGCCAATTTGGCTGACGGCCATCTTCGAATTCGGCCGATTTTAGGAAACGTCTTTAAGAATCTTCTCCGAAACTTCATCTGAGACAAGAGGTAAGCCAAGTTTCTTCAAGAGGACTTGATTGACCAAATGGTTCGGCGGCCATCTTGGATGATCTAGTTTTCCCGAAAACAACTTCTCCAGAACCACTGAAGTGATCAGGACGAAATTGGGGAGATATGATTAGACACTAAGCGCCAGTAAAGTTTGTTCAAATGAAGGCGATCCGTCAGAAAACGTGGCCACCGTGGGACAATCAAAATGTAGCATATTTGGTGGCCATATTGGAAATTTTATTTGATGGATTTTGAGGCCGAAATTGGTTTTATATATGTTTGTAGGTATTCTGAGTTCATATGTGCCATTTTTTAAACTGTTGGATAAACGGTTGGGCGGCCATCTTGGATCATTTTCCTGCCAAAAACTCCCATACTAAAGCAATGCGAAATTTAAAATGTCTTCTCGAGAACCACTGGATCGATTTCAAGTATATTTGGCAGGAAGCTTTTTGAGGGCAGAGGTCCTTGTTTGATCAGACAAAGCCGATCGGTCAATTTGGCTGGCGGCCATCTTGGATTTTGGCAGATTTTTAGAAATATCTTTAAAAATCTCCGAAACCAGTTGGAGGATCAATTCAAAATGCTTGAAATATCATCTAGAGCAAGGGCTGCGCCAAGTTTGTTCACGGGAACTTGATTGGCCAAATGGTTCGGCGGCCATCTTGGATAATCTATTTTTGCCGGATTGAGCCGAAATCTGGGAGATATTAGTAGGCTCTGAGTGCCAGTTTGTTTGTTATGGGAATGAGCTACATCAAAAACATGGCCGCAGTGGACCATTCAAAATGTAGCGTGTTTGGCGGCCATATTGAACTTGCAAAAATGTCCACAAACTCATTTAAAAGACTACTTTCTCCTAAACAACCCACCAACAATTTTGACAAAAAATTAGAGTGCTCCAGGAGTCCAGGTGAGCGACACAAGGCCCGTGGGCCTCTTGTTTAGATTAATTAAGCAAATAGGTGAGTCAGGTTTCAGCACGGTCTCAGTAATCCCTGATGCTAAATTCAATTGTACCAGAGTCTAACAATGTGCTCATTTTATCAATATTTTTTCTGTACAGATCTGGTATTAAAGTGGATTGCGGAAAATGAGTGTCTGTACTCTTTTTTATATTGTCATTAAATTCTTGCTGCAGCATATAATCACATTCTGGTTGTATAAAGTTTATTTCTTCGTCATCAGTATCCGCTTCAGAGAATATGCATTGTCTTGGTGTATTGAGCTCGGATGGGTTTGTAGCTCAGTTTGTATTTATATTTGTATAATTTGCACTTAGGATATTTAGCATGAATTCAGAATTGTTATAAATATGATTAAAGGGGAATAAGCTTTCATTGCATTTGATGCACCACCATGGTTCCTCAGACATTTCTAGTATTGTATAATCTTTAATAGTTAGCAGGGAGCGACCGAAGTGCACCCAGTTACCGCAACAATCACAGTCTGCCACGCTGATTGCGTTTAACTGTTTTTACAGGATAAGCACGGAAGTCGGTAGGGCATAAAAAACAACCGAAATAGGGGACAGGCGGATAAGTACCAGATACTATGGCTAAATAATGGAACAATGATATTACATGTATGGTCTTACCGTGTTTGAAATAAATGTTACACGTACTTGTCTGGTCAAATTGTTCTTCGGTGTACATACAGGCCATAAGTGTCATTCAGATCCAGAAGAGGAAGTGAGGTAGAAAATATCAATAGCATCCCGTTAGACGTAATAGCAAGGCGACCATAGTAGGGAATATATTTCAGAGGAGATAGGAAGCTAGTGGATGCTACATATACTGGCATCATGCTCAATGCTGGTTGCATGCATACAGAAGACAATTTTAAAATGTTCACAATATACTATTGGTATCCATAATACAGTTATTTAAATATATTATTACCTTCATCGACAAATCCTTGAGAAAGTATTTCCTTACGATCTAAAACCTGAATCGATCTAGACCTTAATCTCTAGAGTATTTTGCAACCAATTCCCAAATATCCACCAGCTTTCCTGTGTGGTTGCCTTGGCAATGAGATATGGGGAATTTCATCAGTGGAAGTGTCAACATGCCTCCAGAGCAGGAACGGAAACCTATCAGTAGCTACAATTTTTAACATGACGTAAGAGATGGTTCGCTGATCATTCTGGGTTCACTAGTGTTTTCCATGAGTATCATATTTTAGTCACTAAGTGATGACAATGAAAAGCAGAGTGACTTAACACGAACAGGATATGATACGTTTCTGCGATAAGTAAACATTCGGAAAGCAAACAAGAGGCCCAAGGGGTCTGTATTGCTCTCCTGGACCACAGGCATTTCAACTACAATCTACCAAAATCCATGATGGCCGCCTGCCAAATAGGCTGATCGGCTTCATCTGAACACACTTAAACATCCATGCCCCAAGGATGTTTCCTGCCAAATATAATTGAAATGGCCCCAGTAGTTCTCGAAAAGACATTTTAAATTTTCCATTGCTTTATTATGGAATTTTTTGGCGGGAAAATGATCAAAGATGGGCACAAAACCGTTTACCCGACAGTTTCGAAAATTGCAAATTTAAGATCAGAATACCCAGAAACACATAAAACCAATTCGGCCTCAAAATCCATCAAATAAAAAATTCCAATATGGCCGCCAAACACGCTATTTTTCTATTGGCCCATGGTGGCCATGTTTTTTGACGACTCAACTTCCCTTCAAAATACAAAGATCCAATATGGCCGCCAAAAATGCCATATTTTGATTTGCCCACTGCTGCCATGTTTTTTTGACCGATCAATTTCCCTTGAACAATCTTTAATGGCCCTTAGTCCCTTATCATATCTGCCAATTTGTGTCCCAATGCCTTCAGTGGTTCTGGAGTAGTTTTCGCTAAAACTAGGTCAACCAAGATGGCCGCTGAACCATTTGATCAATCAAGTTCCCTTGAACAAACTTGGTTCAGCTCTTGCCCTAGATTATAATTCATGAGGTTTGCATAGATTTTGGAGAAGATTTTTAAAGACATTTCTAAAAACAAACTTGAATCTCTTTGCCCTAATGATGCTTCCTGCCAAATATAATTGAAATCGGCCCGGTAGTTCCTGAAAACAAGACATTTTAAAATTTCCATTGCTTTAGTAAGGGAGCTTTTGGCAGGAAAATAATCCAAGATTACCGCCAAACTGTTCATCCGAGAGTTTCGAAAATTGCACATTTGAGATCAGAATACCCACAAACACATATAAAGCCAATTTCGGCCTCAAAATCCATCAAATAAAAAATTCCAATATGGCCGCCAAACACGCTATTTTTCTATTGGCCCATGGTGGCCATGTTTTTTGACGACTCAACTTCCCTTGAACAAACTTTAATTTCCCTTAGTCCCTAATATCTGCCAAATTTCGGCCCGATCCCTTCAGCGGTTCTGGAGAAGTCGTTTTTGCTAAAACTAGACCAACCAAGATGGCCACCGAACTATTTGACCTATCAAGTTCCCTTGAACAAACTTGGTTCAGCTCGTGCCCTAGATCATATTTCATGAGGTTTGCATCATTCCCACTTGCGGTTTTGGAAAAGACTTTTAGACATTTCAAGATGGCCGCCAAACTATTAATCCGACCATTTCGAAAATTGCAAATTTGAGATCAGAATACCCCAAAACACATAAAACGAATTTCGGCGTCGAAATCCATCAAATAAAAAAATCCAACATGGCCGTCAAACACGCTATATTTTGATTGGCCCACAGAGGCCATGTTTTTGACGGTTCAACTCCCCTTGAACAAACTTTAATGGCCCTTAGTCCCTAATCATATCTGCCAAATTTCGACCCGATCCCTTTAGCGGGTCTGGAGTCGTTTTCGCTAAAACTAGGTCAACCAAGATGGCAGTCAAACCATTTAACCAATCAAGTTCCCTTGAACAAACTTGGTTCAGCTCTGGCCGTAGATCATATTTCATGAGGTTTGCATCAATCCCACAAACGGTTTCAGAGAAGATTTTTAAAAACCTTCCCTAAAATTGGCCAAAATCCAAGATGGCCGCCAGCCAAATTGGCCGATCGGCTTCCTTTGAACAAACTTGGATCCCTATGTCCACAGACTGCTTCCTGCCAAATATAATTGAAATCGGCCCAGTGGTTCTTGAGAAGAAATCATTTAAAGGAAAAGTTAATGGATGGACCACGGACGGACGGACGCACGATCGCCATGGCATAAGCTCACTTGGCCTTTCAGGCCAGGTGAGCTAATAAATATGATGTTTATCAGCTAAAGATGACAAATGTGCGTTTCATAATAAAACAGCTCAAATATCAGACATTGTTTCAACTTCATCGGCTGAGATTGATGAATTGATAACTCAGCAGACCGAACTATACGTCGACACCACGGTAGGATGGGCTCATTCCCCATTAGAAACAGGGGGCCTTCAGTATCTCCTCTGCACTTACCAATTATTATTATTTATTTTAATGTCTCCGGACTCTCACCAGTCCACTGCCACCTGTTACATAGTCCTATTCTGCTGAAACGGCTAAACAAGCGGTAGCTGTTGGCTAAACCCTTCGAGAATGATATCCCACTCTGTTTTGCCGAGATGCTTGTTACCTGGTATCTGTGATAGTTTAATTGTTGGAATTCCTTTGCGCATGCATCGAGCAGATATACTGTCGTTTAAAGCATGTTGCACATGTTTGATGCTGTTTTAGGAAATGATCTAATGGTTTCTTGACCCACTGTCAGATCTCTCCGAAATAAAAGCCCTGTGCTTGACTCAAATTAACCCCAGAAACAATGGTACCATACTAAAAGACATATTAATAACACCTATTGCCATCGAAAATAAACTAAAAGGACTCAACCCCAACAAAAGCAATGGCCCGGATGAAATACCAGTGAGAATACTAAAAGAAGCTGCTAAAGAAATTAGTACACCACTATGCATAATTTTCAACAAGTCTCTTGAAGAAGGCATTTTACCTGACATCTGGAAAATGGCAAATGTATGCTGCATACACAAAAAAGGCTCCAAGAATGACCCAAGCAACTACAGACCAATCAGTCTCACTTCTACATTATGCAAGGTCCTAGAATCTGTTATAAGAGACAGTATTGTAAATTTCCTGGAAATGGCTAATATATTTACCAAATGTCAGCATGGATTTAGACGTAAAAGATCATGTAAAACTCAACTACTAGAATACCTGGAGGGTTTAACAGCCATGCTTGACTCAAACGAACCTGTCGATGCAATATATTTAGACTTTTCAAAAGCTTTCGATACTGTGCCACACCAACGACTCCAAACAAAACTGAGAAGCTATGGTATTGGCAAAAATTTAGTAAAATGGATAGGGAACTACTTAAGCAACAGGAGCCAGAGAGTTAGAATTAATGATGCATCATCGGACTGGATTGAGGTGACCAGCGGCGTGCCACAAGGAAGTGTTCTAGGACCTATACTTTTTCTGATATATATATAAATGACCTACCTGATCGATTAACCTGCCACTGCAAAATATTTGCATATGATACTAAGATGTACGGCAACCCAGCTACCAGTCAGATTCAGGAAAACATAAATAAAGTATGTAAATGGTCGCAGACATGGCAACTATCTTTCAACACAGACAAAACGCATGTCATGCACTTCGGCAGAAATAACCCTCAAACCAAATACTATATGACAGATACACCTGATCCACATCCTGTATCAACATCAGATGTAGAAAAAGATTTGGGGGTTCATGTCGACAGAAACCTCTCTTTTGACATACATATAGGGAACATTGTATCCAAGGCAAACAGTACAATAGGATTAATCAAGAGAACATTTACCAACATTGATCAATCTACTTTCACACTACTATACAAATCACTTGTGCGACCCATTCTTGAATACTGCAACTCAGCATGGTCTCCAAGACTGAAAAGGCAATCGCAGCTATTAGAAAGAGTACAACGCAGAGCAACAAAACTTGTCCCACAAATCAGAGTATAGCTACACAGAAAGACTTGAAGCCCTAAATCTAATGTCACTGAAATATAGACGGTTTCGTGGAGATTTGATTGAAACATTCAAACTCATCAAAGATCTATATAATATTGATAAGAACTACTTTTTCGAACTGTCCAATGTTACACGGACCAGAGGTCATAGGCTCAAGCTCAACATAAAACGTAGCAGCAAAGATATTCGGAAGCACTCCTTCGCAAATAGAGTGGCACCACATTGGAATTCACTGCCAACAACAATAGTCGAAGCAACTACAGTCGAAATATTCAAGGGCAAACTAGACATCTTTTTCAAAGAAAGAATATTTGAATTCGACTGAACCAATTAATTGTGGTGTGGCTTTGGACGTTGCTGTTACACATATGCTTATACAACATATGTGAGCCGTCAATTCCCAGTCATAATACAATTATTACATCACAGTGGACTAATCTTGAAACAGCCTGTGCATCTACATGAACATGCACACATGAAGATAGCTACACGTGTTGTATCCAGACCAGGGTTGCCTGCCCTACCAGTTTAGCACTGAGGCAATAACAAGCCAATGGCTTATGCCTTGTAAATTGATGATGATGATGATGACTCTTGGGAATAAAGTTTGTGTTCAAAATCCCCCAGCTGGGGAATTATTAGGCCGTAAACTTGGCATTTTGGGTCGTGATGATGAGGGAGGTCTCGGTGATTTCGCTTGAACAGGTGGAGGAGCCGGGATGATCTAACCATGCATCGGTGTGAGACAAGTATTAAGAGCCGCCATTGGCATATGTATTATCTGCATTTGGTACAGCTAGGTGGAAAGCAGCTTGGCTCTCTCCTCTAGCTTTGTAAGTGGTTGGAAAATAGTATTCTGGTAGCATCACGCTTTGTTGAGGATTGTAGCTGTGTTACCTTTGGGTTACCATTGTTCCTTGCCTTTGTGTTGGACTTGGATCACAGTTTTTGCCGGGAGCGCTTCCAGTTCCACTGTAGGTTGAATGTTGGTTTCTTTTCCCTATGGTGGTTAGTGTCAAGACAAACAACTGTATTATTCAATTATGTCAGATCTTGTATGTTTTAATGAACAGGTTAATGGTAATGGAATTTTGCACCTCACCTCGAATTTGGTGATATATTTGTGCAGTTGATCAGCTGTACCAGCAGTGGGGAACTTTATTTAACTTTGCATGTTAGCTGATTTCTCAAAGTACACACTTGCTTTTACTGCCCTATAGGACATACGGCTGCTTTAGCTCAATTTCCAGTTCACTGTGGCTACCGGTGGACAAACATATATATATATATATATATATATATATATATATATATATATATATATATATATATACACCTGTGCAAAAGTTAAGCACCACCCTATTTTTACGCACATGCGAGGGTATATTCATGTGCTATGAAGAAAGCAATAGCATAAACATTTATGTACCCATCCATCTTAGTGCAAGCGGTAATAATGCAACTAGAGGAATGCTGATTATGATGGTGGGGAAACACTGTATGTTTTTGTTTGAACTTGAAAACGAGGCCTGAATATGGTTACGTTGACACAACTGACAACTATTGCCCTACAGTTGACACACGTGGCTAGATTGTCATTAATGGTGTCTGAAAACGAAGTTTAACATCTGTGCACGAGTTTGAGACTGTCATTATTAATACCGGGTATATCCACCTTGTGCCTGGATGACGGCCTGGACACGACGTCTCATGCTGGTCACCAACCGACTGATACGCCATTGTGGTATTCGTTGCCATTCAAGATGGAGTGCGTCTGTTAATTCCTGTAGGTTCTGCACAGGAGGATCCCTCCTTCTCACCATGTTTCCCAGAATGTCCCAGATATGCTCAATAGGGTTCATGTCAGGGCTCCTTGCTGGCCATGGTAGGGTTTCGATGGCATTCTGGCGGAGGTATTCATGCACAGCTCTAGCACGATGTGGTCGGGCGTTGTCATCCATGAATATAGGGTGGGTTCCAGGTGCATGATTTACAAAATGAGGGACCACAACTCTATCCAGTATGGAATCTTGATATCTTTGTCCATTTAGTGTTCCAGGTACAGTCAACAGATCCAGCTTACAATCAAATGAGATGCACCCCATATCATAACGGAACCTCCACCAAATGGAACTTCTTCCATGAGGTTACGTTGGTCGTACGCCGTGCGTCTGGACCTCCATACACGAGTTCGACCATCTGTGGCATGAAGCAGGAACCGACTTTCATCGGACCAGTGTACCCGTCTCCAGGATCTCATGTTCCAGTGTCTTCTTTCGTTGCACCACCTCAGACGCTCCTCTTTGTGGTGTGCAGTGAGGAGAGGACGTCTGACAGGTCTCCTAGCTTTCATGCCAGCAGCATACAGTCTCCTTTTGACGGTAGACATTGACACTCTATTGCGCGTTTCCCATTGCTGGCTGAGCACTCTGCTGTTGGTGAATGGAGATCTCCTAACAAGGCGTACTAGGGCTCGATCATCACGGGCAGTAGTCTTCTTCGGTCTTCCAGATCTAGGCCTGTCGTTCACCTCGTTAGTTTGCCCATGTTTTGCAATCAAACGACTGATTACAGTATGGTTAATGTTCAGCTGTCTGCCAATCTCTCTGCATGACATACCAGTGGTATGCATGCCTATGATTTGCCATTTCACACGATCACTTAACCTTCGTCTTGCCATAGCGGTTCACAATCAAGAGCTAATTCTCTCTGTACAAATAAACCACGGTCATGAACACAAAATTCCTAATCTTGTCGCCTAAATCTGTATGTAATGTTCTACACCTCAAACTGGACTTTTACATAACTGAACGTGTGCTGTTTCCCGCCACGCACGGACATCAAGCGGCGTGAAGTCATGCATGCATGTGCATTTCGTACTTGGAATTATGTCAGCTAACGCGGGGACAAAAAGTATGGCAGCCTAGTTGTACCATCATGTTTCTACGTTCTATTGTTTTTGCTGGTGCTTAACTTTTGCACAGGTGTATATATATATATATAAAGTATGACATACTTTTTGTCCCCGCGTTAGCTGACATAATTCCAAGTACGAAATGCACATGCATGCATGACTTCACGCCGCTTGATGTCCGTGCGTGGCGGGAAACAGCACACGTGTTCAGTTATGTAAAAGTCCAGTTTGAGGTGTAGAACATTACATACAGATTTAGGCGACAAGATTAGGAATTTTGTGTTCATGACCGTGGTTTATTTGTACAGAGAGAATTAGCTCTTGATTGTGAACCGCTATGGCAAGACGAAGGTTAAGTGATCGTGTGAAATGGCAAATCATAGGCATGCATACCACTGGTATGTCATGCAGAGAGATTGGCAGACAGCTGAACATTAACCATACTGTAATCAGTCGTTTGATTGCAAAACATGGGCAAACTAACGAGGTGAACGACAGGCCTAGATCTGGAAGACCGAAGAAGACTACTGCCCGTGATGATCGAGCCCTAGTACGCCTTGTTAGGAGATCTCCATTCACCAACAGCAGAGTGCTCAGCCAGCAATGGGAAACGCGCAATAGTGTCAATGTCTACCGTCAAAAGGAGACTGTATGCTGCTGGCATGAAAGCTAGGAGACCTGTCAGACGTCCTCTCCTCACTGCACACCACAAAGAGGAGCGTCTGAGGTGGTGCAACGAAAGAAGACACTGGAACATGAGATCCTGGAGACGGGTACACTGGTCCGATGAAAGTCGGTTCCTGCTTCATGCCACACATGGTCGAACGCACAGCGTACGACCAACGTAACCTCATGGAAGAAGTTCCATTTGGTGGAGGTTCCGTTATGATATGGGGGGTGCATCTCATTTGATTGTAAGCTGGATCTGTTGACTGTACCTGGAACACTAAATGGACAAAGATATCAAGATTCCATACTGGATAGAGTTGTGGTCCCTCATTTTGTAAATCATGCACCTGGAACCCACCCTATATTCATGGATGACAACGCCCGACCACATCGTGCTAGAGCTGTGCATGAATACCTCCGCCAGAATGCCATCGAAACCCTACCATGGCCAGCAAGGAGCCCTGACATGAACCCTATTGAGCATATCTGGGACATTCTGGGAAACATGGTGAGAAGGAGGGATCCTCCTGTGCAGAACCTACAGGAATTAACAGACGCACTCCATCTTGAATGGCAACGAATACCACAATGGCGTATCAGTCGGTTGGTGACCAGCATGAGACGTCGTGTCCAGGCCGTCATCCAGGCACAAGGTGGATATACCCGGTATTAATAATGACAGTCTCAAACTCGTGCACAGATGTTAAACTTCGTTTTCAGACACCATTAATGACAATCTAGCCACGTGTGTCAACTGTAGGGCAATAGTTGTCAGTTGTGTCAACGTACCCATATTCAGGCCTCGTTTTCAAGTTCAAACAAAAACATACAGTGTTTCCCCACCATCATAATCAGCATTCCTCTAGTTGCATTATTACCTCTTGCACTAAGATGGATGGGTACATAAATGTTTATGCTATTGCTTTCTTCATAGCACATGCATATACCCTTGCATGTGCGTAAAAATAGGGTGGTGCTTAACTTTTGCACAGGTGTATATATAAAGATAACGACTCATACAGACTTGATCACAAATGGCTTAATTGTAGGGATTACTTAGTGGGTTTTTTTATAAAACATGGAAGTGCTTTCATTGCATTGATTATTATTAGACTGTCTGACTGCATATAAAATTTGATACTTTGAGAACTCTAACAAAGCTGGTAAGTTTGGGTGTGACATGCTGGAGGTTCATGGTTCGTCACATGTTTCACCAAAACTCTCCTTGTATGTTTCTGTTTTACCAACCAGGCATTGTTGCATCGTGAAGCTCGTTCCCACCCCCTTTTATTAATTACCATCATTAACTGTAAATTGCCTCATTGGTGAACTGTGGTATATGTATTCTAATGATTTGTGTAAGTTAAGCAATTGTTAAATTATTCAATTCTCTGCAAAGATTAGTAAACAGACTCTTATAATTATGATCACAATACCTGTCCACACTAAACATGCCAGTCAGACGTCAGATCAGTCGTAAGTGTTCAAATACACCTAGACCATCCAAGTCAGTAAACAGATAGCCAATTACTAACTTCCTTATCAAGATAAATATCTTATTTACATGTTTTGCTTATGTAAGATGCCAGTATCAAGCAATCAATCCTAACAAAGTGATGACAGCAGTCTGTTTAGATAGATATCTATCTCATATATTTCATAGCCATACCATTCATATATATCTTATAGCTATCCAGCTTTGTGTAATTTGTGATATTTAGTATCTAGCGTACAGGTGATTGTGGGGTTTAATACAGTTGTCATGGCCAGGTGTGTATTCACCTAGACAACGTTGTTCCACAATAATATCTGTTCTAATCATTTAACCCTTGATATTTCAGTCTCAATTTCAAGACTGTTATTCAGAAATATTGGTGAATATTTTGAAACTAATTTGACTGAAACCTGGTGCTTCCATCTATGGCACAACAGCTTCCAGTAAAATTAGTTTCAACATATTCAACAGTACATTCCATACCTCATAAATAAATGTGTTGTTTTTGGTCCGTACGGATTAAATGATGCCCTTCAGGGGTCATCAACAGGTGGTCACATTAGAGTGTTACAAGGAATCAGGAAATCCATGTTATGACATCAGCATGCAGCGATATGGGAATCTGCGTGTCCTCTTTTGATGCTAGTTGCTGAGGGCTGCTAATGTGAAACCAATGGATGAATCTAGTCAGTTAATCAAGTCAGAATATTCTATGTACGCATCAAAATGTGTAATGAATGACGTGGCTAAGTCGATCACGAACTTCTAAGTCTGTCACGTGCAAAAAAATGTTGACTACTTCTTTATAACAATTCTGTTGAAGTTTGAAACTAATTTGACAGGATGTTCTGAACGCGATCGATCCCAATGCAGGCAAACTATGTACAGAGATTAGCTAGATGGGTGAAGCATAGCTAAAGGTAGGTTCATCCATTGGTCAACAGTTATTTCCCTATGGCCAAATTGTACTGCAGTTAATGGATGGACAATGACATTATGACACATCTTTCGCTTGGTCATCTCAACCTTCTTAGCATCATAATGGATAGCATAACATGCAGAAATGATGATGATTTCGCAGTAAATCTTGATAAATGCTAATATATTTCATTATTAAGGATAGAGAGGAGCTTTGAAGAAGGGAGCTTTTAGACACATGGTATTTATCACCTCATGTGTAAGCATCAAATCCATGGCTCCAGACACGGAGTATTGATAAACTAAGGACTAATTGACAGTAATTAGAAGAGAAGCTTGTATAAATGTTTATCAGAAGCACTCATGCTTTGATAGATGTGCTATGGAATAACAGTTACACATGCTATTAGTGAAGGATGGGCCCCAACATCATGGCATCTGCTACAACAGATATTACGTCATACTCTCTTAACCCTTTAACCCTCGAATTTGTTCATGAAAATTTTAATTTTCTCATAGAAAATGTCCATTTGCCAGACCAAGAAGACTATTTCAGAAAATTTACCACTGGAATGACTGGCTCAGTTATCGAACCAGTCATTCCAGTGGTAAATTTTCAAAGATAGTATTCTCTTGGTTCGCAAGTGGTCATATCTCAAGACCACTGCAGATGCCGTTATTGGCTGATATGAGTGTTAAAGAGTTAGCGGATTTATAACTAATTTATTAGCTTCTGTTAATTAGCTTATGTAAGTATGAAAAATTGTGTTCATTTTTTAAACTCGCTGAAATAATGTTACTGTGTTAAAAGGCAAAATTGAAGCCAGACTCTGTATTTATTATGTATAACACAAATGGATTAAACTAATTTTAGGAGATACATACATACACCTCCACTTAACTAAAAGGAGACGGGTTCCCAACGATGACTATTAACTGTCTGCTTGCTCAGTTTTTGCAGACGACATATTCCAAGGGTTATATCACTGGACCTGCTGAATATTTTGAAATCAATTTGATTGAAAGTTGTTTGTGACTTTCAGGCAAATTGTTTTCAAAATATTCAGCAAGTCAGGATTGTTTGCTCATTGAAGTTAGTCTGGTGGCTTAAAGCAGCGAGACAGTTTAAAAGACATGGCTATTTTGAAAATTTACCACTGGAATGAGTGGCTTGGTTATCGAGCCCACGTCATTTCCTTAAAAAATTAAAGGATTGTTTTCTCTTAGCATGAAAATGAAGATGCCGGTTTTGGCCAGTTTGACCACTAAAAGGTTAACTTATAGAAGTGGGACCATGCATAAAATTTGGCGATCTCATATGTGTAAATCTTTTCCCAGAAAATATGATGTCTTTGATGTTGAAGGGATGCTAATCGCATCTCAAATGTTGCATCATAATGATAGATTATAGTTTATATATTCCATATCACATTTCCATATATGTATCACAATTATCTGCTTTGTAATATCGCATTAATGTTGAACAGTGATCGCCACCATTTCGTCTCATCAAACGATAACGTATCATGTCATGAAAGAGCCAATGCATTAGATTTTTCATCATGTAATAATCATCTAATTGAATATTTTGAAACTAATTCGATTGGCAGATGGCAGCCAAAGCGTTTATCCGATAGTCTTGAAAGTGGCATATTTGAACTCGCCACACTGATAAGCATATATTAAAGCAATTTTCGCCATCAAAATACATCAAATACAAAAAAGCCAATATGACCAACAAACGCTAAATTTTGATTGGTTGATGGCGGCCATGTTTTTTAACGTACGAACTTCCCTTGAATACACTTGAATGGACCTTGGTCCCTAAGCATATTTACTAAATTTTAGACCTATCCCCTCAGCGGTTCGGGACAAGAAGTCATTTTCGCGAAAACTAAGTCATCCAAGATGGCCGCTAGGCAAATAGGCCAATCAGGTTGCCTTGAACAAACTTGGGTCTACCCTTGCAATAAATGATGTGCTATGAATTTTGAATCAATTCCTCTAGCAATTTCGGAGATTTTTTTTAAGTGTTTCAAAAAATTGGCCATTTTGGCCGCCGGCCATCTTGGATTTTGGCCGATCGACTTCATTTGAACAAACTTGAATCTCTATGCCCTAGGGATGCTTCCTGCCAAATACAATTGAAATCAGCCTAGTGGTTCTTGAGAAGTTGTTTTAAAGGAAAAGTTGACGGACGGACGACGGACGGACACACGACGGATGGTCGCCACGATATAAGCTCACTTGGCCTTTCAGCACAGGTGAGCTTATAATATATACCTCTGTATGTGCGCTATAAATAGCAGCTTTGTTTCAGTATCATGCAGGGTTAATTTGGATAATAAACCGGAGACTGACTACTAAGTATCCAGATAATAACACTGATATTCAAGGTCAAACAACACATTTTCACCAGATTGGAAAATGTCAGACAAGAGGAGAGATAATTTGCTAACAAGGCAGGATATGGAGTCTATTATTAACCCTTACCACTCTGATGTCAAAATTTTTAATTTTTAAATTAAATTAAAAGAATCTGGCGTTAATTTTTCAACAAATTTGGTGGAAGATGGTGCTGTTGTAGATAGCAACATCGTCCACCAAAATTGTTGAAAAATGTACACCAGTTTCTTTGCTATTGACACAGTAAAAGATAAAATATTGACATCAGATTGCTACGGGTTAGGCTGGTCAACCCGACAGACCAGATTGCTCAATAGACGGGCCCATGTCTAGCTAAGCCCCACCCATGTCTAGCTATGCCACACCCATGTCTAGCTATGCCCCACCTATGTCTAGCTATGCCCCACCCATGTCTAGCTAAGCTCCAACCACTCTATGTATTTTGGAATTAATTTGAAGCTGTTGGATATTTTGAAACTAATTTGAGTGGAGGGGGGGGGTGTCAGCTGCTGTTGATGGAGCTCCCAGTCAGATTCGTTTCAAAATAATCAAAATGTTTATTAAATTGGAAATTCATCATGGCCGACATTTTGATTGTGACGACAGCTAGCATGTGACATATTTGATTATAATGTCAGATACGTGAGCGACAGATCGGATAATTCAATTCTTTAGAGACTGTCAGATATACTTTGACAAATATTTTGAAGTTAAATTCACTGAAGGCAATTGGTGCCTTGGGCAGCAATGTCCTCTAGTAAAATTGGTTTCAAAATAGTCAATAGCTTAATTACTAGTATTCTTACTTTGAACAAGAGATTCACTGGAATTACCGTGTTGAAAGGGTCAAATAGACTTACTGTGGACTAATAATACAACCAGAGTCAGACATACTTACTGTGGACTAATAACACAACCAGAATCAACAATTATATATGCTATTATTGGAAATTGCATGTTCTTTGTGCCTTTATCGCATCATTATTGAGAGCTAAATACAGGCCAGCCATTACCAAACAAATGCTCTCCACTTTTATGCTAGAGGAAGTTATCATCATAAGGCACTATTTATAGGAGTATAATTGTACAAACGGAAACCACTTTGCTGCTTAACCATTAAATGGTCAAGCCGGCCAAAACCGGACTCTGTAGTGGGCTTGAGGAATGTCCATTTGCGGGCAAAGCGAAAACTATTATTGAAAATCTAACATTGGAACGACTGGCTCTTATTGTAAACTTTCAAAAATAATATTCTCTTGGCATGCAAATAGACATTCATTAAGCTAATATTTGGGTTTTCTTTAGCAAATTTAGACATTAAAGGGTTAAAGGTTTAAATTAAAAGATGATATTTCTTCCAGTGAAACCCTTTAATGGTAAAATGTGGTCGAGAAAATCTAAATATTTCCCTTTGTAATGTCCATTTGCAGGGCAAGATTATTTTTGAAAATTTATGCCAGAAATGACTGGATCAGTATCATTTCTGTGGTAAATTTTTACAAATAGGCTTCTCTTGCCCTACACAAATCCATTCCGCAGGACCACTTCAGCGGCCGGTTTTGAATGTCATGACTAGTAACGGATTAATATAGGCCTCCATGTATAATGATGAAAGGGCTTCATTTTTTTAAGTGTTGTTGCTAAAAGATGCTGCTCATTTACAGGCATTGAGATGGTCATAATTTACATTTAACCCTTTAATGGTCATGATTGATTATTTAAATCTTTGCTTAGTAAATGACTGTTTTCAAGCCAACAGAAGGCCATTTTTTGTAGATTTATCACTGGAATCTCTGTAAATGAGCCCAGTAGTAGAATTTCAAAAATTCTAATCTCTTGTCCTGTAAATGGGCATTCTGTAGTTCGGATCGACCGGACAGGTACCGGCCGTACCAGCCAAGCTGGGTACGCGCCGCCCATCCTGGATTCGTTCCCTGAACACGGCCCCCCTGGGTAGAGCTATAAGCGTATATGAGCCTATGAGAGAGATCACGTTATAAAAACGACTAAGTTCGTTAAAGCGAATAGTGCGCATGCGCACACTTAAATGCTATTTTTGACAGAGCTCGTAGTTTACGACCAAGATATGATGACGCTTTTAGTGTACCGAGATGGTACAATGTAATCCTTTTTAATTACCTGTTCGAGACCAGAATTCGACGGGCTTTCCAAATCTGTAAACCATTTCAAAATCGGCTAAGAAATGGCTGAGTTATCCACGGAAAACCCCTTTTGATTATCTTCAAAATATTGCCGTGATGTCATAACCACCTGTACGCAGAACTTCTAGAATGTTCTAGAACATTCGACTGCGTTATTATTAACTACGCGCTGATTGGCTGTTGCTCGACCAATGATTGGTTGGAGGCTGTGCCTGTGACGTCACGAGTAGTATAAAAGGAGACGAGATCCAGAGCTCGAGAGCATCCTTGGCAAGGGGCCGGAGATTTTTAGATATTGTTCACGAATATATCAAGAACTAATTCGGAACACGAACTTGCGTTGAGGTCTTTCCCGTCTTGAAAATGTGATTCTACCGATGTAGAGGCAGCGATGTTCTTTGGTGGATGACTCGCCAGATCTGCCAGCCACGCCAAAAAGTGGTTATGTAACCATCCCCACACTGATGTGCAGGTTTATCTAAACTTTTCGACCGCAGCAAGTAAACTTTGCCTGGTACGTCTTCAGAGCTGGTTGACGTAACCCACACCGTTAAGCTTAGTTATGTATCTTCATCCGCATTTAACAACCCCCACTTATGATCGGGTTGTTGTCAACTTCCATCCGTACCATCGGTGTACGGGAACTTTCGTCACAACAGTAATGTTATTGTATCTCTTGCTGACTACTCGTTAGACATTCTATATTGTGATTACAGTCCCGAGTTCGATCCGCTCCCGTCATGAGCTGCTTGCGGGAATCCTGTTTGCAGAAACCAGCCTGCAGGAACTTTCCAGCTTCCAGGGAATGCATAAACTCATGTCACCCTAAATGTGACGTATCAATTTCAATAACACGATAGCCCAGGTTTAAGAATGTCTACCGATTATTCAAGTAACTATACTTGACATTTAAATTATTTCGTTAATTATATTTTTGATAATTATATTGTATCTGTACGAATGGTCCCGATGACTAAAATGCACCGTAACGGTCTTAGGACCGCTAGTTATAATTTCTGTATCTGTTTATAGTTATTCTTATTTTCTGTAGGGTGTTTTTGCTAACTGCACCGTAGTAGGTTCCTTAACCTGTACTATAGATATATTATTCTGATCATTTCACACTGTATTGATTGTTCCGGTTAGTTTATATATGGCCAGTGGCCATCAGTTTATGTTTTGTTTATTTGTAGAAAATATAGGACTGCAGTGCACGTAGGCAACACTATACAGCAACATTTATATATGCAGCACTTTCTCCCGCCACCAACAATTTTTCACTGAGGTCGCTGTCCGTGCTATAACTCTGTTTAGCCCGGCATGCTACCGACTAAAAACCTTTTCTATTCAGCTCGATAGGATAGGTTCAAATGATTAGAGACAATTTCTTCGTTAGGAAACACGTAGTGTACGCCTCTTTCCCGGTAGTTGTGATAATTTAGCCCCGCACTCCAGCAAGGTTGTGTAAGATTGGCCAAAATACCTAAAGGGCCTCATATTTCTAAGTTATTGTCCCTCTTCATGTTCCACTATGCCTTATGGCTTCTTAATTGTTTGGATGTCCCTATCCGCACCATGGACTGATCCGACCCTGGGAAACTATTGGGGTTTCCGAGCGGTGATAGCCAGGGTGTGGTGTCACACACATTCCCCATGTTTCTTCGGACTCAGTAGTTAGCACCTTTGCCAATGTAGGAAAGCACTGCGAAAACATGTCTTAATTATTATTTTCTTTAATCTACTGAGCAATCCTCCCGCACTGCAGTGCGTAGCTGGGCAACTTGTGCTTAAACCTAATGACAGGTTAAAAAGTGAGTTCCATAGGACCACGTGACGGGCGAGATGCGCATCCCCACCGAATTCCGTAACAATGTCTGGGCATGATATTCAAATCTGCCACGCCCTCACGGGGAGGACATTTATGGTGGGTATTCATCTCTCTTACCCCCACCATAACGATAGATCAGTTGCCTAAAATGCTTTTGTGAAAAGTAATCAATGTCCTGTGATGTTTATGTGGTTACAGAGCGAGATGTCCGGATTCTTATCCAGTTCGGAGATCTTACTAAGTGACATGCATGCACGCTGTCTTCGGTATTGATGTCTTAGGGCATCTGTTCTCAATGACAGCCGTATCTAAAAGCTAGGTAGATGCCAGCCATTTGCGGCCTAAAATAATTCTTGTCTCTAAAAATTAAATATTAGGATAAGCATAGAAGAAGGCCTGCATAAATAAAAGCGGCATCTACTAATTCAGCATACTGAGAATTACATAAGACGGTGACATGGGAATCCTTCGGGAATCGTTCGTCCCGTCTTCACATAAAACAGCACGCAACCATATAGTCATAATCTCACTAGCTATGGTCTTTTCTTTACAGCATTTTGGTTAAATATTAGAGTGGGCCCCTTTTGACTACTACTCTTCTCCCGCTTTAAGCAGTGGCGACATTTTCCCATGATGGAGCCCCGCCTCGTGCGCGAGGCACTTGCCTCTCACAAGGATTCAGTGATGATGGTCCACGCGAGGATAATACTCCTCACTCAAACTAGTACTAGGAGTAGTGCCCGTGTGAGGCACATGATTTTCCGTCACTACAAAGATAATTTTCTTTCCTTTCAGCTCAGAGGTATAATAGCTCATATTAAGTTAATTAGTTAAGTCTCATGTACGGGAGCCTCCCTTGTGGGGATACCTCTGTGGACCTACGAGTCTGTGTGGTACCTCCAGGAGCCCCACATTTAAAAGTTCATCAGGCTGTCTCTATGTCTTGTATTTTCGTATGCTCATTATTTTTATCTAGCATACTTGATGGTCTGTTTAGGTAATGCTATTGTATAGACTTATTTTAATTAGGTCACCAAATCAAGTCCATAGATCACGAAATTGCTATGGACAGGCATACTGGTGACAAACTCTTGGGAGGAGACTGTTGTGTTTAATGTTCGCGATGATGGTCGCACAGCCCCACCGGAACGATTGAGTTCCACCGGCCTTAGGAGCCGGTCTTTGTTACCCGTAGGGCAGTATCGTATAGGATCCGTCACCCCTGAGACCGGAAGCTAACCAGCATCATCATTCGTCATACACTTGCGGCGCGGCGAGTCGACATCAGACACCGGAACGGTCCAACAGTACCCCGCGAGCCACAATTCCTCAATGCCACTGCAGAATGTGAACAACAATAGTGCCATAGAAATACATTTCTCTATGACTTATACAACAATTAAAATTACAGTATTAAAGGCTGTAATAGTGTCCAACATACAGCTTTTAGGGCAGTCATTTGGTCCGTTCTGTGCAGGGAATTTGGGATGGGCAGGTGTACATAGAGTATGTGAATATCATGAAGATACAGAATAGTAGTATCAAAGGTTATGCTTGGTGGTCATAATCATTAACCCTTCAACACTCATATCAGCAAAAAAAATGGCTTCTACAGTGGTTTTGAGAAATGTCAATTTGCAGACCAAGAGAAGACTATTTTTGAAAATTTACCACTAGAATAACTGGCTCGATAACCGAGCCAGTCATTCCAGTGGTAAATTTTCAAAAATAGCCTTCTCTTGGTCTGCAAATTGACATTTTCTGAGAAAAATTAAATTTTCTTGAACAAATTCGAGGGTTAAAGGGTTAATTCTGCCACTCTGAGCACAGTGCACCTGTAAATGCTCTAATCGTCCTCCAGCTGTTCAACCTGAAGATCAAGTATCCTTTCAGACTGGGTATTGCTGTACATAAGGCTGAATCAAACAAACAGAAGGAATGCCATAGTGATGCCAACATATCAAAGACAAACAATGCATTAAATCTGTTTCTCATTCGTTTAGCATGTCTGACTTCTTGTATTTGAGATGTGTCATATGGGGGCCAAGCATTCACTCTAACATCTACCTTTGATACATGCAAGGGAATCTGAGCTTGTAATCTGTTCAGAATCAATGTATATTTACACAGATAGGATGGCTTCTGTAACAACTACAGAGATGTTAACCCTTTAACACTCACAGCACAGAGGCAAAAACTTCTTTATGATCTGGAGAATATTTTGTTGAAGATTTTGGAACTAATTTGACTGGAAGCTGTTGCTTCCATAGGCAGCAACCGTGTGTGAGGTTCTGATCAAAGTAGTTTCAAAATATTCAAAACAGCTTACCCGTATAGGCATCTTGAAATTGAGACACTGAAATCTCAAGTGTTTAAGTGTTAACCATTATCATTCTTGACCTAAAGATCCATATGTTTAGAGGTTGGAGAAGGAAGACTGAGGTGCACTTTGCAAACATGGGTACTGACAGCTGTTGCTGTCTATGACCGCAACAGCTTACAACAACACTGGTTGGAAAATTTACCCCAGTTACCATGAAAATGAATACTTGATAACATAATCTGACAATTTAGAAGTACAAATGTTATAAAAGATTCTCTGATTGCCCAGCATGGAGGGTCATTAGCCAGTATCATCTATACAGACAGATTGACAGATGGACTAGAAATGAAGCCTGCTGTTCACTCTCTGATCCAGCTGTGCTCTGTCAGTGGTCATCTCAGGTCAGTGCTGCAGTCTGCCAGATGGTCACAGCTTTCTCTAAGGAGGCACTGCTGGGTACAGCTGCTTGTGTAAATCTGCAGCTTGATATATGAATCCACTGTATAAATAAAAATAAATAAATCATGATTTAGAGTAGTTTATTTAAATATTCTGACTTATATTGTTCCTCATGTATACACAGTCTGTGTTTGAGTGCATGCACAAGTGTGTGAGTGTATCAGGATGCAAATGTGTGTGTGTGTGTGTGTGCGTGCGTGTGTGCGTGCGTGCGTGCGTGCGTGTGTGCATGTGCATGAGCACCACTGTGAAAAGCTGACCATGGTTACATAGGCAACCATGGTCAACCTTGGAACATGGGCCCCCATGGAGTGTGTGTGTATGTGTGTGTGTGTCTTGGAACATGGGCCTCCATGGTGTGTGTGCGTGCGTGCATGTGTGCGTGCGTGCTTGTGTGTGTGTGTTAAATGGGGAAGTTGAGTCCTCTTGGCTGGGATGGTAATATGCACCACTGTATTGATGCATGTATGCCTATTCATATGTGATTATCATGTCCAGAAATGCAGGATGGACTCCAAAAGCATATAAATGGCAATACCTTTGCAGGAAAAACACCCAGCCATCTCTTCCCTGGCAGTAGTGTTGACCATGCTTGACCTTCTAACTCTCTTTTGAACATGAAAAAGGGAGGTAGTTCTTTAATTGTAAACCGTTGTCTTTTTGCAATTAAAAATTAGTCTTAATTATTTTGTTACACATAAATTATACAATCAGTAACTAATTACCAGAGTAAATGGCATATCCATAGAAACCTAGTAATAGCTATACTGAATTCTGTATGTGTAATTTTGCCTTTGTTCAAGCTTAATTAAAGGTGCATATATTCACAACAAAATGCTTGAAAATAAAATTGTTAAAATTGTATACTTTCAGAGGCTTAAATTGTGGGCCTAGATGTAATGAAACAAAACAAATCCTAACATATGGTGATTTCATTATGTATAAATTAATATAATCTTTTAAGTTGTGAAATTGAATTAGAGATGAGTCCCTAACTCAACTTTGCAACTAATGAAATTTGTATCATTTGTATGGAAGGAACTCATAATATATTAAGATTTATTTCATTTCATTACATCTATGCATGCAATTTAAGCCTCTAAAAGTAAACAATTTAAACAATTTTATTTTCAAGCATTTTGGGGCGAATATGCACCTTTAAGTAGATCACAGAAGAATGCCAAACATAGGAGGGAAACGGCAAGGTCAGGTCATGTTTTTGTTCCCTTTCAGTTGAATGGATGATGTATATTTTGTCGTTTGCCTCATCTGGTTATGGAAGAAATGTTTCATGTGATCTGACTCATCATGGGTATGGAAGAATTAATGAAGACGTTACATGAAACAATATGAAGACCTCACATTGAACAAAATTCCAAGTGTCGCTTTTTAAGAACCAGTATGCCTGGCTTAAATAGTTAAGGAATACCGACATTGGCATAATTGGTGCAGCAGATTAAATGACAAATAAGCTATTATCTCACGAATGGCATATTTCGAGATCGATTGAAATTTTAATTACTGTCTGTACCATGTACATGAAGTCCCTTTCCCTCTGCAATGTTGTATGTAGTCTTGAGTTTCTTGAGACATGGAGTGATAACAGGAACTGGTTAGCATCCAGATCAGGTAATTATAACAACCTTATTCAAATTTTGCTATACACCTCTTCCGGTGGACTTAAATACACCATGGGAATACATGTCCGCAACATACCTTTTAGATATCATTCAGTCATATCATTTAATGGACTTTTCCGGTTTCAGCTATTCCCCGCCCACCTCTAGCTAAGCTCCACCTACACTTCAACGTGTTGGGATTGATCGAACCCTGAATGCCCTAAGTATCAATTTCCTTAAAACCATACAGGTAAGCTGTTGAATATTTTGTAACTAATTTGACTGGGTGCTGTGACAATGCCCAAACAAATTAGTTTCAAAATATTTAACAGAATTTTATTAAATAGCAGACATACAATTCGTACAACAAAGCATAGTCCGTCTCCAAATATGCGTTCGTGATGTACTTATCTATGTCGTTCATGATGTCATAATGATGTCATTGATTGTGATGTCATTCTACATGTCACGTAGTTGATTATGATGTCATATGATGGATGGATAAGGTGGAAAGAAGCTCCTGCTAGAGTAGAATGGCACAAGGCTTTTTATATTCATTATTGGTTTATTGAAGGTAGATGCTGCAGGTGCCATTGTTAGTAAATAGAGATGGTCTTTCTAGTGAATATCCTGGACCTGTCCACCCCAGATCTGATGAATATTGGTTCTGCATCTTAGATCCTGGGGCCTCAACAATGTAACATGTATGAATCCTACTGCTGCCCTCAGATTATTCAATATTGCAGGTATTTCGGTGTGAACAAAATAATATTGAAAGAATGATGATCGGTGATTTGAGCAACCAACAATTTCTAGATTAGAGCATGGTTCTACGGAGCCACCCCAAATAGTGTAATGCTCAAGCTCTCCAGATTATCATGGCCAGTGAACTCAGCCATTTCCTGCCAAGTCCAACCAGCACTTCACAAGTGTATTTAAAACAATCAGTTGCCTTATTCTCATAGTTTTCTATAAGTTGTGAATTTGATCAATATTTGTATCTTTATTGTTATATTATGCTCATGGCCAATTTGTAACATCATTGTAGGCTCTACCATCACACATATTTTCACTTTACTACATAGGTTCATCACCATGTCTTGCTTTTAGTGGATGGATGAATTTAGATATAGAGATAATATGGTGATTTATTCATTAACTCCTCTTGTGTGCATTAAAGCGCTCAAAATACTATTTATTTCAATTAACCATTTAATTGCCAATACTTTTCAAGGAAATTTTGATTTTTGCAGCCAAAAAGAGTATTTTCGTAAATTTACAACGAAAATTTACAAAAAAATTGATTTCTGTTACCGTTTTAATGGACATTCATCAAACGTGTAATGGTCAAGAAAATTTTAATTTGTTCTTAGCCAGTATCCAATTGCAGACCAAGAAGAGTATTTTTGAAAATTTATCACTGGAATGACTGGCTCGGTTAGTGTTAAATTTTCAAAAATATTCTTTTCTTCAGCCTGCATTATAGACATTTCTCAAAATCACTGCAGAGGTTGTTTTTACTAACTTGACCATTAAAGGGTTAAGTTGACACAAGAGCGGTTAAATATAAGACAAAAAATGTGGTAAACCACAGCTAGGGTTGCACGGTTATTCAGTTTTCATAATTATGATCATTTTGAAAATTTTTTCGTGATTTTCGATTATATCGTACATGTCATTCTGTGTACTACATAGCGATAAAAGAACAAAAATTGGTATCACTGAGCACTAAAATTACCACCAGTCTAATTGTCAGATAGGAATAGGCATTCAGAAATGCTATTATAAACAATTAAAGTACTAATTCTGAATACAATATTGATACAATCTGGCAAGACAGACAACCCTATGTAAGAGACCAACATAAAATGATCCAAAGTAGAATCAAGTGCGCGAGAACATTTGCTTGAACACCACAGAATTAAAATGCGGGAGATCGCTTCTTATGTTGGCAACAAAATGAATCTTTTGTGATTGGAGGCGAATGAGATGTTATCGCGAGGTTTCATACGCTAAAGGAAGTTAGAGACAGAAGTTTGATCGCATTATCATAACTATTCCTGTTATCAAATGGGTACACATTTTACCGCGATAGTCGGTTACCACCACGCAATGATAATATATAACGATATCCGAGTGCCGAGTCCAGGATATTTATATCCGAGCTCTCGCTCTAAAAATTGTTGATACTAATTTGATTTAGCCAGAGCGGATTACCCGTGTGAAATAAATTTCAAGTTAACTTGGATTAGCTTGGATTTTCTTGAATATCCAAGCTATTGGAAAATTATTCAACCCATACCAGCTTGGATTACCTTAAATTAGTTTGGACTTTATATAGTTGCTTGAACTTCTTGAAAATCCCCCTTCTCATAATTCAAGTTAGCTGGGATTTTCTAAGACATTTTAAATATCATCATGGAAAAGTGCAAGCTTCTTGGATTTGCTTGGACATTTCTTATTTGACAGAATTCAAGTTAGCTTGGATTTTCTAGGACTTTGTTTTGTCAGACATAAAAGAATTCAAGCTACTTGGATATCCTTGAATTTGTAGACTCACTTACACTACCTTGGATTATCTTGAAAATAGCTTGCACTAAGGCAAGAACAGGTTCTGTATAGTCATGACTAGAGGTGACCTTGACCTGGTAAATTGGTGGGAAATTTAGTCTTTGTAAAAAAAAACCCCAGTACATTCATTGCATTGATCATTACCAGCTATGGACATATAGAATATGATAGTTTGGAAAAACTAACAGTACTGTTAGATAGAATGCTTAGCATCAGTAACCTTAAATGGAAACAGAACCATATTTTGAGGTACGTATTCTATTGATTTCCTGAGATTTATTCAGAATTACCAGTTTTGGTATAGCTTTTTCAGTTCTATGTAATTAATGCAGTGATGATGCCTTTCTAAATATTATGGCACATTAACAATCTATGTCTATAAGAATAACAGACAAATCAGTCAGAAACTCATACATTGCTAATGTCTGGCTGAAGTTGTATTTGTTATTGAATAACTCAACTCCCATGAAGGTGATTTTGTTTTTTAAGCATACATATTTATATATAATCTCTGTATGGCAGCATTTATGTGTACATGCATACATTTTATGTTAATGGCTAACCTATGTCAAAAGCTAGGATTAGCTGGGATTTTTTTGAAGTTCTAGATAGCTGGGACTTTCTGGAATAAAATCCAATCTAAGTGGGATTTTCCTGAATGTTCAAGCAGGCTTGGATTTTCTTGAACATCCAAGCTAGCTTGGATTTTCTTGAATGTTCAAGCTAGCTGAAATATTCTTGGATTTTAAGTGGCCAATACCAGCAAGCTAGCTTGGATTATCTTGAATGTTCAAGTTAGCTCGGATTTTCTTGAATGTTCAAGCTATCTGGAATCTTCTTGGATTTTACTTTAACTAGGCCTTTCTTGGATTTTCTTGAATTATCTTGAATTTTATGTGGCCAATACCAGCAAGCTAATCCAAGCTTTTCCAAGTTATTAAAAACTTGGATTAGCTGGTTTATTCAAGCTCCACAGAACTTGGATATTCATGAATATCCAAGCTTTTTTTGGCCTGGGTACTAATATCACATGATTTATATTTTTTCTCGACAACATTTTATACCAAATTTGGATTAATTTTGATGTAATAAACCGCCTTTATTAATGGATACGCAATATTTAGGCAGCTCCATTTAATAATTTCGCTTCAGCGATGATATTTTTAGGTGTATATTATACATAGTCATAAGGCGGCAAGAATTTATTCCGGGAAATTGTTTTATTTTTGTGTTATTGTATTCATAGAATCGCGATTACGTCATCACAATTAAATTTCACATAATACCCTGGAAGCGACGCCATTATTGGATTGGCTAAGTTAACATTACGAGTAATGGGCCATAAAACCTTAATTACATTTTCTTTACTATCTTGCAAAATTCATGATTTGATGTTTTCTGATACCTGGCGGGGTTATTACAGATTCTCAGATACAGGATTTAATAGTTTGAACTTCATGGAAAATGTAAACAATGCGTTGCTATGGGCAGTCCTCTTTAGCATGTAGTAAGTTTGCCCCAACTTTAATGGCGGCCGATCTCAAGATGCCCGGATGTGCGAAACTATGAATATCAGTTTTAACCATTTTAGAGAATTGATTTCAAGTTTTTCTTGAAATATATGTTTGGAAATTTAACACCTCTTGTCCTAATAGATTCCTACGCTACTAATAGACGATGTACGTTACTTTGTATTTTGCAAACCAACTATCTTGGAGATTGAAAATCTTTGATTACTTGATTATTTAGTTTTGTAATCATCCACAATCATATTTTAAATAATAATCGCGATTAATTGTACAAGCTATAACCGTAGCTAACACCATGGCTCTATCTAGTTTTCCATTGTTGACCATGGTCATACATTCACCAGACTCTAGGATCAAAAAATTTATTTTGTGCATGTTTGTGTAGATGACCATGGTTTTACTGTTATGCATGTGATAATTACACATAGTCAAATCATGTGTGACCATGACTGCCCTTATCTGCCAATCTGATGGCCACTTAATTTTCTCAACATGCCATTGACCTTTTATCCTTTTTAACACAAAATCAACAGGCTTTTTTCCAACTCACTTGAGAAACTGAACAGGCCATTAGACTACTGACAATGTCTTCAGTGTGAGTGTAGCATAAGTCATCATCTTGGGGGTGCAACTTCTGTACATAATTCAATCACACCAAAGCTGACTATTGACCTCAAAGTCAATAGCGATCTTCATGGTAGCATGATCAAGCTGTCTGATGGAATATGCATTCATTAGAACTTGAATAATCATACAGACACACTTCTCTACAATTGGGTTCCCATGACATTGACATTTGATCTTCTGGCTGCAAGATCAATATGTGTAGTTGCTCAAACCACTGAGGACAACCAGCAGACCATGTTTTGTAACGAAGCTTTCATTTGAATTTGAGTTATCATTCTGTGGAAAAGGCAATCATGATAAATGCAGACATACAGACACGTAGACCAAAACACGCAAAAGTAAATGATATATAATTAGTCTGTGGAATAATTATTTTAGTGTTCACTGGATTGACGAGTCAAATAATGATATACCTTCAAAACATTAACATTGCGCATGTTACCATTCAAGGGGATTAAATCAAAGGTGCATATTCACACCAGAATGCTTGAAAATAAAACTGTTAAAACTGTATTCTTTTATATGTTTAAATTATGTGTCTATATGTAATGAAACGAAATAAATCTTAACATATGATGATTTCATTCCATATAAATTAATATAATTTTTATGTTGCGAAATTGAAATAGAGGCTCATGCCTCTATTTCAATTTTGCAACTTAAAAAATTATATTAATTTATATGGAATGAAATCATCATATGTTAAGATTTATTTCGTTTCATTACATATAGGGTGCACGGTTTCTAAAAGTATATAATTTAAACAATTTCATTTTCAGTAATTTTGCTGTGAATATGGCACCTTTAGGAGGTGTGTTTTAAACTTTTAACCCTCACATGTCAAAAACTATGTAGATACGATGTAGATAATATTCCATTGAATATTTTGGAAATAAACTGACTCAGAGGTACTGCAGCAACAGGTTCCAGTCAAAACATTAAACCGTTTTCCAGTAGAACTATCTTGATATTGGAACACAGGAATTTCAAGAAATGGTTAAAGAACAGTGAACCTTTCTCAAACCAAACCCTCTATAAACCCAAAACTTATGTAAAGTGATCTTATCAATCTGTATTCAGTCCTTACATAGGAATTTAACCTTTGTAAACCAGAATCCTCTCCAATCCTAACACATGATTTAATGTTTTGACTGGAACCTGTTGCGAAAGGTTCTGTTGAATATTTTGAAACTAATTTTACTGGGGTTAAGTTTGATGAGGATCCACTACATGAGAACTAGCATTTAATAGATTAAACAGCTACTAACCATTTAATCGTCATACCGGCCAAAACTGGCCTTTGTAGCGGTCTTAGGGAATGTCTATTTGCAGGAAAACAGCAAACATTTTTTTGAAAAATTTACCACTGGAATGACTGGCTCGATAACCCTTAACAAGTTACAAAATAATCACAGCTAAATTGTTGGAGTTGTGTTGACAAGAAATGATTGGTACTGCAGTTCAGGTATAGGCTTAAAGGTATTTAAAATGGGATAACTCTGTAATGAATAATTTTCTCGCCGCGAAAAACCCACATGCACATCTTCAGATGGTAATGACTAGATTTACCATGTTTCAAAGAATTGTAACTAAACTGTAGGAGATGCGTTGACACGGATGTACCGACAGATGAACCTATATTTGGGACAGACGAATGGATGTACAAGTATACGGATAGCACATGCACATCTTCATGTTGTAATGATAACCCTTACCAAGTTTCAAAAGAATTGCAGCTAAACAGTAGGAGGAGTTCTGTTGACAAGAAATGATTGTCAGAGATGGATGGACTGACGGATGGACATACATACATTTTGGGCAGACAGATGGACGTACAGGTATACGGATAGTACATGCACACCTTCACGTTGTCATGATAACACTTACCAAGTGTCAAAAGAATCAGAGATAAACTGTAGGAGGAGATGCGTTGACAAGAAATGATTGGCAATGCAGTTTATGTATCAGCTTTAAGATATTTAAAGGGGTATAACTCATTGTAATGAACAATTTTTTGGGTGCAAAAAAAGCACATGCACATCTGCACATGATACTGATGATGTGGACAAAATTTACAGTTAATCCATTTAGACCTCTAAGAGAAATATACCTTCCTCACATTAGAGTATTTTGGGAAAATACCTTCCCGGAATGCATCGCGCATACCACTTCCGACTGGTAACCGCGATAGCCAACGCGCAAACAGCATTACTTTACTATGGGAATCAGATACAGTGCACTTTAAGCAGTGCGTATGAAAAACTATGTTCATAATATTATTGAAGTCATACGTCATTGGGAAGCTAAGCCAATTTTCCTTACATTTCTGTATTAGTTTTTATAGTTTTGTAAAATTTAATACAGTTGATTGCAATTTTAAAATATCCCCTATCGCCCACTTGATTTAATGAATCTAAGTCGAATGGTGTATTTTATATATGCAAATAAGTCAGTGAAAACGTTACAAAAATAAAAAAAATAATGCATTAATGTTTCGATAATTGAATGCGCTTTCCAATGATATATGATTTAAATAATATAATGATTTTAGTTTATCATAGGAACGGTTTAGATTGCGGTGTATTTTAGTACAAAAGTAACTCAATGCGGGTCAGCGGCTTGTTGGTGGCTATACCAGCCAGCAGTTTTGCTCTGAGCATTGATTTAGGGAATCACCTAATGACGTCAATGTGGGAAAGGTGTATTGCGTTGACAAGAAATGATTGTCAGAGATGGACGGACTGACAGACGGACATACATACATACATTTTGGACAGGCAGATGGGCATACAGGTATACGGATAGCACACGCACATCGGGGGTGGGGGGGGGGGTTGGAATAGTCACGCCATGATGTCATCATGTGAATCATCAACCATGTAGTTTCAGATTATACCATACAGAATCTGGTGCTTAATAAAATCAGGAAGCGGACATCAGCTTTACTTCAAGTTCTAGTTTAACAAACACTAGTGTTATTCTTGCATCTCATTAATATGGTGGTCTATGAATGAGCTGTTGAAAGATATCAATCATCAACAGCATAATAATATCATTCATGTGATGATGTCATTCCACAACAATCATTCACACAATTGCTTTACTCTATGATTCACTTAGAAATTGAAGAAAGGGAATTTCCATAGTGAAATTTTCCACTTAATAATTCAAAAATATTCAAATATTTTATTTTGATTAAATTGTACAAAAGTATCATTTGGTGCAATTTGACCCTTTTATGCTTGTGTTCCCATTTAAGTGTATACCTTTAACTCTTCATTCCAAATCACAAGAAATAGATAACTTAATATTTGACTGAAGTTGTTGCCGCCCACAAATTCTCAGTTAAACCATTTTTCTGATTAAATCGCATGATTTGCACTTATTAGCATGCACATATGATGCACAACCGAGAGCAAGAAATGGAATTATTAACTGCATTCTCATATAATTACAATTAACATATTTGTTATAAAGGGCATAGACCTAATGCTACTGACATTTGAAATATAATGGAATACCATAAATAATTGTTAACAGCTCTGCGTAATAAAATTATACCTAACATATTTACCAACTCCCTGTTTTCATGGGTTCTAAATGAATAATAAGTCATTGAAAGCTGCTGAATATAAACCCGAGTCGCTTGATTCCTGATTTTATGGAAATGAGGTCTAAGAAGAAATCTTTATCATAATGGAGGGATCTGATCTGTCACTCAATTATCTGATGTCATAATTAAATGTCATATATTAGCTGACATCACAATTAAAATGGCGTATAGCTCCGACTCCAAAATCAAACGTTTTAGTGACACAGTGTATCATAAAGGATACCCCGCCTTCCGCCAAACCCTACCTTTTGCTGAACGCATGCAATTAATCTTGAAGTTGGGTGAACCATGAATTGACAATACAAGTAGAATACATCCATACACCAAGATTGGTTAATATTTTCAAAACTCATAAAAATAAAGCCCAAGAATTTTCTATCATGCTCAGTGAGACATGAACAGTAGGTCATCTATTGATACATGACAAACTGGTAGGCTCGTCAATGCGTTAGTACTCCAAGTTTGATTACTGTATAAAAACAGCTCTTGAAGCTAAAGCCTGGAAAAGAATAATCTATGATGTTATGTTCAGTAAACCATGAAAAGTAGGTCGCACCGTTCTACTTTCGACACACCTTTAGGCCATGGTGCATCCATATAACAAGTTGAGTTATTGTATTTAAAAAATGTTCAGTGAACCGTGAAAAGTAAGTCATGCTGATCTACCTTTGCCACATGACACACCTTAATATGCCATGGCGCATCCATATACCAAGTTTGGTTACTGTAAACAAAAACCCTTGAAACTACAGCCCGGACAAAAATAATCCATGACTGTTCATTGAACCGCGAAAAGTAGGTCACACTGACCTACATTTGATACATGACATGCCTTTAGGAAAAGATTAAAGTGGGAAAACATTAAAAAACCTGAAAAATTATTTTATACATGACATAGTAGAAAAAATCCTACTTGAACACACTTTTAACCATGTAGGATAAGCCTGAAATGTTTTTCTAAAAACCTGAATTCAGGCAAAAACCTGAAAACGTTCATCTCTGCTTTAGGCCATGATGCATTCATATACCAATGGTTACAGGATACAAAAAGAACTGAAACTACAGCCCAGACAAAAATAATGTATGATGCTACGTGAACTGTGAAAAGAAGGTTACGCTGACCTACTTTTGATACATGACACACCTTTCACCGATGATACATCCATATACCAAGTTTGGTTACTATATATGAACAACTCGCACACACACCCCACACCACACCCATGCAAACCTCACACACACACACACACACACACACACACACACACACACTCCCCCCCCCCAACACCCGGTTTTACATCTACCATCGTGTATACCCATAGCTTCCCCCAACCCCTTCACCCATAGTCTGTCATGATGTACGAATTGTACGTCTTTAGTAAATTTACAATTTTATACGGCATTGTTGAATATTTTGAAACTATTGTAGCTGAGGGCTGTTGCTTTGTTGCCATAGCCAGCAGCATCACATTCAAATTTGAATTTCAAAACATTCAAATGGTTAAAGGTAGTTACCTGAAATTTATAATCTGGGAATTTAGATTCCAAAATGTGTGGAGCGAAGCAAGAAATGGGTGGGGCATAGGTAGGATTGGATTCCTCCATTGCCCCATTACTAATTTTCTTTTCTAATAACATACAGTTCCGAACTCAGAAACTTTTATTTTGTCATCCTAATTTTGGAGGAAATATGCTTGCAATACCAGCTATATACACAAAAGCTGCTGAATATTTTGAAACTAATTCGACTGGAAACTGTTGCTGCCATAGGCAGCAACATATGGCAGCAACATCTCCCACCAGCCAGCTTAGTTTCAAAATATTCAACAGAATATTCCTTACATCAGAAAGAATTTACTGTTTCTGGTCTTGGACGATTAAAGACTTAAAAGTTATCATGAAGCAATAACATTAGGAAAATTTCAATTTGTACTGTTGGCCTCAGAGGTGAGAGGATCTACCTTTATACCGTGTAGTAAGCTATAGTAGTTCTATTCTAAATGTGTATTCCTATTGTAAATGTGAATCGTGCTAAGCTAGATATTTTTATAGCAATTTGACTGATAATTGTTGCTGCCGATAGCAACAACACATTTCCTTCAAACTATATGCAAAATAATCACCAGAAAATACAAGTTCTACTTTCTAATGTTTTGACAATGATTTGACTGAATATCGTTGCTGCAACAACTTCCATTCAGATTGTTTTCAAAATAATCAGTAGAACTATCAATGTAATAACACATTCTGATGACATTTTGAGCAATTCGATTGGCAGTCGTTGCTGACTAAATCTGCAACAACTTTGGCAAATTATTCGTAGAATAATCCTTGCCAGGTTTTCAATGCGGTTAGGTAAGATATGTACATACAATTTGGTAGACCTGTGTCATATAATGTATGTTGTTGAGATTAATGTGAAATATGTTCAAAACTGTGCAGTCAGTAGGTAAGCATGTCCCTGCATGTCAGCTCATGTAGGTGCTTTGCTGACCTACTCATCTATGCAAATATATTTCATGGCAGATTTTTATTTCGTTTATGACATAGACCTAGCTAATTGTACAAACATGTATTAGCTAACTACCGATATTGGCAGTTCGACACTAATTATTCTGAGAAGAATTTTATAACGTTGTTGCTCTCTTAATCAGCAACGACTGTGAATCAAATTGCTAGAAATATATTCAGAATGTGTTACTACATTGCAAATCCTGCTGATTATTTTGAGAACAATTTGGTTGAAAGCTGTTGCAGCAACGACTTTCAGTCAACTCATTTTCAAAACAGTAGCTAGTATTTTCTGCTGATTATTTTGCAAATATGAAGGAAGGTTTTTGCTGCTATCACTGCAACAATTATCAGTCAACTTGTTATAAAAATATCTGGGCTAGCACGTTTCACATCTACCACAGAAAATACACCATTAGAATCTAACTACTATATGCTTACTACACGCTATACAGGTAGATCCACTCACCTTGGAGGCCAACAGTATAATGACTAGCATTAGTGTTATGGGAATGGTTTTCTACTGAGCATTGGGCAGAAGCGATAACAATAGAATCCCAAATAATGGCGCCTGCAAATATCAAAGTAAAATGGCCGCTCATAAGAACATGATCATCACCGAATGTTTCTAAATATTTTCTAATCTTAACGTTTCAGGATAACTTTAAGCAAATAAGGATTATCTTAGAGAGGTTCATTTGCAAAACAAGAGTAAAATACTCTTATCAATTTACCACTCCAATAGATTATGACATGGTAACTTATTAAGTTCAAGATCTTAGCCAAACATGGGTGAATGGTGTCACTGTGGTCCTGATAGAATTGTAGCTATATTGATTTTGGGGTCCCATGGTTATGGTCAACTAAAAGGATAGACTTGGAATTCCTGGGAATGTTTGTTTTTTATGAAAAAAATTTAAATGCTTATGTTGAACAATTCCTGCTATATTATTGTTATTACGCTTAAACTCGCCATTTATCACCTTTCAAATGCTGATTATCTGGCTCTATATTCATTCTGATACCACTATTTCTTTACAGTTAAAAGCAAAAAAAATCTTATTACACTTAACTTCATAATCAGGTCTCTGAACATTTATTTTCTAGTAAATTAGAGCAAAATTCTTGTCAAAGACATCTAGAAATTAAATTTTGGAGAATTTTACTGAGATTTTCGATTCGTGAATTATCATGAGCCATCACAAATGTTGTGGTACGATGTTAAAAGCCCTGTATCACAGAATACAAGTTCATAAGCCTATGACAATTATGATGGCTCTTGCCAAAGACTAATGAGTAGTCTTTAATTAACTTATTTTCTAGAAAGTTTTGGAAAATCCAGGATAGCCACTGGCCAATCAAATCTTTGTATACAAGTATGGAAATAATTGAAATGTCTGTTATGACACGGTTCTCATAATCATTGTCAAAACATCGTTTGACCATGATCTTGACCATGATCAAGCCATGTTTGACGGTCGGCGACAGAACATAGGTCAATGATTTGAACATGGGAAAACACAGTGGTAAACCATGCTTTGACCATGACCATGTCTGAATGTTGAGGTTTGATCATGGTCAACCATGAACTGACTGTGGTGCCATTTAACCTGCATGGCCAGACCTTGGTCAACAATGCTTTAAAGGTTGGTGCTCAACCATGGTCTGACTTTGGTGACATTTAACCTGCATGATACATGTATATCATGGTCAATGAGGGACATCATTGTCAATAGAAATAGCATTAAACCTTTGCAGTAAACCATATATAGATATGTAATGGTCAGTGATGTAGAAATTCAGTAATACACATGAACTGATCATCAAGTGACCATGATATCATGGTTGATTATTAAAAAAACCTCTAAAATTTATGGCAAACGAGGTCTGACCATGATGTACTGACCATGAAAACATGGTCATTGGTACCATGGTCAGTTGAGCAAGAAAAATTGTGGTCAACAATTGTAAAACCATGAACAACCATGGTTGACCATGGCATCATGGTCAGCAGCAAATCAGGGGAAGGGTATTAATTGCATGCCTTTCACGGAATTTACATGAATGGCAGATCAGATCCATCAATTATTCTCCAGATTTGATATGTGCATGCATGTGTGAGTGCATTTGTGCATGGGAGTGTGCATGCATGCATACTAAAATAGGGTCATTCCCGCCAGGTTTGGTTGAAATCAGCTCAGTGGTAAATGAGTAGATTTTTTAGCGATTTCTTGGATATTTTTGTATCCAAGATACCTGCCAGAAAAAAGGAACAATTAAATGTGAAAAATGTTGAAACCAACAAGATCCTTCCATCTAAATTTAGTTGAAATCAGGCCACTGATTAAAGATGATACTGAATCTTTTAAAGGATTTCTAGAAAATTTTAGAAAATCCCAGATGGCCACCTGAAAAATTTACGAATCAAATTTCTATAGACAAGTTCGGCAGTCTACCATCATAGGTTCATTGCAGTCATGGTTGGTTGAAATCAGCCGAGGGATTAGTAAGGAGTGGTGTTTTAAATCAAATGGTGATGGATGGACAGCCGAAAGATGGATGCCATGACATAAGCTCACCAATGAGCTAATAAGCATACAATGGTTTAACATATACATTACAAAATCCCTTTTTGCTCGCAATCTCAGAGGAATATGATTTGTTTGCACAATATGTAAATAGAATCATATTTTTATCAAATGGAAAGCAAATAATAGCATTTTCTGTCCGCGTGAATGACATGCCTACCATGGTTCTCTCTCCATGTGCCACTCTCTCTGTAAGCAGATCACAGCTGTACACCGCACCAATGCTTATGTATTGTCAGACTTGATGGCTTTGTTTCAATTATGTATTCTGCTAATGTCAAAAGTCCATGAAAGATGTTTTACCCTGAAACTCCTACAGAATTCCAAATAAATACAGAAAATGTTTATTATTAACCTTTTAACCCGCGTAATTTCTTCCAGAAAATTTTCTCATAGAAAATGTCCATTTGCAGACCAAGAGAAGACTATTTTTGAAAATTTACCACTGGAATGACTGGCGCGATAGTAATCGAGCCGGTCATTACAGTGGTAAATTTTCTAAAATATTTATATCTTGGTCTGCAAATGGACATTTCTCAAGAGCACTGTAGAAGCCATTTTTGGGTGTTATGAGGGTCAAAGGGTTAATCAAACAAATAAATTTCTTAAGTGCGTGTGTGTGCATGTATGTGTTGGTGTGTGCATGCATCACTGCATTCATGCGTGTTTGTGTGTGTTCATGCAATGCATGCGTGTATGAGTGAAACCTTATGTGTATGTTTCTTTGGTAAGAATTTTTAGCTCCAATTTAAAAAGAAAACTTGTCTATATAGGGATTCAAAATACATTCAGTCACCAAATGTTAAATTTTGATTGTTCGATAACAGCTATGCTTTTCTTGACAGTGGGACTATTTGCGTTGTATGGTTTCGGCATGCTACAGACTATCCTGTTTCTTTTCTGGTTGTGTGAGCAGCATGGCAAGGGTATGTGTAGACTGCAACCCCTTCAAACTGGATATGTTCGCATCACAATTGTCTGCAATCACTTGAACAAATCCTGTGTCTGGTTTTGCAGTCCAAGTTAACCCTCCTGTTGATTAATCGTCTCAATGCATGAGCAGCTAATCTACTAAATCTTAGAACCTCATTATAAGTACACACCACTCAAAATTGGTTGTTTCCGGATTAGTTCCTTCTTCTTGATAAGAGTGCCAAGCGTTACCTGCAGTGGAGTTGGGACTCGCGTACAGGGATGTGATCGTGTTGCACAGCATTACAACTGGAAGCTTTCTGTCTTTTACGCCTGCAGCAGTGTGCTCAAGAGGTGGAGCAGTGTATCACTTGTATACTCCTTGGCTATGTCCACAATGGTATTGAACTGATAGCTATCCTTGTTCCTGGGAAGTCGTTTCAGTTATTGATGTACAATAGGGTTAGGGTTAGAGTTAGGGTTGCTTTGTAAGTCTACTGATGGAATGTTCAATATCACCATCATTATCACTGGCTACTACTTTTAAGACTGCTTGAGCTCTACTGCGAAGTGTTAGAATACTTGCACCGCCTGTTTGGTTTGACAAGTCAGAGATCAGTATACTTCTGGAATGAACATTCGCCCCACCCGACCCAAATTTCTGTATAGTTCATACATGTAGGTAGCAATGGAATTTCTTATTTGCATTCAATCCTTATTTATGGCTTTTACAATTTTATAGAATGCGTCGTCATTGTTGTCTGATATCTGTACTTCACTGCTACTTGAATCTGCAATTTGGGCAGCCCTCGGAGCCATAAATGTTGTTCTGCAATCATAATGGTAACATCCATCAGCTGCATGCAAGTCACTCACAGCTTCCTCTAGTCGCAAATTGATGTCACTAGCCAGCCCCTCTTCTTGTGAATCACAGGTATCTATGATAATGTCTTTGAATGACTTTTGTGCTCTGCATTCAGCCGTTCAACACACCACATCACATTTCCAACGAGAGGGATTTATCTTGTCATTTTCAACTTCACAATTTCACCACAATAGGATATAGTGTCGGAGAAAGTCATGGTTCAAACAGTGCCTTTTCACTTCACAATTGGCCGAGTATGCAGAGCCAGCGCTCTTAGGAAATCTTTTGATATGATGTTTCGATGTATATGTTAATACCGTCTCTATGGAACTCCACACTAAGGTTGAGCTCTACAGTCAGTTCTGCTTCCAAATGACAATAAAGTCCATCATCCCTGATCCGACTAACATCAATGACAGAAGTAATTCTCCAGGGTGTTGAATCAGACAATGGCTTCCTCGGACTTCTGCAAGCATTCATCTTGGAAGACCCATTCCACCATGATTCATATCCAAAGAGAGAAAGAGCATTAGGCATATATCAAAATCACAAGGTGTTAGCAACAGGTACACTTCTTTTGCATTTTATGGTAGTTGCTATGGCAACCAGCTTTCAATTTGATATCCTCTAGGAGGACATCTAAGCCATCTTCGGAGTCCATAATGGCTATTTTATAGCAATCTATATGATGAATGCAAGAAGAGAAGACAATAGCAGTCTACTAGAAAATTAATAAATTTTTAGCTTGACCTTGTATTTTTCTCATGACCGGTTAGACCTGCTCCAAAAGATAGGTTTAGATACCAAGATTGTGAAAAATGGTGTTCTATATCCTGAAATATTTGACTTTTTGTATTTTTAGATTTTAGTAATGGCTTGGCTACCATGGAAAGAGGTCTTTTCTCAAAATGCTCAATGGTGCCAGCTTGGCTTAATGCAGATTCTTGACAGTGATGGTCCATAGATACATGATCTGTAAAACCTATTATGGGTACTCTAGGGCAAGTTCACCACACCCCGGCTGCAGACTATGCTTCTGAGATTTTTTAAGCTGTTACTAAAAATCTGCCAAAATCCAAGATGGTTAATGCTCAAAGTTAGCAATGGCTTTTGCTTGAACAAACTTGTATCTCTATGTCCTAAGGAGGCTTCCGGCCAAATATAATTGTAATCGACCCAGTGCTTCTTGCAAAGTTGTTAAAAAACAAAGTTGATGGGCGGACAGTCTCCTCGCCATAAGCTCACTTGTCCTTTCAGGCCAGGTGAGCTAGTAATGCCTGTTTGAATAGCTAGCCTACCATTTAACCCTTTAACACTTATATCATCCAAAACTGGATTCTGTCATGGTTTTGAGAAATGACCATTTGCACATGAAGAGAAGACTATCTTTGGAAATTTACCACTACCGATAACCGAGCCAGTCATTCCAGTAGTAAATTTTCAAAAATAGTCTTCTCTTGGTCTGCAAATGGACATTTTCTATGAGAAAATTGAAATTTTCTTGAACTAATTTGATGGTTAAAGCCAATTTAATGCGGTTGATTAATACATGTAAGTCAAATAACACAGGTAATATAGCATAATATTCTGTCGTACAAGAAGTTCCTCATGATAACTGATGAGCAATGAATAATTACAAATCTTACCATACTGATTACATTTTTGGCAGCTGTTAGTGGCTGCATAACTCACATTTGATTGCATAAGCAGGTGTAAAAAGCAGAGAATTAAACAGGTGCTTTTTATATGCAAGAATTGCTGCTTCATAAAATACACTTTTCACCAACTTGGCAAGGGAGACAACAAATTTAATTGTCTGTTTAATATAGATAGATGGAATATTTATGAAAACTTAAATATGTAATGTTTGGGGCTATGAAACAAGAGTCTCTTTCAGATCTATAGATGAGATATGGGAGATCCAAAATGATGAAAAAGAAATATTCTGCTGAAAATGCAAAATTAACGCCAAAATGTTACAAATTATTTGTCACGCCAGTCAAAATTGGCCTCTGCAGTGGTCTTGATGGCTGTCTATTTCCAGGCCAAGAAAAGGCTATTTTTGAAAATTTACCACAGGAATGGCTGGCTCAATAACCGAGCCAGTCATTCCAGCGGTAAATTTTCAAACATTCTCTTAATAATCCCATGTTGACCATCAAAGGGTTAATTGAAGGCAGGTGTTACATATTACTTCAGCTTGTATGAAATAAAATGCAAGTTAACTTGGATTAGCTTGGATTTTGTTGAATATCCAAGCTATTGGAAAATTATTCAACCCATACCAGCTTGGATTTCCTTGAATTAGTTTGGACTTTATGTAGTGGCTTGACCATCTTGAAAATCCCACCTCTCAGAATTCAAGCTAGCTGGGATTTTCTAGGACTTTTTGAATGTTATCATGAAAAAGTGCACGCTTCTTGAATTTGCTTGGACTTTTCTGATTTGACAGAATACAAGCTAGCTTGGATTTTCTAGAATTTTGTTTTGTCAGACATAAAAGAATCCAAGCTACATGGATATCCTTGAATTTGTAGATTCACTTATGCTACCTTGGATTATTTTGAAATAGCTGGCACTAAGGCAAGAACAGGTTCATGTAGAGGTGACCGTGACCTGGTAAATTGGTGGGAAATTTAAAAAGTCTGTAAAAAAGCACAGTACATTCATTGCATTAATCATTACCAGCTATGGATATATAGAATAGGATAGTTTGGAAACACTGACAGTACTGTTAGATAGAATGCTTAGCATCAGTAACCTTAAATGGAAACAGAACTGTATTTTGAGGTATGTATTCTATTGATTTCCAGAGATTTATTCAGAGGGTACCAGTTTTGGTATACCTTTTTCAGTTCTATAGAAATAATGCAGTGATCATAACTTTCTAAATAATATGGTACATTAACAATCTCTGTCTATAAGAATAACAAACAAATCAGTCAGAACCTCATACATTGTTAATGTTTGGCTGAAATTGTATTTGTTATTGAGCATAATTACATGTAACTCAACTACCATGAAGGTGATTTTGGTTTTCAAGCATACCAGTATATATTTATATATAATCTTTGTGTGGCAGCATCTATGTGTATGTGCATGCATTTTATGTTAATGTCTAACCTATTTCAAAAGCTAAGATTAGCTGAGATTTTCTTGAAGTACGTTCAAGATAGCTGGGACTTTCCGGAATAAAATCCAAGCTAGGTATCGCTCACTTGGTCCCTAAGCGTATTTAATAAATTTCAGCTCTATCCCCTCAGCGGTTCGGGAGAAGAAGTCGTTTTCAGGAAAATCACCAAGAAAATAGGCCAATAAGGTTGGCTTCAATAAACCTTGGTCTAACCTTGCCATAGATGATGTGTTATGAGTATTGAATCAATTCCTCTTGCGGTTTCGGAGATTTTTTAAAGTGTCTAAAAATCTCCATTTTGGCCGGCGCCCATCTTGGATTTTGACCGATCTGCTTCATTTGAACAAACTTAGATCTCTATGCCCTATGAATGCTTCCTCCCAAATATAATTGAAATCGTTGTGGTTCTTGAGAAGAAGTCGTTTAAAGAATTCCCCATTGCTTTACTATGGGCCCATTGCTTTACTATGGGAGACTATGGCGGGAAAACAAACCAAGATGGCAGGAAAACCGTTTATCCGACAATCTCGATAGTGGCATATTTGAACTGGCCACACTGATAAGCATATATAAAGCAATTTTTGCCATCAAAATACATCAAATACAAAAAAGACAATATGGCCAAGATGGCGGACATATTTTTTAACGAACAAACTTCCCTAGTACACACTTGAAAGGCCCTTGGTCCCTAAGCATATTTACAAAATTTCAGTTCTATCCCTTCACCGGTTCGGGAGAAGTAGTTTTCGTGAAAACTAGGTCATCCAAGATGGTCGCCAAGCAAATCGGCCAATCAGATTGCCTTGAACAAACTTGGGTCTACCGTTGCCACAGATGATGTGTTATGAGTTTTGAATCAATTCCTCTAGCGGTTTTGGAGAAGATTTTTTGAAGTGTTTCTAAAAATCAGCCATTTTTGCCGGCTTCCATCTTGGATTTTGACCGATCTGCTTCGTTTGAACAAACTTAAATCTCTATGCCCTATGAATGCTTCCTCCAAAATATAATTGAAATTGGCCCAGTGGTTCTTGAGAAGAAGTCGTTTAAAGAATTCCCTATTGCTTTACTATGGGCCCATTGCTTTACTATGGGAGCTGATGGCAGGAAAACAAACCAAGATGGCAACCAAACCATGTATCCGACAGTCTCGAAAGTGGCATATTTGAACTCGCCACACGGATAAGCATATACAAAGCAATTTTCGCCATCAAAATACATCAAATACAAAAAAGCCAATATGACCAACGCAAAATTTTGATGGCAGACATGTTTTTTAACGTACGAACTTCCCTTGAACAAACTTGAATGGACCTTGGTCCCTAAGCATATTTACCAAATTTCAGGTTTATCCCTCTAGCGGTTCGGGAGAAGACGTCATTTTCGTGAAAACTATGTCATCCAAGATGGCCGTCAGGCAAATCGTCCAATCAGGTTACCTTGAACAAACTTGGGTCTACCATTGCACTAGATGATGTGTTATGAGTTTTGAATCAATTCCTCCAGCGGTTTCGGAGAAGAAGATTTTTTAAAGTGTTTCTAAAAATCGGCTATTTTGGCTGGCGGCCATCTTGGATTTTGGCCGATCGGCTTCGTTTGAACAAACTTCAATCTATATGTTCTAGTGATGCTTCCTGCCAAATATAATTGAAATCAGTCCAGTGGTTCTTGAGAAAGTTGTTTAAAGAAAAAGTTGACGGACGATGGACGACGGACGGTCGCCACGGCATAAGCTCACTTGGTCTGTCAGGCCAGGTGAGCTAAAAATGTCAATGATATGCAGTGTCAACCTGTTCAATATTTTGAAATTAATTTAAGCTTATGAATTTCACAGAATGCTGTTGCTACATGGTTTCCAATTGATTTTAGAACATTAAAAACATTCTAAATTGTTGAACTGGAAAAGGTGTAATGGTAACAAATTCTCATTGAAAATTTTCATTTGCAGATGAAGAGATTATTTTTTTTAATGTATTACTGGAATGACCACTTGTTTATCAAGCCAGTCATTTTGAGTGCACCATTAAAGAAAGATTTTCTTAACACCTGATGCCAAGACGCTGGATACCATTTGGATCACTAAGTCAATCCCTCGACAAAAATACTCTTCTCATTGTCTGTAAATTGAAATTTCTCAAGACCACTGCGGAAGTGGTTTTTGGCATGCTTGGCCTTTCTTCTTCTTCTTTTCATTCGCTGATCATATCGCCAGTCCTGTAAGTGACTTTCGCCATGATCATAAGCGTTAAGTGCGTGGATCCATGGTTTATTAGAGTGCGCCGTGCGGCCTGGAACCTCCGTCTTCAGCACGCGAGGTTTCTGTCATGGTTACCTCACCCTTACCTCCTTTAGTCGCCTCTTACGACACGCAGAGGATACGGAAGGTGTATTCTAAGCCCCACCTAGAGGGCAATGCTTGGCCATTGAAAGGTTAAATCTTGAGAATTCTGGAGATGGAGAAATCCAGTATTTAATCTATGTCCTGCCTACAATCCTTTGTTAAACTCCATCCACGCTTTGCCCGCAACGATCAATCCATGAACTCCCTGACCATCAATTTCCAGAAAACTATACATGTAAGCTGTTGAATATTTTGAAACTGATTTGACTTGAGTGCTGTTGCTGCCCCTAGTCAAATTATTCTCAAAATATTCAAAAGGCGGTTTATTAAATAGTAAAGACAATCGTACAATAATGCTTAGTCTGTCATCAATTAAGCGTTTGTGACGAACTTATCTACATCATATATATTTGATTATGACATCATTCTACATACACACCACATAGTTGATTATGACATCATATGATGATGAATAAGGTGGAAAGGTTCATTGCACATCTCTAAAACTGCTGTTCAAATCAATTTTTGGGAAACCATCCTGAAAGCTGTTTACACAAGAGTACTCCTTGTGCAGACATAGCGCCGCCGGGATGAAGCAAGTGTCGTAATATTCATTCAGAATCACTATATTCATGTATAAATAACACATATCTGAGAATCCAACACAAGATTACAGCGCAACACGCATTGTCTTATCTTCGTAACTGAACAAGGGAGACGATAATGGCAGCCCTTAAGACATGCCTGGAATGACATGTTTGTTCGCATCATAATGACGGTTTGTTGGCAAACAGAATAGGCCAATTTTCCACAGACAGATCTCTGGCTTTGATTATCATTCCCTCTCAGTATTATTCACTTTGATCAGGTGCTGAAAAACCAAATCCTTTTATCACTTTAATCCTAACACCATCTCTATCATCTTAACCGTCTCATACAGAAAACCTGTTCAATGTTTTGAAAATAATATGAAAGTTGCTACTGCCTATCTGAAGCAAAATGGTTGTTATATGATGAAAAGCAACTTGCAGAAGGATTAGTAGAGTTAAAAGGGTTATATTTATAAACAGGCTGTTGAGTTGCGGATAATAATAAAACATCAGGGAGCTATTTTATACGGAATCTAATCTGGCTGGAGGTAATGAAGTTTTCCGATTGTCATGAAGTAAAGCTAAGTGGAGGGGAATACAATGTCAGACAGGGAGTAAATGATGGGATGAGGGGTGTGTGACGTGGTGGTGGTGGTGGCAGGAAAGTTTGGTGGTGGAGCTATGACTGTATGCTCTCAGTCGAAATGGATATTGTGTTAGGAATACATGGGTATTGGTGTTTAAATCAAGTACTTTAGCTATCCTGATTGGGGTAAAATTGTGCACTAAAGCCGCGTTCTCACTAGAGAGTTAATCAGGAATAATGCCATGCTTCAGTATGCCGTTATTCCAGATTAAGTCTCTAGTGAGAACACAGCCTAAGACAGACACCTATAGGACTCATGTAATGATGTAATACTTTCCCACATTATGGGAAGTCACCATTAACCCATGAAAGTCCAGTGACTCAACTTCAAGACAGTTATGCAGGAAACCTGTTCAATATCTTAAACATAATTTGACTGGAACCTGTTGCTGATATAGGCAAACAGCAGCTCACATTTCCCATAGTAGTTTCAAAATAATCAACAGCCTATTCCTTACATCATAAAGAATCTGTTGTTCACAGTCTGTGAGTGTTAAATGATTAATGTGGAGAGACAGCATGGTCAATCTCTATATGGATCATATTGAGAGCGAAGCAATATTGTTCTCTCAGCACCTCGGGCACCTGCAACCATGTGGTACCATTGTGTGGATAACATGTACACTAAAGGCCATACATTGAATGGAGGTATATTGATTCATGCACAATGTGAATTTCATCAACCCACAAATGCATTCTATCTGTTATAATAAAAATAGTCCCATTTAATCATTTAACCCTAGAATTTATTCAAGAAAATTTACCACTGGAATGACTGGCTCGGTTATCGAGCCAGTCATTCCAGTGGTAAATTTTCAAAAACAGTCGTCATTAGGTCTGCAAATGGACATTTATCAAGACCACTGCAGATTGGCTGATATGAGTGTTAAAGGGTTAATGGAAGAGTCCAGTTTATCCATCAATCATATGACATTTAACATAGGCATTTCAACTAGAGAGGCCATCCATCGGCTATAAGTAGACCCATCAGGAGTTGAGCAGAATTGTAACAGGAACACAGCAGCAATGTTTCTTTGAGGTATCAACTGCACTTGATTAACCTTTAATGGCCCTTAGTCCCTAATCATATCTCCCACATTTCGGCCTGATCCCTTCAGCAGTTCTGGAGAAGTTGTTTTTGGGAAAAACTAGGTCATTCGAGACGGACGGCGAACCATTTGGTCAATCAAGTCCTCTTGAACAAACTTGGCTTAGCTCTTGCCCTAGATGATATTTCATGAGTTTTGAATCGATTCCCCAAGCGGTTTCGGAGAAGATTTTTAAAGACGATTCCTAAAATTGGACAAAATCCAAGATGCCCACCGGCCAAATTGGCGGATCGGCCTTGTTTGAGCAAAGTTGGATCCCTATGCCCTAAGAATGCTTCCTGCCAAATATAATTGAAATCGGCCCAGTGGTTCTTGAGAAGTCATTTAAAGGAAAAGTTGATGGATGGATGATGGACGCTATGGCATAAGCTCACTTGGCCTGGTGAGGTAAAAATTGGCCAAAATCCAAGATGGCCACCGGTCAAATTGGCCGATCAGCTTCGTTTGAACAAACTTGCCCAATAAAATTGAAATCCCAGTGGTTCTTGAGCCAAGTCATCATTTAAAGGCAAAGTTGATGGACGACGGACACACGGCGGATGGTCATCATGGCATAAGCTCACTTGACCTTTCAAAGACACAAATATATTTATAACAAGTTTATTAAAACTGTTAGCAGCAACAGCTTTCTGTCAAATAGTTATAAAAAAAATTCATTTAAATGACTTCTCAAGAACCACTGGGCCGATTTCAATTATATTTGGCAGGAAGCATTTTTAGGGCATAGGGATCCAACAATAACAATTTGGCTGAAAATTGTTGATACAATTTTCAATCAAATTGTTCCAAAAATAATCAGCAGTGCAGTCCACGTTGCAAGAATTGCTGATGATATTTCGAGCAACTTTATATTGAGTCATTTCCGACCAAGGCAGCAACAGTGTTGCTAAATTTCTCTCAGCTTTCTGTTTTGCTAGGTAACAAGCATAAATATAACAGCTTTAACCTGTACATGTATAGTTTTCTGGAAATTGAGATTCAGAGTGCAGGGATCGACTGATTTCACCACGGGCATAGCTAAAACTGGATTCCTCCATTATGGTCAACAGAAAATGTCTGCATTGTGTCTTTGGTGAATTTACGATTTAATAAATATTCTGTTGGATATTTTGAAAATAATTTGCTTAGATGTTGGTGCCATATACAACAAGATCTCTGTCATTTTAACCCTCACCACTTTGATGTCAATATTCTATCTTTTATTGTGTTAATGTCTAAGAAACTTGTGCACAATTTTCAACAATTTTGGTGGAAGATGTTGCTGTCTATGACAGCACCATCTCCCACCAAATTTGTTGAAAAATGAACACCAGTTCATCCTTTATTTTAAGTTGAAAATTTAAAGTTTTGACATCAGTCGAGTGGTAAGAGTTAAAGAATCTCCGTGAAATTTGTTCTAGAATTTCAGGGTTCAGTGTTAAAATATGATTAAAACACGTACACAACATGGATGCAGCTGAGATAGAAATGGGTGGGGCATAGCGAGAAACATATACCTTTTTCACACCAGAGACAAGAGTAAGATACAATTTCTCTTCCAAATATGCTGAGTCAAAAATGCTAACATTAAAGAGACAGTTTACATGACCCGCACCCACCCACCCGCACATAGATAAACATTACCTGAATTTCAACGTCAATCAATACAAAAGTTCAGTTGTCCAGTCACTCACCAAGCTATCTAATGGAGGGATTCAGTTTAAGCTATGCCCTGCCCATAAATAGTAAAGACAGAGCCCCCCCTCCCTCAACTGGATTTCCATTTAGACAAATGAGCCCCCACAGCCCTCTCAATCCCTGGGGCATAGGTTGCGGGGGCCACCACTGATCGCCGAATGGCTGCCAGGGAGGTAGGATCATCCCGACACTACTACTACCAGGGGCTAAACGCCCATTTAGAGACAAACCTCCACAGTGATATACACCACTGATCACCATCAACCACAGGGCCGGCCTCTCTCTCTCTATTCTGTGCAGGCTCAGAAAAACTCGTAGTCTCTGCCAGAGTCGCATCGGTATGATGGGACCACCCATAGGGGCTTCCATCCACCTTGACAACGCTCACCTGGGAGGAGGCTAAAGTGATTAGCATGTGAACCACGGCACACTCTGGCATGTTCACATGTTACGCAGAGAATCTGCTGCTGAACAGGGGTCTCCAGCAGACAACCACGGCCTCCCCTCTCCACCCCATAGATGTGGCAGACAGACTCGATCTCTTTACGTGGGTGAAAGCGGTCGTAAATGTTGCTCCGCAAGGGGTCGACGAAAGGATTGTACTGGGGGTCATCCCGGAAGTGGGCCCACTTGGCATCCAATATCATGGCAGTCTCAGCACCCTGTGCCACTGCTGTAGACGCCAGCACGAGCAGTATGATGAGAATCATGGCTATATATGAAGAGTTAAACTGAACAGAGTGAACCCCTCAAGAAATATCTGTGCCAGATCGAGCCCAGTACCATCCGGATCGATAGTGATCTTCATCCCCTCAGGGGCAGGGGCAAACTGCTTCACTCTGCCGCCGGCTAAGAAACGTAGCTCTAGGACTTCATGAGTCATTTGCGGGCTAGTGAGTCTTACTCGCTGAAGCAGTTTAACAGCACCCTTGACTTTGGAGATATGTGGCACACCATCTACGCGTAGGGTGCCCTCCTGGAGGTTAACAGCTTCTTCTAGTCCATCGAATGGACGACGCAGCAGGAGCTTTCCACCTGTAACTCCGATCTGGTGACCCACACTCGTCAGGGAGACACCTTCACCTATGTAGGTGACGAATGATGATCCCGATTGTAGAGCTTTCGAACTGTTCCATTCTTTTTCACAACAGTGGAGAGGGGTAACCTCTATGTCAATGACTGCGGGAGGCCTATATAGGGGCAACCATGTTTGCCAGTCACGCCTAGGTCCAGCGCGGTACCACACTTCATACTTCTCAAATATGAACTGCAGGTTTTGTGCCAGGGTCAATAGCAGGCCATCATGGGCCATCGGCGGGGCACCGCTCGAATAGGGTTTTACCAGATGAAAGCTGAAGTCATTATTTAGGGTGTTGATGTCTGCCACCTCTGTATCCGAGAGCTCAATCAACGGCTTGAGGATGTACTTCCTCTTCGGGAAATCATACCAAAACACGATCTTGTGGTTATCTATGTTGCGACCCAGCCGCTCCTTCGACACATCCTTGAGGTCTGTGAGCAGCTCCACCCCATCACCACCAACAGGGTGGAGGGAGAATGCCTTTGAGTTTGCTTCGTACTGTAGGGCGAATGACTTGCCATCACTCTCTTCTACCTTGGCAGCATCAACTGCGTACACATCTGCCAGGTCAGCAAGACAAGTCGAGTGAGCAAATATGGGTTCCATAGCACGCTATAGGAGGGGTTTAAACAAGACATATAACCATGCCAATTGTCCGACTGCTGCTCTCCGGTGGTGAGAACGTAATCTCACCCTCTCTAGAGGGGAGATGGGTGGTACAGTACCATGTAGAATGGGTCCTCTTCGAGGTGGCCCAGCGGGGCACAACATACATACACGCCGATGTGCTACATCAACCTCTGGGCAGTGCACACAGCAGCTCACTGGTAGAAGTCGGCTGGGACGTGATAGAGTATCTCCCAGGTGCCAACAGCAACCTATGGAAAGCTATCAGTCCTAGCCTGTTCACACCCGTAAATCACCTGTTTGACAGCCCCTCCATTAACATATATGCCAGCACGGATGGGGTATCGGACGCCCATTTAGAGTTTACACTCTTATTACTCATTGACCTGACGACAACATGATATCACACCAGGAATATGTGACCTTTGCCGAGATGATGAAGAGCCTGCTACCGGGTTGCCCCTTCATGACCACTGCACAGATAAAGGCCTTAAACGAACAGATGCTCGCACTGCAGCAAGAAGGAGAGTGACTACAGTGGGAGAGCTGGTATCAATGGAACGTGAGCCTTGCAAGGAGGCGAAGGAACAGTGAAGGTTCCCGATACTGGCAGGCCCTCCTGGCGAAGAGCAAGCGGGACGATGTCTTCACATACGACGATGAGCCAGATGTGGAGACCGCGGACGATGCAGCTGAGACCGCGGACAAGGATGAGCCAGAGAGTAAGCGGGACGATGAGCCAGATGTCTTCACATACAACGATGAGCCAGGTGTCTTCACAGATGAGGATGAGCCAGATGTCATATAGTGGGAAGAGGAGATGGCACAGAAGTGTAAGACCAAGAAAGCCATCCAGCAGCGGACCTACTATCTTGGTCATAAGGTGAAGTTCGAGATGTCATGTCTCATAAAGCTACTGGCACCCGACATAGTGCTGGATGACCTCTGTCTAAGAGACGTCTGTTTCGAAACCAGCAAGCTGGCATTGTTCGCCAGGCTCTCCAAAATGTGCCCTTCTAGGACTCATAAGCAGATTCTGCAGGTGATGCAGGTTTAATCTCCAGGTATACTATGGCAAAATCAGAGTGGCAGAAGCAACCAGAAATATACCCCTCCCTGATGGCTAATGAGGGTGGTACCATCCATGGCTGGCGACTCCAGCAGATAGATACCATCAGACAGAATCTCGGCCATGAGGCAGAAAAGTACAGCAGACCGCGCAGGAGATATGACAACGTCCTCGCGCGTACAACCACTGCTACGGGTGTGATTGGAGCCAGTGCTGGGGTGGCAGCTGTGGCCACTCTCGCTACAGGAGTGGGTGCCATCGTCGCCATCCCGCTGGGTGGCGTGACACTAGCCACCACTGTCTTGGCCACGGGCTTGGGGGTGGAGCAGCGGCAGATCACAAGGAGGCAGGAGAAGCATGCTAAGTACGTGGCACTGGCACAGAGTATGCTACAGACTATCGACGAGTCTGTCAGCAAAGCTCTCGAGGATGGCCAGGTCACCGATGAAGAGTACCACCATATATTGAAAGTCCAAGCCCTGTACCGCACGGAGAAACCTAAAGAGCGACAGCAATACCTCAAAGGCTCCAGCGGCTGGGTTGATATGGAGGAGTTAAAAAAGGAGATGTTACGGCGAGGTCACCTCGCTGGTCTCAGGAGACGAGACGACTACAAATAGTGTGCTGCCTGTACAGTAGCTTTAAGAACACCAGTATAAATGGCCTTCCCACTGAACCTCACGACAGTGATCCGGAGCCAACCGTCCTTCCTGGGTACACCCTTGACTGGCCTGAGAGGTGGACTGGATGATATACCAGAGCTAACACCGTTCTCCATCACAGTGGATGGACGGTCCAGAACCAGCTTCTCCGTCAACCCATGACCGCTGACCAACCGCCCCATCACCATCAAGGATGCGAAGCAAACTCATACTTGGATGGCTGCTCCAAGCCTCTCATACTGGAATCAGCAGCTGAACTTTGTCGTGTGGTGTGCCACGGCAGGATGTGGAGTAAGTTCCACCCTGCTTCACTCCTATTCTGGTACTCCTGAAGCTGTGCTCATCGCCAGCTCTCTCAGATTCCACATGTACTTCACAGTGCGACGAATCCTCCATGAGCTGGGTGCAAGCCTCCCTGATACAAATGCATTCGACCCACAGCTCAACAGTCATAGCGTCTCAATGGCCAGCAGACTACAGAGAGTTCAGCGCTCACCCAGACTATCGGTGGCATGGTGGTGACAACAGCAGTCTAGGGGTTATGTATGGTGACCCGAGACGTGACTACTCAGGATTCCCCTATCGAACCCCCCGACGAGTAGGCCGTCGGAAGACAGCGACATTCTCGTTTGATCCAGACTCCGACCCTGGAGGGCTGGTGCAATATATGCACATCACTGGCTTGCGGCAGGACAATTCAGATGTGTGGAAGTACTTTGTCCCACACACCACCTCAGGCCTCACCCCAGCAGGAATCGTTCGGATCAACCAGTCCCTGTAAGCACTGTGCTACTGCCACCTTACGGCACAGACCCAGCTGCGCCATTCCATAGATGGTGTCAGCGGAGCAGAGGTCCAGGCCATGTTCATCAGCCTCGTTGAGGATATGATCATTGTGGCAGACCCCAGTAGTCTTATTGCTAAGTTCCAGCAGGGGTTGCAGAAGGCCTGTCGCAAAACTTGATGTTGCTATTTCACCATACCTATGGTTGATTCCGAGCAACATGATCGTGAACATCGAGGACCTCCAAGTCAGGGGCTATAACAACATGATAGTTGAGGGGAGTTCCCCCGGTTTCCACTTCGGCTTCAACACTGCCATCAATGCACCTACGCGTAGTACAAGCCATACAGGCGTTCCGACCCTGACACTGCAGCCAGTCGACACGGCGGTTCCAGGTGCCCCAACACTGCAACCAGTCGACACGACACCACTTCCCGTGGTAGCTCTACATGTGGTGTCAGGCCTAGCTATCGTGGCTATCGGGATCAGCCTACTCCGCCGCTAGCAAATCAGCTATAAGACTATCCTAGCTCTCTACAGTAGCAGTGGGAACCACGGTGGGACACTGAACCAGCTTAGCATGCCCTACAGCCCCTATACCCGCTGCCAACATGCACATCCAAGGGTTGGAGGGTTCGGCAGCGCATCCTTTTTCCAGCTTGTAGTATCGCAGAGCCTTGTTCAGCTCTGAGTCCGGTGAGGCCATGGCGGTCTGCAACCGCTGGAACACATCCGACAGATACTCCCGATCCTTGTAGAAACCTTTAGCTCACAGGAGCTGCTCGACGATATTCCCGCCCATGATATGGTAATCAAGGAAGCAGATCTGTCCCTTGCCAAATCCTAGATAGAGCTTCACAGCTGTCAGCTCCTCTGTCAGCTCAGCACCGGAGAGCTGAGCGAGCTCATCTGGTGTCTTCTTCTTGTAGTCCTTCAACTCCCTCCATAATACATCATAGTACTTCTCACATAGCGTGAGCCCGGACATGTTTAAGATGTCTCAATAGAGAGATGAATACTCCTGAGTACCAACCCACCCAACTGGCAGACGCAGACTGGTAAGATCATATTAGCTCTCTCGACAGGGGATGCAGACGTTTAACTGCGTTGTATACTCAGTGCTTAAACAATGATGTCAACGGTACAGATCGTGAAGCAACTGCCCGAGAGCCAGACGAGTATTCAAAAGGTGGAGAACCTGCTGAGAACCAAGACACAGAAGTTACTGACCAAAGCAAAACCTCTGGCAGTCCATGTCGCCAGTAATGTGGCGCCGAATGTGGCCATGGTGAAATGAGGTTCTTCCTGCCACCACTGCAGCTGTCCTCGCTACAGTGGTGAGCGGGGTGGCTGGGCACTGTCCCGGAATAACTCACCCCATCTCAAAGATCGCCCTCAATGGTGCCTCCTACACTGTTGCGGCCAAGATCATGGGTGAACGTGTTACACTAATGGAGGCCGCGGTTCTAGGGCTAGAAACGAGTGCAATGGCTGAGATCATCGTCACCTACGTTTAACCCCTCTGAATAGTGAGAGATGGATCACGAGACCCCTGAAGCATATGAGGCATGGCGTGCCGGAGGGCGGTGTGTAGCCCATAGTCGAGCATGTGGACTGAGGATCACCAGTGCCCGGGAATGGTGGACCACCCACAAGGCGTGCCGCAGCAGAGAGGGCCAGTACCCTGAGCACTGCTACCTATTCCCTAGGCCGACTGTGTGGTCCTCCTATGCCCAACTATTTCACTGGGGTATGACTAGTAGGTTTAAGCCATCTGTATATGACTATGACTCTGTCACTCAGACCTAGAAAGCAAAGAGCTAGGCGATCTTGCTCACTTGGGCGAGGCATGCCTCGGTTCAGAGGACACTGTTGCCCCTATCTCCTTCCTAGACTTCGATGAGAAGGGAGACCCACGGGAGATCCGAGGTACCATCCCAGCCCGAGATCTCATTGGGAACACTGATACGGTAGGACAATCGGCCATTAACAAGGCCAAGACTGTATACAAAGGGATGGGCATCAAGGAGAGGGCGACGATGCGAGAATGCTCGGAGTCGATGAGGCTGGAGCCATCAAGGTTATGGCTGAGTCCTTTGCACAGGACCTGGTTGAGGATCTCCTGAAACCACGGAGCTCATTCATCCAGGATGGAGAGAATCTCAAGATAGGCACCCTCAGCCTGAGCAGTATCACTGTCGACGGCCAAATATGTGCTACCGCCAGCCTCCGGCTACCAGAGGTGAAGGTGACAGGGTTCTTTAATTTGCCATTTAAGACCACAGGATAGTCATGGCTTCCCATGCATGTATCATACAGATACTGGATGTATGCTATCTTCTCAGCTGCTGCTGGGATTCCATGCTTGACATCTCCATTGCATCCTTCGTATCCGCCGGAGGTGCAGGATTCCCCGCTCTGCAGGCGAAAGAGCTGGTGCAGGAAGTACTGCCGTTTAGTCTCCCAAATATAGATGAGGCTACCGCCGACCAAGTGCTAACCATCCTCCGCACGCATGTCTGTACCATTCGACAGTAGGCCGGCCGATGCTGGCCAGGTGGTGCTGATCATTGCCCCGCAGGACACGGGAAAAACATCTTGCTGCGCGCTCTCCTGGCCGAACATCTACACCCTCAATACATCCTTCTGGTGTCTGACTCCGCCGCTGAGGCAGTTGACAGTAATGATCAATAGTACAATGGCCCAATCACCAAGACGCAGAAACTGCAAGCACTGATGGAGAAGCTGCTGGCAGCCCGACTGACAGAACCACTTGTTCTAGTTATCGATGACCCTGCAATGGACCAGAAGACAGTCACCTACCTCTGCAACATCACCAGGCACATCTAGCACACACAAATAACTGTCTTCATCCTCTTTCAGAAGTACACCCGCGAGATCTCACCAGACATCCGCCATAATGCCCGGTTGCCATACTTCAGCTTCAAGTGTGGACATGCCCTGCTCGAGACCATATACGACAGCCTATCGCTCAAGGAGACCAAAGGGGACTTTATCGCAGGTGTACAGAGGGCAGCTGAGCTGTACCGCTTCATCTTCAGCAACAAGGAGACAGGACACTTCAAGCCATCTCTCGAAAAGGTGCAGACCTTCACCTAAAAGCTGAATCCAGCCAGGAAACTATCCTGCTCTACGCGTCATTGCTGACAGACTGTCGCAGCTGTCGCACATTTTTTTCATTCATCAGAAGGCTGAGGAACTTCGTCCGCAGTCTCAGCTACTTCATCAGATGCTTGAGGATCTTCGTCAGAAGCTTGAGGAACTTCGTCAGAAGCTTGAAGAACTTCGTCAGAAGCCTGTTGCTTAAACTCTACCCACTGAGGGTCAGAGTCTAGGGCTCTCTTCTTCTGGAACTTCTCACGGAAGATCCACTTTGTCCATGCACGATGAGCATCTGATTTGCGAGCGGATTTGATGAGGTAGTCCTGGTAGTTATCTGGGAAACCCAGAAATGCTGGCAGATTACTGGCCAATCTCCTGCACCTTTCTTCATTGAAGATGTGCTCAACAGCCTCCTTGAGGCCAACAGTGAACCCCTCCTGAGTAGCTTCTGCATGACCGGTGTCATTGCTCGCCGCTACTGCGGCACTGACCTCCTCCCTGAAGTAGTTATTTGCTCCAGACTGGAGGCTATCCAGCATATCTCGCTCTTCCTGGCTATGGAGGCTAAATATGGCAGCCCACTTCCCGACCGTTAGTAGATCTTTGGGGTCGACCCTCGCCTTTTGGAGCGCTAGAATAACAGGATTGGTTTGGACCACAGGAGGTAGGTCGAGTGTCCTGCCCTGGGTGCTGTCAAACTTCCAGTAGAGTATCCGAGTCAGGAGTTCTTTTGTATTATGAGCTGCCACTCCTTCCTCTATGGCGGCCAGTATCTCCGCATCAGACGGAGGTGTGACCTTGGCTCGCTCGTGGACAATGTTGATGTCACGAAGCAGTCCTCGGACCCTGTCACAGTGGGACAGTGCACGCCATGGCTGTCGTGCTGACTGTTGTGCCGACTTGTCTGCTGCCTATAGACAATCTGCTGGAGAACTTTATCAAACACGGCAGCCGTTTAATATACCCAGACCTTAAACATGCTGCAGTATGTGCAACATCCAGATGGGGCCATTGACCCCGCGACATCGCACTGCACTGATCCTCGGAAGGACTGCCTGATGGTCATACGACCCAGTATACACAATGAGAACCCGTTGTCCGCTGCTGGGAAGTACATTGACTTTGCAATCTTGGCACAGATCCACGAGATCAAGAGCATGACACTCGAGTTCAAGCTCCAGAACACAATAGAACAGACGGTAGAGCTCCCGCAGGTTCTGAACAGGTGGGAGATCATGCAGAGCAACAGCACCATGGACACCACCTCTGTGGATGATGAGTCCTAGGTCTGCTGGCTCGTGGCCCAACCTTCTATGCGAAGGGAAAGGGGTACTATGCTGTGGGGTGCAATGAGGGGTTTATGGAATTCAAACTACGGGCAGGTGTCGAGAAGCCCGTGGCAGTTCCACTCGTAACCCTCCTCGAGAACACACACGTGAATCCGGTTGCCATGTAGGATAGGCTGTTCCTCTGGGTGTACACTGAGCAGCTCGCAGATGCGACGATGAATGCTCCAAGACTTCATGTCTGGCATGATGAGAATAACCAGGAGCTGAAGCAAACGGGTTCCAAACAGCGGATCATGCATGTGGAGCGAGAACACCAGCAGGTCCAAGCCACAGCTAACCAACGGGTAGAGCTGACATTGCATCGTGGTGCATCGGACTGTGTCGCTGTTGCAGTCCTAGTTCAGAAGGGAGGAGCCACCCAGCAGGTGGATAAGCTAGACGACTTCAAGCTTGTGGTTACTGGGACCAATGTTCTTGGTGAGGTACGTGAGCTGGCTGATTGCCAACTCTACAGACAGAAAACTAAGTCATATGCACGTCTGCGCCTAACCAGTGGAAGCGACAACCTCGAGTCGGCACTCGAGTGCCATCACCACCTCGGGGGCAGGGACTTCCCACCTAATCAGGGCAACCGGCTCAGCTTCAACATCGGAACCCTCATAGCTGGGACTCGCTCATTAGGTGTGATGGTACTTTACTTTGGCTATGCTAAGGTAAGTGTATCGAACACATCAGGTATTCAGCTTGAGCGTGTGTAGAGTATGACTCCTGTCGTCACCGCTGCAGCTGCCACCACTACTATAAGCTCTGATGTCTTCTGACCTGTCGATGCTTCATAGTCAAGCGTTGGCTCAGATATCTTTACAGCCTCATAGTACGCATCGAGACTCTCATCTGCCTCTTTGAGGCACTGGTTGGCCTGAGCTCGGAGTTGTCGTCTGAGTGCCTCCCTCTGGCAGATATTGTCGAGTGCTTTGCTGTACTCAAACTTCTCCTTAGACAGCTTCTCCATCGCCTGGTTATGATGCTCACGCTCGACTTCTGCTGCCTTCTTGTCGGCAAAGCTAAGTCCCCAGTTCGCTAAGGCAAACACGGCCGCATTCAAGATTGCGGAGGCCATGCTATAGAATACAGTTTAAAGCTACTATATAACTGCCCCAGCGACAGATCCCCAGAGCGATGTATGAACCACAGGCTGATCCAGTCGAGGATATAGATGACGAGGACTATGAGAAGGACTATGATGAGGAGGAGGATTATGATGCAGACGACTACGATGTAGCGGAGACTGCGGGTGAGTATGATGATGTAGAGCCTGAATCCCGCAAGCTAGTACACAGAGCGAAAGGAATCTATTGCACTTACGTAAAAGGTTCTATCGGTCCGCTGGCAGCAGTTGGGGCTCTGATTGCTCTGCTCACAACGAGGGCTGGAGAGACGGTCCGCAAGATCACCAACGATGCTCTCCATGGGGTGGAGAAGATTTCTGAAGCCATACCAGCCATCGCCTCAGGAGTAGATACGTTCTTCGGAGTCGCAGGCCCTTGGCTACCGTATGTTGCCATAGCGCTCACGGCCATCTGGGCCACCGAACATTTAGGCCGTACTATATAAGGATGGCGTCTCTGTACGACCTGGTCAAGTCCCTTAACTTCCGAGGGTTGATCGATAAACTACTGTTCAGTGAGGATCCAGCAGAGATTAGACGCCAGTGTATGGAGGTGTTTGAGGAGGTCTTCAGTGATGGTCGAATGAATGACGGCCATCTGTTCGTCTGTTTAGAGTTCACCCAGGCCGTGTGTGACAGGATGGGAGTGGACGTCAGTGATGAAATCCGGGAGTTTATCAACTGTCTTTCTTGAGGAACTCTACTATCAGCCTGGTGGATATTACCGTGAGCCCCCTGAACTAATCGAGGCTGCACGTCGCAAGGGCCACAACTTCACATTGGAGACAGTTAGATGTGGCAGATATACAGACCTTGTCCACGGCACATCAGGTATGCCCATTTCGAGGAAACTGTCCCGAACAGAGTTCACCAGGCAGATGTTCTATTCCTTCTGCACGACTCGGTTGGTCGTAAGACCTACAAGTATGCCCTTACCATCGTCGATGTCGCCAGCAGGTACAAGGCGGCAGTATTGCTCACAGACAAGTCAGCTGGCCAGGTGGCCCAGGCATTCCAGGGTGTCTACGAGGCTTCGGAAAATCCCCTCCAGTGGCCGGAATTGTTGCAGGTGGATGAGGGTAAGGAGTTCAGAGGGGAGACTGCAGTCCTCATGCGGAAACACGGTGTGGCAGTTAGGCGAGGCGAGGTAGGGCATCACCATGCCCAGGCTATCATTGAGCGGTGGAATAGGACACTGGCCGAGAGACTGTTCCCACACCAATACGCCCAGGAAATCGCCGTGCCGAGTGAACGTTCTAGAGTATGGGTGAGAGGGCTGCCTGCTGTGGTGGAGAGATCCAATGCCGAGGTTACTAGGCTAATCGGGAAAAAGCCGGTAGAGGCATCAGACACTCTGCTGGTCACAGCTCTAGAGGAGCAAACAAAGAACAGGAGTGCCTACCACCTGATGCTCTGGTTCACTACCTGTATAAGCCTGGTGAGCTGGAAGGTGGTGAATGGCGTGCAACAGATCCTAACTGGTCGATAGATGTTCACAGGCTTGACAGGTATGTGGAGGAGGAGGGGCGGCCTACACTGTACTACCTGGTACGCCAGCACAGTGCCTACGTGACCATTTGTTGTAGAAGAGCTTCAGCTAGTCCCTGAAGACACACAGCTACCACCCCCCCTAGGGTGCTAACATGATACTCGATGGGCTCGGTATGGACCCCATCTGGCAGCACATGGCGCTTATCATAGTAAGCGGAGAGTCCAAGTTTTTCCTGCGCATATGTCACCATACCCTGGTTGCGCATGCGTAGGCCTCGATTTTTAGCTGTCCACTCCGGCATGTAGGGCGCTGTAGAACCTCTGCCAAGAGACCTCATTCTGCCGCTTTGACATTCCTTTAGCCGAGCACTTACTTGTAGCTGCGCTCTCCATGTAGTAGCATTTGGAGCAGAGAGCGATGCCAGGAGAGCCTTCAAACTCGAGCTTGAACAGTCCCGGAGTCCATCCAGACCATTTGTCCCAAGCTAGCCAGTCCCGCTTATGAGCCTGGTACTCTGCTCGCATCTCAGGGTGAATGACGTCATCGAGGTTGGAGCCTGCTATAGCGATATACGCGGAGTAAGTGTCCATCTGCAGGTACTCAAAGCTGTAAGAAGCTACGTAGCGATCGAGGAAGTTGCAGTAGAACTCCAGCATTCGCAGCTTCACCTGCTCATAAACGGCTATCCCCACCTGGAAGGGCCTTCGAACTGTGATTCTCGGCTTGTGACTCTGGAGTTTGTATGACTCACTGATCTCCTCGAGATCTTCGAACCATGCACTATGCAGGGCCTTGTCTACCACGCATTCATCCTTCATGAAGCTGGTGTTGCTATGACGTTCTAGGGCCTCGATGATCTTCCCGTAGGCACTGTTGCTGAGGAGTTTGAAGAGATCTGTCAAGAGCGCTTTGCTCTTATCTACATCTCCTGAGCGGTGGGCCTCCGTAACATTCTCCACGAACCACTCGAATGGGTGCTTGGCCTCATAGTCTATGGTGCAGTATACAGCAGTGATCTCCAGGCCATGGGTTATATACCACTGGAGGGTCGGGTCGTACAGCAGCTGCTTCTTGCCAGAGAGGGCACCGACCAGCTTCTGGGTGGTGGGCCGCTTCCTCCCTGTTCGCCCCAAATATGCCAGCATCTCAGATGAGATTGCCTCTACCGGGATCTCGCGGTTATAGAAGAGAGGAGGTATTTCCTCAAACTGCCCACAGAGCCTCGGGGACCTCTATATCCACCTCAGCAAACCCAAACCATCTGTCTGCTAGGAGAGCCTCCTTAAAGCTAGCTACCCCACTGGCACTGGACCAATGGCGCACTTTCTCCTTACCACATGGCATCTCTTTGGCCATCGTTGACAGGTACAGACCATTTGCGTCATAGCCGAGTAGACGTTGGCAGACACACTCACTCTGGCGGATTCGAGTCACACCGGCCTAATGGTATCCCGTGAACACGATGCTGGGACCGCCAACAACAGCACCCTTCAGCATCTCGCAGGCTTCCTTGTCCGGTGAATAGAGGCTAACATCCAGCATATACTGAGTGGTTCCACGTAGGAGGTACTGCAGTGACACACCTGGGGGACACCGCATCTTTGAGGATGTCTATTTCTCGTTCTGTGTAGAACTCCTGCATCGATGGATGGACTGACGTCCAGGTTGTTGTAGTATCGCAGCCAGTCGGCGAATATCTGCATTCCATGCTCGCTGAATGTCTGGTTACACTGTTCCCACTCTGTTCACGTCAAGAGGTAGCCACCCTTGAGCTTAGATGTCCATGCGGAGTAGTCAGGAAGTCCTGGATTGTTGAGCTTCTCATGTGTGTCAAACCATTCATACGGGAGCCAGATCTTCTGCTGTGTAAACCCATAAGCTTTCAGCCATACCTCGTACGAGACTCCTGGGCTGAGGTAGTTCAGCACATCGAGAAACCGTAGCTCAGGTGTTATGAGGAACATGGTCTGACTAGCCTTCATGGTGACTTTCACTGTACCTGTACTGTCAGTTAGCTCATCGACAAAGTACTTCTTGATGAGGTTCAGGTCATACCGACCAGAGTTGAACCCCAGTACAGGCACTTGGTCACACCACTCGTTGATCAGTCGTTGCTGTCGCTTTGGGAGCTTGTCCAGGTCTGTCGGTATGTACTGTGCCCTAACCCTTGTCCGGATTAGAGATGCTCGCCGTTGGATCTCCAGAATGAACTCTTTGATCAGTTCTTTGGGGTCAGGATTGCAGCGGTGAGTGAGCTCACCCATGGCGCCCTCTAAGGAGCAGCCAACTGACACAGAGATAGGTATGTGAGCACTCTCGATCGTGAGTCTCCGCAGGATGAGTCTTGATACCATCTAGCAGTGCTTCAAACTCGGAAACTATGAAGTGTGGGTATGGGACAGCCAGAACTCGTTTAGGGATGCTTGGGCAACGTTTTATACAGCACTCCCACTGTACCACAAGCGTGCATCCAGAGGCTCTCCAGTGTTGGTGGTCGGATCATAACCATCTACGGGAGCGCCCTCGATCCAACGCTCGCCACCGTGCCCACACTCTACATGGTGTGTGTGTATACGCCTCTGTTTCTCGACTCATACTCGATCCAATGAGTAGCCGCTGAGCTGGATGGTTGGGGTGGATAGAAGGCTTTCTCATATGCAGACTGTGGCGCCTCAATCTTCTCGCCAGGACACACGATTTTTGTTTTGCCGCCTGTACAGTGATCAGCATGACGTTGAAGACTGCATGCCTGTGTAAACCTCTGCTGACAGTGACTGCAGACTAGTGTATGTGCCATCTTGGAGATCAGGGCATAATTTATCTGGTATCGCATCTCAATTTGCTACACATATTTAAGCAGTTGCTATACATTCTGCAACATGCATAGCTGTATCTGCTACGCAAAATTTGTACGCGATTGCAATTTATCATTGATTTTCAAAATTCTATCATTAGCCTTTTAAAAACAAATCCCTGAAAAAGTACATTTCTTTACAATGTATACCATATTTTGTTGAATATTTTGAAATTAATATGACTGGAAGCCATTGCTGCCTAAGGCAGCAATGTCTTCCAGTTATATTAATTTCAAAATATTCAACAGCATTCGTATTTGTTTGCTCTGAGATTGAGATACAGGGAATTTATCGGTGAAAGTGTTTATTGCTATACATTTTTTACTGATAGCTATACAATTTATAGTCTGCATAGCAATACACGCTATGTAAATATCAAATTCTAAATTATGCCCTGGAGTTGTTCTTGATGTAGAAGGTGAGGTGGTTCCACACTCCGATGGTCATGGTGTCACGGTAGTGAGCCGCTTGTCTGATCATGTGCCAGGTGCCCTCTTCGGTTGGTTCATACACACGAATCCCAACCTTGGCGAAGAACTCTACCTTGTCCAGCTGATCCAGCGAGAACTTGCGGACATCAGGTACTGTCTTGCCATAGAACTGTGTGGCAAGCTCTCGTGCAGGAGCTGTACTTCTATCAGCTCTCACTCCTCGGTGGACTGCTAGACATCTCCAGAGACACATGTTGTCCCTGTAGGTGTCGAGGGCAGTCATACTTTCTTCTGTCGTAGCCAGTCTGGGAGGGGGCCTGTCCCAAGCAGAGGTTGGCAGTCGATGACAGCCCTGACCTCAACATTGATTGATCAAACGAAAGCCCACTTGGTGTTGGGTCGATCGATATTGTCTGTGTCGAGGCGAGCTTGCTCTCTTGCTGCCACCCATCCTGAGCTGCTCCTATCGTGTTCAGCCACGGGCTCCCTGGATCGTTCTTGTGGAAGAGCATCACCCTACCATCTTCGATGTGACGGATGTGATAGGTATGGGTGTAGTGGAAGTAGAAGCCGTTCTGGACAGTCTGCTGGATCTTTTGCAAGATCTGGCCTGTGAGGTCTCCTTCTAGAGCTCTGAAGAATTTCCAACGTACTGACCGGCGTCCTCTATCCTCTGTCTCCCTTTCGCCGAGACGCTGGTCGAGAATGTGTTCGCCCTCTCGCCTCATGCTCCGGGCTAAGGGTTCAGACCTCGGCCCCCTTATGCTCCAGCTGGGCTCAGACCTCGGCATTGCTTAACGATCCTGCATTTGAGAGTTAAGCACTCCAGTAGATGGGCATCCATCCGCCTCGCTACAGTCTTGGCTCGCAAGCTAGCAGTCACCTCCTCGTCCAACTGACGACGCTCATGTATCTGCTGCGCTTTCTTGTAGGGATTCCAAGTATCCTCTTTGGTAAGCGCTGGAAACCTTCCCATATTCATTGTTCGGGAGAGTCGCTTCTGCCACTCCTCAGCACGGACCTGTCCGATCATCTGGAGCAGGTCGGCTTTCTTGGCCTTAGAGTAGACTCTACGGCCGAATTGCTTTGCAATAGCGTGAAGCTGTGCAACAGTACTCATGGTGTATATCCCTGTGGATGCCTGCATAGGGTGCGGGGGCCCCCTGCGTTGGAGAGTTAAGCGCTCCAGTGAATGGGCATCCATCCGCCTCGCTACAGCCTTGGCTCGCAAGCTAGCAGTCACCTCCTCGTCCAACTGACTAAACTCACATATCCACTGGGCTTTCTTGTGGGGATTCCAAGGATCCTCAGTAAGGGCTCGAAACCTTCCCGTATTCATTGCTCGGGAGTCGCTTCTGCAACTCCTCGGCATGGACCTGGTCGGTCATCTGGAGCAGGTCGGCTTTCTTGGCCTCTAAGGTCGAATTGCTTTGCAATAGCGCGAATCTGTGCAACACTACTCATGGTGTATATCCCTGTGGATGCCTGTCTCTAAATGGGCGTTCAGACCATATTATGTGTGGCGATCAGTACTTGTGAATGCCTGCCTGGGCATTCAGACCTATTATGTGTGGTGCTGGCGATCAGTACCTGTGGGTGGTGTATATCCCTGTGGATGCCTGTCTCTAAATGGGCGTTCAGACCCTATTATGTGTGGCGATCAGTACCTGTGGGTGGTGTATATCCCTGTGGATGCCTGTCTGGGCGTTCAGACCCATTATGTATGGTGCTGGCGATCAGTACCTGTAGGTGGTGTATATCCCTGCGGATGCCTGTCTCTAAATGGGCGTTCAGACCCTATTCTGTGTGGTGCTGGCGATCAGTACCTGTGGGTGGTGTATATCCCTGTGGATGCCTGTCTCTAAATGGGCGTTCAGACCTGTTCAGATGTGCATGGGGTTGATCACAAGGCGGTGCCCGATGCGACTCTGGCAGAGACTACGTGTTTGTCTGAGCCTACACAGAATAGAGAGAGTCCGGCCCTTCTGGTGTGGTTGATGGCGATCAGTGGTGTATATCACTGTGGAGGCTTATCTCTAAATTGGCGTTCAGCTCCTGGTAGTAGTAGTGGCGGGATGATCCTACCTCCCTGGCAGCCATTCGGCGATCCGTGGTGGCCCCCACAACCTATGCCCCAGGGATTGAGAAGGTGGTGGGGGCTCATTTGTCTAAATGGAAATCCAGTTGAGGGAGGTGGGGGCTCATTTGTCTAAATGGAAATCCAGTTGAGGGAGGTGGTATCATTTTACTACCGACGCTACGACTACATCATTCATCACATAATTTATTATGACATCATCCTACGTGTCACATTGTTATTTATGACATCATATAATTGACGGATAAACTGGAAACCTCCATTAACCTGATTATTAGCAAAGAAGAAGATAAAACCAAATAGTTGGAACACATTCAATCAGCCCTCATGGCCAGTGCCTATCTGGATTCAATTTTGGATGTTCTAATTAAGCAGAGATTAGTGAAAATCAGGACATTGAGGACAAGGATATGAGAGTTAAGAAAGGCACTACCCATACATCAGACCAGCTTCTGAGTGACTCTAAAGAGCTCTCACACCAGATGGCATTGACATATACATAAGCATGTCAACTCCTTAGGACAGTGACTGATTGACACATGTCAAAGACAAAACATTATAAAGAGATTATGTGTGGAGTGATCTACAGGTCAAATATGATGACTATGATGATAGCTACAGTAGAGAGCAGAAATAATATAACATGTTTCCAAAACAAAATATATCTTACTGGTGATTATTTTGGACTTAATTTAATTGGAAGCCATTACAGCAATGGCTCCCAATTAACTCAAGTCCAAAATATTCAACAGAATACTTCTTGCATCATTTTCAAAATTGTACTAACTAACATGTTTCTGTGTTTATATTGGAAACTTATTAACCTATTTATGAGCTGTACTGTATGTGTGTAAAAGTGATTTAGAAATGACAGTCAAAGAACATGAGATCAGCTCATTGTCTGCAAGGTACGAACACTGCAATGGATATGCATACCACGTGTCTAACACCCAGATCTTATGAACAGAATACTGGAGCAAACACACGGTACACAGGGGTGACGGGGCGATACCGATCAGACAACTGAAGCCAACCATGAATATAATAAAGTACAGATATTAGACCTTCTATACCGATTTACAACACCCTCCTGAGTCTCAGGAACAATGAGACTCATCTGAGCGATCAGTGTGGCTGACAAAGCTCAGGTAAATCTTCAAATAATTTTTCAAATGATTAGTTATAAATCTGGTGCCAGCTAACAATATTTGAACTCACTTGTAAATTAATTTTCATTGAAATCTGCTAAGCACTTGCATCAGATTATAATAACATTATAAACAAGAAACATCATCATAAGAAATTTTATGATGACAACACTGTTGGAACAGGTGATCCATGTATTTTTATCTGCTCTGCAGGTGAGATGTTGAGCTCAAGCTCTAAGGTTAACTGTTGAACAGCAGGTATGATTAACTCTACAGCACAATAAAAGTCATTAGACTTGTGTTTTAGACCCAGCAAGAATCACATATCAACTGACAATCAATACAAAAAAATACAGCTATAATAATGTAGTGCTCAAAGATTAATATGAAATGTCAAAAAAATGTAGTGAAAACTTTCACAATGGTAGTTAAATATTTATATGAGAGACAAGAACATGTGCTTGAGTTGGAATTTATTCATTTTTAAAGCATCTACAGATGTAAGGCTATCAATGCCAAAATATTTAGCTCTAATGAATCAATCTCAATCCAATGCCATTCTGAATTTCAAAGGAAATTGCATCAGCGAGTGAATTATCAAACTTGTTGAATTAATTTGAAAACAAATTGACTGAGAGTCATTGCTGCCTTAGGCAGATTTCAGTCAAATCGTTTTCAAATTAATCAGCAAGGGATTAATTATTAATAGTATGATATGATTTGTGAGTTACAGAATAAGATGGGTTATTACTGACATAACCGTGTACCAGGTTTGCTGGTAATCTTCACAAAACCTTCCATGCACAGATTACCCTAGAGTCCTACCTATCTGAAGTTCTGCCAGCATCCGCAGGTGGCTCATGTCTTTCAAAGTAAGAGATTTCCAGTGTATAATTATGCAGCAATATTTTGTCTATAATAATTTACTTAAGACTCACAAATAGCTGACAGGTGAGATTAGAGATACTTTACCTGGGCTTGTTGCCATGGAAGCAGGTAAAAATGAACAGCTGGCAAATATATCATGGTTACAGAAACTAGGCAAGCATTTTTTGAAAAACGAGTCTGTTGTTATAGCGAGAAAATATTTTTAAAAATATTTATCTTCTTTTCTATAACAAATTATATATCAATCATTTCATTCACATGAATTATTTCCCTTGTTTTCTGTAGATACAGCCAGAAATGGGGTTGCCATGCATAGATAAAACTCGACTTTATGATGTGACAATTAACTATGAAGTGTAACCTCAAATTTAATATTACTTACATAGACTAGATTAGGCTAACTAGAGAAGGCCGATCAATACACACAATACTGACCATCATCTTTGACCTTTTGGCCCAGTATCATTGTCTCATTCCTTCTCATAATAAAAGTGAGTGGGCAAGAGTCCAGTAGGCTTAAAGGTGCATATTCATACCAAAATGTTTGAAAATAAAATTGTTAAAATTGTATACATTTAGAGGTTTAAATTGTGTACCTCAATGTAATGAAACAAAATAAATCTTAACATATGATCGCACTCCGTATAAATTAATATAATTTTTTTAGTTGTGAGGTTGAATTAGGGGCTCATGTCTCTTATTCAATTTCACAATTTAAAAAATTATATTAATTTTTACATAATGAAATCATGATATGCTAAGATTTATTTTGCTTCATTACACATAGGCACACAATTTAAGCTTATAAAGTATACAATTTTAACCATTTTATTTTAAGGCATTCTATTGTGAATATGCACCTTTAACCAAACCTGACATAATAAACTGTTACCAATAGGTTGATCTTAAAACCCAAAATGTTAATTGGTGAACAGCATTTTTTACCATGGAGAATGTGACATTGACCTTTTGACCTGAAGGTCATTGTTCCATGCTCTCTCATTATAAGGAGGCATGTGTCCAAAGGTGGGTGCAATATAATTAACGTAACCTGATATTTGAACCATCAAGTTGAGCTTCATTAACGCAACATTTTCATGACCAACGGAAAAGCTGGCCCTAATGTCCCCTCCCCTGATATAGGAGTAATCACATGCCCTCCGATGTAGGGGTGATTACATGTCCCTGATGAAGGAGTGGTAATATATCCACAGATATATGAGTGGTCGCACGACCTACATGTACACGTGGTCACATTCCCCCAACACAGTCCACACCCATCTTTGGTAGCTTACCGTTAATGTCACATTTCAAAGATGAAGCAAATCCATGCAGGTCTTATGCAGTTACCCAGAGGATTTTGTTTTATGAATCTTAAGAATTTCATTTTAGACAGCTTTAACAAATAAGTGTTTATTCTGATGAATTCAATCACACCGAGCCAGCATTATTACATCAAATTCGACACAAATACACACCATATCAGGCTCTAGCCCTATTCTTTGGAAAATAGATTTATTATGATGTCAACTTTAGTGTGTTAAGTATTTGCTTATGGCAGATAATTGAGTGACTGATTAGATCCCTCCCATTAGCGAAATCTCAGGGTATTGACATATATTATGCTTGACATGAACGATGATGAGCATTCTGCTTATGTCTCAGAGAAACAGTGGTCACATTTTCAAAATTATTAAGGAACTGAGTCCTACTTCCAGAACATCTTATAAGAGTAAAACCTTATATTGATCAGTGAAACAATAGTTAACCATTTCAACACGAAAAATCAGATGTAATACAAACTTTACGACGTAAAAGATTCTATTGTATATAATTTGAAACAAATTTGACTGGAAACTGTCAACAGGTTATGCTCAAATTAGCTTCAGAATATGATTCCCTGTATAATTATCTTGAAATTGATATGGGATTACAGGGTTCAAACCATAAATAAAAACCAGCAATATATCATATGTTGTAATGATGCATTGTTTTTACTTGATAAACTCTATCTACATCGATTTCCTGCAGAGCTGCACTGAATGTACAAAGCAACACTGCAGATTGCGCAGCTTTCTGAGAGGTAATGAATCAGGCACTCACCATATGCCTATCATTCCTCTCATGAACACACACTAATTACACGCTCCTGGCTCAGGGTGAGTAGACCTAATGTAAAATGTCACACGCAACTCAAGTGAATGACAAATACAATCTGGATAAACAAATACCCATTAGGAGAAACATCACATTAGCACTAATTATAATCTATGTTGTCAGTAATATGTAAGATGAGCTATAGATAACACTCTGAAGATTTTGAAACTGATTTGACTGAAAGTCACTGGTGCTTTAAGCATAAATGATTTTCAGTCAAATCATTTGCAATATATTAAGCAGATTTAATATTTAACTTCTGAGTGAAGGCATCCAGCTCCCAAGAGAATGCATAATTAGTTTCTCTGATGCAGCATCTGATCTGTCTCTCAGGACAGTTTCAAGATAACCTCTTCATACGCGAAGTCATGTGTCTTAATGGAGGGATCCATTTCTAGCTATGCCCCGACCATTTCTAGCTATGCCACGCCCATTTCTAGCTAGGCTCCACCAAATTTTTATGTGCACTGGAATCCATTTGAAACTTTGTTCTCAAAATCTAACATAAAGGTAAGCTGTTCAATATGTTGAAACTAATTTAACTGGGGGTTGTTGCAGCCGATGGCAGCAACACCTTCCAGTCAAATTAATTTGAAGATATTTTCACAGAATGTTTATTAAATTGTAAATTCATCAAAAATGACCCAGACGTATATACAGGTCTGGTGTTTTGTTAGCTTACTAAAATACTTACCACTCAATTCACTGCTTGCTATAAGTCACCTGACTTAGATATCTCAGAAAATTTTAACCGATTCATTCCCATGGTGTGTAGGTTCCCTAGTAAACAAGGTTAGCAGAGATACATCCCTCCATTGGGTAGTCATGATAGTACTCTTTAACTCTAAAGCAGTCATTGCTCTAGGGAACCGGTTCCTCTATTCCGATAGAGAACATAAACGAGTCTGTGAGCATGCGCACTTATGCTACTATGCATGCGACCGAGTCTAAGACATCATTAATTCCACAAATTTTTAATACTGATTTGCAATTTAACGACATGGGGTGGCCGAGGTAGGCCACAGTGAATTGAGTGTTAAGTATTTTAGTAAGCTAACAAAACGCCAGACAAGGATATACGTCTGGGTCGTTTTGTAAGACAACAAAAATACTAAGCCACTAAATTCACTGTTTGTTAAAACATAGAATTGGTCAACGCCCAAATACTAGGTGGGTTGGTAAATTGCAAATCAGGAATGAAAGGTTAATCACCAAAAATACTAAAACCAACTAAATTGCTGAAGTGCTGAAAGAGGAGGAACAACCAAATGTTCTAAATAAAATACACAAAAATAATGATAATTAGAAAATCTCAGCAAAGAGAATTTAAAAACAGATTGAGATGGTGAAGAAGACGGCTGACTAAAGAATCTAGGAAATTGATCCCTGGTTTGACTGGCGAGACTAGAAATGTCAGATTGTGAATTGAATCTGATCTTTCAGATAAAAATAATGTAGAATCTGACATTTATACTGCAACTTACATAATGTGGTCCACTGATAGATCTGCATAGAATGCGAAAGAGAAGGCCATACCACGAACATCGTGTGCCTTAACACTTACTGAGTGTCTCCTGGAGATAAATTCTAGTGTCAATTAATGGTGTTTGTAATCCAGTTGATGAGATGCGGGCTTACTAAACAAATTCGCATAAGTAATCTGAATGGTAGATCTGCATAGAATGCGAAGGAGAAGGCCATACCATGAACATTGTGTGCCTTAACACTTACTGAGTGTCTCCTGCAGATACATTCTAGTGTTGATTAATGGTGTCTGTAATCCAGTTGATGAGATGCGCGCTTACCAAACAAATTTGCAAAAGTAATCTGAACGGTGTTTCAAAAAGATGTTTTAAATTGGGTATAGTTTTTGGAGAGGATTGAAAACAATTAATTAGGTTTTATATATATAAGATCTCTTCAAGGGCAAAGAATGAAGCCAGATCTCCTAGAATATGAATATCAGAACGCCATCTAACAAACGCGGCAGCTAGTAGAAAAAGAATGATTTCAGAGTTATACAATTAAACAGATGGACCCAAGACATGAGTTAATAGAGGAATTTATTATAGGTATTTGTCTTTGCGCTATACCCTACAATACCTGTACCATTGATAAATGATGTAAATACTTAATAACTCTCAAACCGGCTTCTAGAAAATAAAGAAGGATAGATGCTAGTGAAAATGATAACACCACCCCAGCATACAGAGATTTAAGTCATCAAAAAATATCCCATGAATCTATGACTTGATGATGTGATGCAGAATCGGGCATGATAATGTGTTGTTCTTACAACCATTTGAAAACCTTATATATATTGCGGTAAATTCTACTGTAACAGATAGTTTGAATTGATTAAGAATACTAAAGTTCAGACAAAAATTCAATTTCTGAAAAACAGGTCTCTTGGAAAATACCATATATACATATTGAAGATTTGTGGAATGATGAAATGAAAGCTGCTGTTAAACGAGACAGAAAATCCGCAAAATTGGTAAGAGTCTTTGGATTTGCACAAAGAGGACTACGAGGTCCACTAAATAACTCTCATTGGGCCAAGCAGGAGTGATTAAAGGGATAATACATTCTGCTGACAAAAGTTCTTAAGGACAACTGCACTAGAAACCGCTGACAAAAGTTCTTAAAGACAATTGGCACTAGAAAGTTAAATTGAAGATATTTAAAGAAATGTGATGTCTATGAAAACTATACTGAGTAGAAACTTAATGGGACGTAATAAATGAGCTACAAGGAAAATCATTCTACCTGGAATGTGAGATGCTGAAAGATTTCCTGACATCTCCACCGCAGGAGGAGGACCAAGACTCCAGAAAAAATATGATAACCTCCACTGCCCTGCTTGTTGATGAAAGTCACTACCATAGAAATGACTGCATGAGCAGATAGGTGGCTTGTGAAAGAGACAATATCTCTTCATTCTCTGATATGCCAGAGTATTGAAGAGGGAATAAGACTACTTTATCTGATTCCATAGACACAAGAACGATAGGAAATTCTATAGCGATCCCCTCCCCCAACCACTTAAGAACAAGTCGTCAAAAAGGACCTGCAGATGGATAAACTGGAGAATTGGTACCGATGACACCCAGCGAATTAAAATGCAGTGTATGCGGTCGGGTGAAGGAAAAAAAAGGACATGAAGTGTAAATTTTTTGGAAGTTGTCAGAAAAGGATAAATATATGAGTTGAAGATAAGAGCCGAGACCCTATAAAAGATGATCTGCCAGCCCCTCATAATCCTTAAAATCTTTGGATTCTGCCATTCCTCCACTGTATCGTACTTGAAAAGTGCAGAAAATTATTGATCAAGAACAGAAGCAGGACTAATGTCAGAGGAGACCAACATGGTTTGATAGAAAAAGGGGAATTCAATGACTACGTTGATTATACCTTATATGTAGGAAATCTGCTACCTAAGACATGCATGAGGCTAGCTATACCCATCCCCACCCCTGATAGAGAAGAGATTATATAGAAGCGCTTAAGCATGACAGCTAGGACCAGAATAAACCTGCAGAATCTTGTTTTACAAATCTAATTTTGAAACAATGCTAGTATGATATGAGCCCAATTGTTAATATCTTTATCAGATGATTAAATAGGAAAGACATTCAACAAACCTGTGACCAGATCAATGATGGATAAGGACAAAGGACTGAAACTACACGGAAGGGTGAAAGGAAAAAACCATATTCCACAATCCATGAAAAGGCAATGACCCAATCATCATGGTTAGGCCCCCTTGAGGAATTTATTTCATAATGCCTGGGAAAGTTAGAATTTAGAAGAATAAAAAAAAGAAGAAAAAAAAGGCTTGAATAGATAAGGCAGAGAAAACAGCTCCATATGAAAATAACAGAAGTAGACATATCCTTAGACAAGAAAAAAGATCAAAATTTCTACTGAACTCGACAAAGGAGCAGTGTAAGTCTTGATAAGACAAAAAATATTAGAGGAGGTACCTTATTTAGACTAACTTTATTATTGTGACAAGCTAACATTCGCCCATAAATATGCTTCATCATGGCGAGGGATCCTACTGATAGAAAAGAAAGACTAAAAAACTATGTAAAAATAAATCAGGCCAGATATGATACTAAAAGATAGCATACCGCTATTCACAATTAAAATAATAAAGACTGATGCACTGATTTGCAGATTGATATTAGGAGAATCGAAAGATGATTGATTCCAATTTTTTGAGAGAACAGGTCGAAAGATGGAGGCTGATAGGAAGAGACTAATACATGAGACGATTCAGGAGCAAAATGAAATCTAGTAAAATCAAAATGACAAAAGAACTGCTAGGATCATAAGGAAAAAATAATATTATTCCTAGAAGATAAATGCGAAGAGTTGGGTGTACACAAGATTTCGAAGGATGAGGATAATTGGATCAGCAAAACAATAAAAGTGAATTGATTTGGTATACCTAAACCAGAAGTTTAATTATAATCAGTTGCTATACCATAAATATTGAGTGTTATAATCTAGGTAATAATACTGAGCACAGGACAATTAGGCCTTATGTTCATCTCTTCTTCATTTATCTCCATGCATGTGCCGTCACTTCTGGTACATTGCCTCTTGACTATGCCAAAGCCTATCTAAATCATTTTCAAATGTTTTAAGAGTTGGTGTAGAAACAACATGTTCAGACAAAACATTTCACAGTTTGCACACCCCTTAGAGAATCTTTTTTCTTTTCTTTTTTCTAACTTTTTTCTCCCCCTCTTCTGGTAGACTTTCAGATGCTTTCCACAAGTAATAGTCCATTTCCAAGCAGAATGTTATATTTGACTATAACAATTAGTCGATTGAGAGCCGATAGAATGATTCATCATAGGCTGGGTACGTGCTCTTCATATCCAATTTTGCCCGAGTTAAGTACCCACAGAAAGAATTTCCAAAATGGTGAGAGATTAAATTATACATTAAGTAGGAAAACCCCATCTTAGGGCTAATAAAAGGGTCTGATAGTCAAGAACTTTCCTGATCCAAAGGCTATGCTTGCTACTAAAACACTGAGATCGACACAATCTCTGATATAGTAAAACTTTGTCATCAAAGTTTGTAGTGTTTACTATCAAAATATTAACCATTTAACTCTCGAAGTTATTAGTCATAAGTTGCAACTGAAATAAGTTGAATCTGAATGAGTACCAGCAAAGATGGGAGTGGCGTATTTACTTATAAACCCATAAATAGGCCGCACATTTATGCTCAATTTACAAGTTCTAACAAATTTGCACACTATATACAAGGATAAAACTTAGTCACGTTGTTTTCCTCTGAATTTTTAAACATATCTTAACGTCTAAAGATACGAAAACTCCTCTGTACAAATCTTGTCACCTCACAGCTATGGTTAATGTGTACCTCAAAACATCATTCGCAGAAGTGAAATTATTAAATTGAACAGCCTAAATATTGCGTATCCTTTAATAAAGATTGTTTACTCCATCAAAATTAATCCTAATTTGACATAAATGTTGTCTTTAAAATATATAAATCAAAATCACGTGATAATCATGTGATATATAAATCATGTGATATTATCTGATCAGATCAGGTTAAAGCAAATTTTAATGAAGTATCTTGAGCGAGTACTCAGATATAGTTATCTTGGAATCAGAAATTCGGCAATGCGATCTACGGATCTCGTCAGAGCCTCCAAATGGAGATTTACTTTACCACTGGCTTGCTCGCTAACATTAGAAGCGGGCTACCCAGTTTAATTCTCGGCCGTTCAAGCAATTTTTCTCGAACATCGCATTACATTTTGGATCATTATATATTGGTTACTTATATTACCTAATAACCAGTCATATATATGATAAATCTTCGCGATAGATTTAGAAATCAAGTAAATGTAAGTTTCTCGCTAGATTTACAAATCAAGTGAACCTGATCAGACACAGGCTTAATAGCCTATCTAACAAAATAGGGTTATGTGATTACGAGGATTCAAATCAGTATCGTAATTTTGAACATCCGGGCAATCCGAGATCGTCCGACATTTGCCAATTTACGACACAATAAAGAGGATAGCCCATAGCAACGCAGTGTTTACATTTTTCATGAAACTAAGGCCATAAATAAAAAATTGGATCGAATAACCCCGCCCGGTATTAGAAAACATAAAATCTCAAGTAATTTTTGCAAGATATTAAATAAAAGGTAAAAAGGATTCATTGCCCATTGCTAGTAATGTTAAATTAGCCTGCAAAAACGGCGCCAATACCAGGGTATCCGATATGTAAAATTGTAATGCGAAGGCCGAATCGTGAATTAATATGATGGTCTTGTCTTTATTGTAATACGACTGACAATATATGACTGATCATCATGAAGTACTTGCCAGTTTCATGTTAGTTGGTTAGTAACGGTCCTTAGAAAGACCACTCGCTTTTCTTCAGGGGATGATCGTGGTGTACCCTTGTGGTGTTCATCCGGTCCACCACGCCTGTTTGTACCACTGTCACATTCTTAATAGATCCAATAACTTCCCAACCGGTATATTACATAGTCATGTAGGATACCTTATGTAGGATTCGATCCAAACCAGTATGTAGTATACCTTATGTAGGAAAGAATGATGCTCGGAAATACATACCTAGTCAAAACTCTTAATTGATCCAAGAATTTCCCAACCGGTATGTTACATATGTCATGTAGGATACATTATGTAGATGTTTCAAACCGGTAGATAGTATACGTTATGTAAGGAGCCTCTGTGGCTAAAATAGGATCAGAGATTTTCACCTCACCTTGATTAATTGTACCGCAAAGCTGATTGATGATGCCATTTTCATTGTAGTCACAAAAAACTTTCCTTCTGTTTCATATCCACATAAATTATAACCATTTTACATAAAGTACATGACTTGTTCAACAAAGACTGCAAGTTCTGTGACATTCATGAAAAATCAAATGTGGATGTAGCCCCACAAGATTATGGAATGAATAGGATTTGTTGAGATAAAAGTTAAGCGTTTCCTGTAATACAGAAAATTAATTAATGACGGCTTGGACTTGGTCGCATGCATAGTAGCATAAGTGTGCATGCTCACAGACTCGTTTATGTTCTCTATAGGAATAGAAGAACCAGTTCCCTAGAGAAATGACTGCTTTAGAGTTAAAGAGATACTATCATGATGACCCAATGGAGGGATGTATCTCCGCTAACCTTATTTACTAGGGAACCCACACACCATGGGAATCAATAGGTTAAGATATCTAAGTCAGGTGACTTATAGCAAACAGTGAATTGGGTGGCTTAGTATTTTTGTTGTGTTACAAAACATACAATTTGTACAACTTTCCTGATGGAGCTACGTCATTATGATTGTGACATCGGCTCACATGTGTGATCATTACGTCTGATATGCTCAATTTCAAGACAACTATATAAGAAAGCCGTTGATTATTTAAAAAATAATTTGACTGGAATTTTGATCTGTTGCTGCCATATGCAGCACCAGCTCTCTGTAAAATCAGTTTCAAAATATTTAGCAAAATAATCCTAATATCATAAAGCATTTGTCAATTCTGGTCTTTAACCCTTTAATGGTCATGCCGGAGAAAATTGGCCAGTATAGTGGTCTTGAGGAATGTCCATTTACAGGCCAATAGAAGACTATCTTTGAAAATTTACCTCTGTAATGGTGGGCTCGATAACCGAGCCAGTCATTCCAGTGGTAAATTTTCAAAAATAGTCTTCTCTTGACCAGCAAATAGACATTTACTCAGCAAAATTTTAAATTTTTGCACAAATCTGCACAGTTAAAGGGTTATGTCTTAAAGGTTAAAGACATGTGGATAAATGCTCACCTGCTCGACCCTCTGTCCTACCAGAACCAGTGGCAAATAGTGATAAAGGCGAGAATGGGGGGGACACAATCTGTCACTCAATTATCTGTTGTCATAATCTATTACATAACATGTAAACTGACCTCACAATAACATCGACATATACCCAGCAGCAACAGCACCCAGTCAAGTTAGTTTCAAAATATTCAACATCTTACCTGTGTAGTTTCATTAGACCCAGCAGCAACAGCACCCAGTCAAGTTAGTTTCAAAATATTCAACATCTTACCTGTATAGTTTCATTAGACCCAGCAGTAACAGCACCCAGTCAAGTTAGTTTCAAAATATTCAACATCTTACCTGTGTAGTTTCATTAGAATTTAATTTCTGGTAATTCAGTTTTCAAATTGATTCCAACAAGCGTAAAGTGTGGGTAACTAGAAATGGCACTGGTTTTATGACAAGTCTAAAGAGTCTGGTTTACGTATGCTTAAAGCTGAAGGGGCATTATGAAAACAAGAAATTTTTCTAGTAAATAAAAAGTAAGTGAATTAATTATTCATGTTTGCAATTTGTATCAAGTAATCATCCGCCATTTTGCTTTGCGGCAGCCATTTTCTTTTCCCCACACCTCCAGCCTAATAAAAGAAATCGCAAAATCTAAATTCGTCCCCATTCACTTTTTGATGCCTCTTGTGTAATACATCTAGTGAGCAGCCCAATATCAAAGTTTCGTCACATAATATACAGAGAAATCACGAACTCAGGACACAAAATGAAATAAATATGTTTATAATTACGTTCTATCCCATCCAGGATAAATATCCACACAAAATTGGATATAAATGTGTAGTTATTTTCTTCTCCCAGACCACCGTTTCCGGGACATTTTGAAAATGCCAGCAACGCTGACGTCATCGATCTGTATGTAGATTAATTCAATTAGGTTTTTTTTGCATATCAAAGATGCTCATGCTATGCAATTAGTACGGTCTAGTCTGCTGAGCATCTTTGTAATCCACACCAAGATTTTATAAAATCGCACAGACTTGAATTCCTAATATAATAGGGGAGCATAGGGCAATGTGTAAGCATTTTCATATACTATGTGTGATTTTAGAAATAAATATATTGTGGTTTGGTGAGAGGGGACTAATAAGCAACTATACTATACCACTCCCCACCCCACCACCCACCCCCCAACCTCTTATTCTTAATTTCATAATGACCCTTCAGCTTTAACCCTTTAACACCCATATAAGACAAAACGGCTAATGCACTGATTTTGACTCTTGAGAAATGTTCATTTCAGACCAAGGGAAGATTATTTTTGAAGATTCACCACTGAATATGACTTGCTTGATAACCAAGCCGGTCATTCCAGTGGAAAATTTTCAAAAATAGTCTTCTTCTGGTCTGCAAATCAACATTTTCTATAAGAAAATCTTAATTTTCCTGATTAAATTTTAGGGTTAAACGGTTAAAGGATCAAGATTAACCCTAATTTAACCATTACAGACCAGAAACTACAAATTCTTTATGATATACATGTAGGCTATATTTTGTTGCATTATATAATCTCATTTAACTGAGACCTGTTGCTGTTTACGACACCAACGTGATTGAGTCAAATTATTGTAGTTAAAAAATATTCAACAGTTTTCCTGAATCTTTGTCTTGCTTTTGAAACACTGGTATTTCACAGTTAGAAGGGTTAAATATTATAAACGGTTAAAGTATAAATGATTAAGCTTTTCACTCATTTATATTCTACCTTACCTACGCTTGTCAAACACCTATGATTTATATTTGTTTTGGAGACAGCAGTGAACTGCAACTGATAATTACATGTTATTTTCGCTACTTGCATCCAGTTGGCAATTTCAAGCCCATTTGATATTTGTCGAGCAATTGCAGTGATTTTCAGCAAAACCCAGCTTGATTGTCTCGTGTACCTCACAGAAACTGCGAAAAGATTCATGTATACGTTTTTACCAATGATACAATGATATCAAACCATATAACTGAACAAGAGGCCCAAGGGGCCTGTGTCGCTCACCTGGAGCACCATCAATTTTTGTCAAAATTGTTGGTGGGTGGTTAGCAGTCTTTTAAATGAGTTGGTGGACATTTTTGCAAGTGTAATATGGCCGCCAAACACACTACATTTTGATTGGCCCACGGTGCCCATGTTTTTTGGATGGATCAACTTCCCTTGCACAAATTTTAATGGCACAAATTTTGGCGTGATCCCTTCAGCGGTTCTGAAGGAGTCATTTTCATGAAAACCAGGTCATCCAAGATGGTCGTCGAACCATTTACTAAATCAAGTTCTCTTGAACAAACTTGGCCTACCTTGTGGCCTAGATGAAGATTCTGCAAGTGGTTTCGGAGAAGATTTATAAAGACATTTCCTGAAATGGCTGAAATCCAAAATGGCCGCTAGGCAAATTGGCCGATCGGGTTCATTTGAACAAACTTAGATCCTTATGCCCTAAGGATGTTTCCTGCCAAATATAATTGAAATCGGCCAGGCAGTTCTCGAGAAAACATTTTAAATTTCCCATTGCTTAAGCATGGGAGCTTTTGGCGTGAAAATGATCCAAGATGGCTGCCAAACCATTCATCAGACAGTTTCGAAAATTGCAGATTTGAGATCAGAATACCCAAAAACCTATATAAAACAAATTTTGGCCTCAAAATCCATCAAATAAAAAAATCCAATTTGGCCGCCAAACACACTATATTTTGATTGGTCCACTGCGGCCATGCTTTCGACGAATCAACTTCTCTTGAACAAATCTTAATCGCCCTTAGTTGCTAATTATATATCGCAAATTTAGGCCTCATCGCTTCAGCGGTTCTGGGGAAATAGTCGTTTTTGTGAAAATTAGGTCATCCAAGATGGCCGCTGAACCATTTCGTCAATCAAGTTCCCTTGAACAAACTTGATTCAGCGCTTACCCTAGATCATATTTCGTGAGTTTTGAATCGATCCCTCAAATGGTTTGGGAGAAGATTTTTAAAGACATTTCTAAAAATCGCCCAAAATCCAAGATGGTCGCCGGCCAAATTGGCCGATCGGGTTCGTCTGAACAAACTTGAATCGCTAGGCCTTAAGGATGCTTCATGCCAATTATAATTGAAACCGGCCCAGCAGTTCTCGAGAAGATATTTTTAATTTCCTATTGCTTTAGTATGGGAGCTTTTGGCGGGAAAATGATCCAAGATGGCCGCCAAACCGTTTATCTGACAGTTTTGAAAATCGCAAATTTCAGATCAAAATACCAAAAAAACTATATAAACCCAATTTCAGCCTCAAAATCCATCAAATAAAAAAATCCAATATGGCCGCCAAACATGCTATATTTTGATTGGCCCACGCCGGCCATGTTTTTTGACAGATCAACTTCTCTTGAACAAACTTCACTGGCCCTTAGTCCCTAACCATATCTGCTAAATTTCGGCCTGATCCCTTCAGCGGTTCTGGAGAAGTTATTTTCGCTAAAACTAGGTCAACCAAGATGGCCACCAAATTATTTGACCAATTAAATTCCCTTGAACAAATTTGGTTGAGCTCTTGCCCTAGATCATATTTCATCAGGTTTCCTTCAATCCCTCAAGCGGTTTTGGAGAAGATTTTTAGACGTTTCTAAAAATCGGCCAAAATCCAAGATGGCTACGGGCCTAATTGGCCGATTGACTTCATTTGAACAAACTTGGATCCCTATGCCCTAACGATGCGTCCTGCCAAATATAATTGAAATTGGCCCAGCGGTTCTTGAGAAGAAGTCGTTTAAAAGAAAGGTTGACAGACGGACGGACGATGGATGGACGATGGACACACAATGGAGGGTCACCACAACACAAGCTCACTTGGCCTTTCAGGCCAGGTGAGCTAATAATATTTCCCAAATTTGGGCCCGATCCATTCAGCAGTTCTTGTGAAGTCGTTTTCACGAAAAGTAGGTCATCCAAGATGGCCACCGGACCATATGGAGTATCAAGTTCCCTTGACCAAACTTGGTTCAGCTACACGCCTAGATGAATTCCATGAATTTTGAATCGATCCCCTGAGCGGTTTCGGAGAAGATTTTCAAAGACACTTCTCAAAATCGGATGATTTGGCAGACGGCCATTTTGGATTTGGCCGACCGGCTCCATTTGCACAAACTTGAATCCCTATACCCTAAGGATACTTCCTGCCAAATATAATTAAAATCGGCCCAGTGGTTCTTGAGAAGTTGTTTAAAGGAAAAGTTGACGGACGCCAGACGACGGACGGTCGCCATTGCATATGTAACACTAGAATACTCTTTATCAACAAGATGGCCAGCAAACCATTCATCCCACAGTTTCGAAAATTACAAATTTGAGATCAGAATACCCAAAAACACATAAAAACAATTTCGGCCTCAAAATCCATCAAATAAAAAAATACAATATGGCCACCAAACATGCTATATTTTGATTGGCCCACGGCGGCCATGTTTTTTGACGGATCAACTTCTCTTGAACAAACTTTAATGGCCCTTAGACCCTAATCATATCTGCCAAATTTTGGCCCGATCCCTTCAGCGCTTCTGGAGAATAAGTCATTTTCACTACAACTAGGTCAACCAAGATGGCCGCCAAACCATTTGACCAATCAAGTTCCCTTGCCATAAATCATATTTCATGAGATTTGCATCAATCCCCCAAGTTGTCTCGGAGAAGATTTTTAAAGACGTTTCCTAAAATCGGCCTAAATCCAAGATGGCCGCAGGACAAATTGGCCGATCGGGTTCATTTGAACAAACTTAGATCTCTATGCCCTATGAATGCTTCCTCCCAAATATAATTGAAATCGGCCCAGTGGTTCTTGAGAAGAAGTCGTTTAAAGAATTCCCTATTGCTTTACTATGGGCCCATTGCTTTACTATAGGAGCCTTTGGCGGGAAAACAAACCAAGATGGCAGCCAAAGCGTTTATCCGACAGTCTCGAAATTGGCATATTTGAACTCACCACACTGATAAGCATATATAAACCAATTTTCGCCATCAAAATACATCAAATACAAAAAAGCCAATATGACCTAGAAACGCTGAATTTTGATTGGTTGATGGCGGCCATGTTTTTTAACGTACGAACTTCCCTTGAACAAACTTGAATGGACCGTGGTCCCTAAGCATATTTAAAAATTTCAGCTCTATCCCTTCAGCGGTTTGGGAGAAGACGTCATTTTCGCGAAAACTAGGTCATCCAAGATGGCCGCCAGGCAAAGAGGCCAATCAGGTTGTCTTGAACAAACTCGGCTCTACCATTGCAATAGATGATGTGTTATGAGTTTCGAATCAATTCCTCCAGCGATTTCGGAGAAGATTTTTTAGTGTTTCTAAGTCGGCTATTTTGGCCGGTGGCCAGCTTGGATTTTGGCCGATCGGCTTCATTTGAACAAATTTGAATCTCTATGCCCTAGGGATGCTTCCTGCCAAATATAATTCAAATCAGCCAAGTGGTTATTGAGAATAAGTCGTTTTAAAGGAAAAGTTGACGGACGACGGACGGACACACGACGGACGGTCGCCACGACATAAGCTCACTTGGCCTTTCAGGCCAGGTGAGCTAAAAATGACAGCCAATAGATCACATGATCATCAAAATCGCATCAGAATCCCTCTTGCAGATTGCAGAGCAGCGCAGACATGAGATCATTTACAGGTCGCGGAGACAAATAATTACAGTAGTCTGGGATTATAAATCCCTTATTTAGCTGGTATATTCAAGCTCCACAGAACTTGGATATTCATGAATATCCAAGCTTTTTTTGTCCTGGGTATAGTGTGCGTTGAGCATAAGTGTGTCATCCATTTCATTGCAGTTGAGTCTCAGATCACCTGTTCTTTAACCTGAACTATTACCATTTTTATCATTTAAACCTTTAACCCGTAGCACACTGATGTTAATATTCTATCTTTTACAGTGTCAATAGCAAAGAAAGTAGTGTAGCTCTTTCAACAATTTTGGTGGAAGATGTTGCTGTCTACGACAGCACCATCTCCCACCAAATTTGTTGAAAAATGAACACCAGTTCATCTTTTAATTTAATTTGAAATTTTAAAGTTTTGACACCAGAGTGGTAAGGGTTAATGGTAAAATTTGGTGAAGAAAATCTAAAAATTGCCTTATTGTTTTTATTGTCTACAAGCCAAATGAGAACACTCGTTGTAAAATATTGCCACTGGAATGAATGGCCTGTTTATCGAGCCAGTTATTCCAGTGGTAACTTTTTAGCAGGTGTCCTCCAAATGGACATTCCCTCAGAGCACTGAAGCGGTTATTTTGGTCAGCTTGACCATTAAAGGGTTAAACACCATTAACCCCTTAACCCATAGATCAGCCAAAAACAGTTTCTGCAGTGGTCTTAAGAAATGTCCATTTGAAGACCAAGATAAGACTATTTTTTAATATTTACCACTGGAATGACTGGCTCAATATCCGAGCCAGTCATTTCAGTGGTAAATTTTCAAAAAATAGTCTTCTCTTGGTCTTCAAACGAACATTTTCTATGAGAAAATTTAAACAATTTTCTTGAACAAATTCGAGGGTTAAAAGGTTAATCTTTGTTAACATCTGATTGCTTAAATATGAACTCTGCGAGGATATTTTGATTGAAATTTATCTACACTGGGCAATGCATCAATGACCTTCGGTCAAATCTCTCACACAACAACTAACATGCTGATTTATAATAGGTACTGTAGGAACTATCATACACAAGTAATTAAAATTGTAAGAATAACACTGTTTGGTGACCCTCAAGCTGACAGTGTTTTCATCAGCTGTGTTCTATTCATGTCCTCAACACATGCCCAGAGCAGTTAAGCACTATAACAATAGCTTCACTCAGCACTCTCAATGACTGCTAGTAATCACACATTTAGCTCTTATAGTCACATCCACAGGGCATCATTCAATTCCACAATTCTAATTCATTTTCCATAAGAAAAAGATGGAGACCCATTTAACGCTCAAGCCAGCCAAGTCTGCAGTGGGTCTTAAGACCTGTCCATTTACAGAAGTCCATGACCAAGATACTATTTTTGAGAACTCAAACCTTTGTAATCTTCTGTTACTGGTTAAGCATCAATGGAGGAATCCAGTTCGAGCTATGCCCCGCCCATCTCTAGCCAAACTCCATCCATGCTTTTCCTCTGCACTCTCTGAATCTCAATTTCCAGAAAACTATGCAGGTATATGGCAGCAACAGCGTCCAATTTAGTTTCAAACTATTCAACAGAATGTTTATTAATAGAAAAGACATATAATTCCTATAACTTGACAGACTATTAAGCATGTGTGACAGACTAAATCACGTCACTCATGACGTAATTGATTATGATGTCAGCCTCCATGTGACGTAGTTTATTATAACGTCATTATCTCGGTTGGTTGACTGTATTCCTACACTACTACACCCTTAATGGTCAAGATTTGCCAAGAAAATTAAACTGTTTAGTCCATCGGCAGTCATAGAGCCACCCTGTTTTCTAAAGTTTACCACCAGATTGACTGGCTCAGTAATTAAATCAGGAATTACAGTGGTAAAATTTCAAAAATATTCTTCTCTTGACCAATGAAATGGACATTCCTAAAACCATTGCAAAGGGCAGTTTTGTCTAGCTTGACCATTAGAGTTAAATGTAAATTTCTGGAAAAATACTGACACACAACATTATACTGAGCTGATGTAGTATGGTACCTATATTGGAAGAGGTAAAAGGAATCTGCAACATACCTGGCACTAATTACTGTCATCATCAAACACATAACGAAATTGTTTCGAGGTTACGCAACAACTGTCATCATGATTGTTAAACAGCTTCAGATTACGAATAACAAACAACAGATGGGAACAACAACTAATCAGAGTAAAGAATGTTTTTAAGTGAGCTTGTTGTTGGTGGAATATCTAACACTGGTATTTCAGACAACAAGAACTACATACAGAATGACCTGTTCAGGTAAATTAATTAAGTCACCTTCACACAGACTCTGTAAGGGAGACAACTCTGACCATGGAGTATGTATATTATTACATTTTCAGGAGAATATTTCAGCCATAAAGAAGCCCAACGTGAAATGCCTAAAGTCATATATGCTGAAAATATATAGCATAGTGATATACAATGTAAAAGCATTGCAGTATTGATGCCCAATAGTAGTTTTATATATAATGTTTGGTAACCATGGGCCTGATAGTTTATCAGTAACAGAACTAAATAGCAAACTTTAAACAAATTCCTATCCAGCTAAAGCCAAAAATGAACCCGAAATAATTGTCTGTGTGCAGTGAATCCAACTTAACACAACACCTGAAATTACACTTTTGAAGCTGAAAAAACCGCAAGAACTATATAAATGTATTGTCGTTTCGTTAAAGATGGAATAATAATTAAGACGTCTATGAAGTTTGCTTACAAAACAGCTGATAGTTTAACCATAACAGAGATTATATGCAAAACTTAAAGCTGAAATGTCATGCTAAAATGAGCAGTGTTTAACTCGTGCCAGTAACATAGTGCTTAACCCTTTAATGGTCATATTTGGTCTAAAAAATGTAAATATTTTCTTATTAAATGTTCATTTACGGCCAAGCGAACACAATTTTTAAAACTTTATCACTGGAATATTTTCAAAAATTATTTTCTCTTGGCCTGTAAATTGGCATTCCACAAGACCATTAAAGAGGTATGATCATTAAAGGGTTAAGTAATAAATTTCCATTCATTACGAGTTCAGGTATTGATACTTAAAACAGAACACGCCTAACATTTCTGGCGCATTATCAAATGGTTTGCTAAGTACATAGAGCTCAATAGGTAGCTGGTAGGTCACCGTTGCCATGACCGCTTGGCAGCTAAGCGATACATAGGAAACTGCATATCGTAGATTTACTGCGTAGTGCTTACCTGTTATATTCATGGGTTACATACATGCACACTAACAGACAACTTGCTGTACCGAGTAAATCTTTTTATAGTGGTTCACCCATGTGAAATAAAATGCAAGTTAACTTGGATTAGCTTGGATTTTCTTGAATATCCAAGCTATTTAGAAAATTATTCAACCCATACCAACTTTGATTTCCTTGAATTAGCTTGGACTTTATGTAGTGGCTTGAACATCTTGAAAATCCCCCCTCACAGAATTCAAGCTAGTTGGAATTTTCTAGGACTTTTTGAATGTCATCATGAAAAAGTGCAAGCTTCTTGGATTTGCTTGGACTTTTTTGATTTGACAGAATGCAAGCTATTTTGGATTTTCTAGAACTTTGTTTTGTTAGACATAAAAGAATCCAAGCTACTTGGATACCCTTGAATTTGTAGATTCACTTACGCTACCTTGGATTATCTTGAAATAGCTTGCACTAAGGCAAGAACAGGTTCTGTAGTCATGTAGAGGTGACCGTGACCTGGTAAATTGGCGGGAAATTTAAAGTCTTTGTAAAAAAGCAAACAGTACATTCACTGCATTGGTCATTACCAGCTATGGATATATAAAATATGATAGTTTGGAAACACTGACAGTACTGTTAGATAGAATGCTTAGCATTAGTAACCTTAAATGGAAACAGAACTGTATTTTGAGGTATGTATTCTATTGATTTCTAGAGATTTATTCAGAGTTATCAGTTTTGGTATAGCTTTTTCAGTTCTATAGAAATAATGCAGTGATCATGACTTTCTAAATAATATGGTACATTAAATAATCTCTGTCTATAAGAATAACAGACAAATCAGTCATAAAACTCATACGTTGTTAATCTCTGGCTGAACTTGTATTTGTTATTGAGTATTACATGTAACTCAACTACCATGAGTGTGATTTGGTTTTCAAGCATACTGGTATTTATTTATATATAATCTCTGTGTGGCAGCATTTATGTGTACGTGCATGCATTTTATGTTAATGTTTAACCTATTTCAAAAGCTAGGATTAGCTGGGATTTTCTTGAAGTTCTAGATAGCTGGGACTTTCTGGAATAAAATTCAAGCTAGGTGGAATTTTCTTGAATGTTCAAGCAAGCTTGGATTTTCTTGAATGTTCAAGTTAGCTCGGATTTTCTTGAATGTTCAAGCGAGCTGGTATTCTCTTGAATGTTCAAGCTATCTGGAATTTTCTTGGATTTTACATTAACTTAAGGCCTGTCTTGGATTTTCTTGAATTATCTTGAATTTTATGTGGCCAATACCAGTAAGCTAATCCAAGCTATTCCAAGTTATTAAAAGCTTGGATTAACTGGGATTAGCTGGTATATTTAAGCTCTACAGAACTTGGATATTCATGAATATCCAAGCTTTTTTTGGCCAGGGCCTGTTGCATGGGTTTTGTTTAATAATTCAATGTCCCAAAACTCATAAGCAAGTCATCGAAACCAGAAACTTCTTCATAGCTCTACGTTACTGGTATGGTTAAATCACTGATTATTTTAACATAAATGTTCAGCTTTAACCAAGATAGGACATCACTGATGACGATGGCATATGAAACTCGGGGGTATCGCATAAGCTCTTTAAATTTGCAATTAAGGTGAGCTAAAAATGTTTTAAGAAACCCACAAAATACCATGGTAATTGTATTCAGCTGGGTGCAATAAATATCTGCAAGCTATGATACAAAATTGTGATGCAATGAGTTCTAGCTCATTAAGAGATAATTCAGCTTAACTATGAACTGATGTTCTATATTAACTCAAACTCAAAGACACCAGCTTCACTGATTAAAGTCAGTATTGCGTAAAAAGTTATTTGGCTAGTACTATCAAGTAAATGGAGGGATCTATTTATAGATATGCCTTACCTGTTTCACAATTAGCTTACAAGTTCAACTTGACATGTGCATTTGAATCAACTTTACCAGTATCAGCACTGAATTCAATTGAGCTCAATTTCAACGTAACTATATAGGTAAGCTGTTGAACATTTTGAAACTAATTTGACTGGAAGCTATAACTGCCTATTGCACATATCAATACCGTCATCTGTTTAGGTTTGGATGTAATGGGTGGGTGGGGGGGGGGGGGGGGGGGGGGGGGGGGGGGGGGGAGGGGGGAGGGCGTAGTAATGAATGGATATTGAAGATAATTTACCTAATTCAGCTTTTGCAGTAGCAGCTTGTAAGTGAAATCCAGGCATTCATTATGTGACATATGGTGGGTAATTATACCCTACATAACAATCATCCTCACAATAACGATGCAATCATCAAGTAGTCAATGAAGTCTTGGAAATAAAACTAGATGGGCTGCATCCCACATGTTGAGCACTTTAGTGTTTTCGCATATCACATTTAGTGTGTGGCAGCATCGCAAAATAAGGATTTCTTAAAATCTGATGAATCAAATGTCCATTGAAAAACTTCTAATTCTTAAAAAGGAGACAAATCATACAGAAATTGTGCAAGCCATGTAAAACTATGGAGAAGTTTTAAAATGTTTTGCTTCAAACTGAAAGATATAGAACAAATCTGTAAAGTTCTATTGAGATCAGATAAGCATTTGATGAACTAAATGTCCATTGAAAAACCTTTACATTCTTATAAATCTTGGTCCATTTAGCCTCATAAAAATATGGAGAAAATTGGAAAGTCATTTCAATTATAATGAAGACTAGATGCAATGATGGTATAGAGCAAATCTGTAGTCTTATTAAGAACGGATAAGTCCATGATTAATTAAATGTCCACTGAAAACCTTTAACATTTATTTAATTTTCGGTGCATGCTGAGCATGAGCTGAGCATGCCTGACATCATTTGGATCGCTATGTTAACATCCTCCACTAAATATTTTTTGAAATTATAGTATAGAACAAATCTGTAGGTTTTATTGAGATCGGATAAGCCCTTAATGAATTAAAAGCACATTCAAAAACTTGTAACGGTATGGACAAAACATTTTAATTATGACGTACACTGGATGCAATGATGGTATAGAACAAATCTCTAATGTTTTATTGAGATCGGATTGATTTAAAAATTAAAACACTTGTTAACTTCTTTTTTTTTTAACATTTAAAAACTTTAACATTCTAATACTTTGTGAAAGATAGATTACGTCTAAACCTTTTAAAAGAAAATGGAAAGAAATTTAAAATTATTTTAATTATGATGTAGCCTGGATACAAATATGGTATAGAACACATCTGTGAGGTTTTATTGAGAACGGATAAGCCCTTGATGACTTAAATAGACTGAAAAACTTAACATTTATCTAATTCTTGGTATGATGTATCCTGAATGCAATGATAGTATAGAACAAATCTCTAAAGTTTTATTGAGATCGGATAAGCCCTGGATGAATTGAATGTACATTGAAAAACTTAACATTTACCTAATTCTTGGTGACCACCTGAACATCATTTACTATCCTAGACTTCACATATTAGGGCTCGACAAAAAACATAGTATAAGTACATTTCTAATTTAGTATACATTTCTTTCAATGTTAATATGAATTCTGGGTGTGTTAAAATAATTACGAGTGTGAAACATACTTAGTCACTAATCATCAGTTAGCACTCATTGACACTTAATCAGCCTAATTTCTCTCACCCAGTACCATGTAACCGGTAAATGGTCCAAAAATTACCCATCTCCTGATTCATGTACATGTAGTCATCATGGAACAGTGTTTTTCTGTTTCTGTTGAAGCGGTAATTTCCCAATAAAATTATGCAGTCTATTTGGTCCTGCAGATGAAAGCTTCACTGAGTTTTATTTTACCATGACACAATATTCACACTATGTAACACGGAGTGCCAGAAATAAAAATAAACTTTACAGGATCTACTGGATGTTAGCCTGTGTCCATTGCAACATCAATGATGCTGAAAGGTGTTGCTGTCTTAGATATCAATACCTTTCAGAAGTAATGATATCAAAATGAACACCAGTTACACTACTGGATGGAACAAAGCAAAGAACCTAAAAATGTCAGCACCAAAGATGATTAACCCGTTAACACTTATATCAGGCAAAAAAAGGCTTCTACAGTGATCTTGAGACATGTCAATTTGCAGACCTAGAGAAGACTATTTTTGAAAATTTACAACTGGAATGACTGGCTCGATAACCGAGCCAGCCACTCCAGTGCTAAACTTTCAAAAATAGTCTTCTCTTGGACTGCAAATTGATATTTTCTTTGAAAAAAATTGAAATTTTCTTGAACAATTTCAGCACCATAGATGATTAAGTGCAGAAGGCTAAAGTTGTCTGTATGCACACAGGTACGCTACACGCCCACCTGCAGATACAACATGTGTGTAATGAGGTGTGATATATGCCTTTCAGGTGAACACGTTTTCAGTTTACATTGCCACCTGTATGAAGATGCTTTGTAATTAGGTTAGAGTTGCTACCTGCATGCCCCAGTGAAATTGCGCTCTTAATCAAATAAATCATGGGATTATTGCTTCCATACTTGCAGTTATAAAGGCATATGTAAGAATTTCAATCTTCCCTCTACAGAATGACCGTACGTTGGAACCAGGAAGGCAAAGTGATGGTCTGTTCTGGATGCCATTTGAGATTCAGTTGATTTTGGGCTCCATTACAGCAGGCCAGAGCAATCGATTCATAGTGATAAAGATGTTGACCAAGCAGTGGCAAAACAGCTACTACTGCAACCTCAGTTCTGTATGGCCAGTGTATTGTGGAAACCATATAACAAGTAATTTCATTTAAAATGAAAGTACCTGTTATATAGCATCCACAATACATTTATGGAAATTAAGGCTGCCATTCCATTACTTTTCAATCAATAAGAATTTTGTGAAAGTAATATTACTGGGTGCTGTTGCTGCTAGCAACAGCGCCAAGTTAAATTAGTTTCATAATATTCAACAGCATGTTTATTAAAAGGCAACGACATAGAATTTGTACAACAATGCTTACTTAGTCCATCATCAATTAAGTGTTCGTGATGAACTTAGTTCCGTCATTCATGACAAAATTGATTATGATGTCAGCCTACATATCACGTAGTTGGTTATGATATCATAAGATTGGTGTATAAACTGAAATCATCCATACAACCCAGTCACGGTCAATTCTACCAGAGTTATTGTCTTTGCCGGTGCTTAGTCAGCAGCCACATTGATGCTCTATTGAAAGCAGTCAATTTAGCAAAATTAGTTTCCACTGCTGTATAAGTTGATCAACTAACTCATACAGCATTTGTGTGTGCATGTACAGCAATTTAAACTTGGTTGAAAAACCGTTCAAGTAGTGAGTTATAAAATGTTGGTTAGAAGTTGAGACGGTTCACTCCTGGGGAAGTTTTTCTCGTGTTTGGTAAGGGCATGCTTGATTGTATGATTATATAAAGCTAAACCTCGAGAACTTTGCCTGACGCTATCTAGAGGTTTAGAAGTCTGGATGCCAATGGCCTGGTTAAGCCTGTTTATATACGTTCCCAATGCGGGTAATGGTGCTACTAAGGATCTGGGATGTGGAGAATGTGGGGAACAATGTTTCCCGCAAATTTATGTGACTGTGTTTGCCACATTTAGCCGCACATGTGTTGTTGCCCTGGCAATGTTTAGCCGCAGTAATCATATTTAAATCATTGTTTTGGCGGGTAATGTGGTTGTTTACCGCCATTAGACGCCTGTAATTGTTTTTGGAGAGTTCCGTCGGCAGCCATTTTGTATGGCTGGTGGCGGGATTCCCAAAGTGGATGTTGTGATTTGAAATATGGTGGGGATTTACAGGTGTTTAAGAAGACCGTGGATAGCCAGGGTGGTTATCCTAAAAAGAGAAGAATGAAATAGGGCAATATAGGTGGCATTGTCACCAATCCCAGTGATCCAGACTCATGGCGTTTAGTACCACAGTTTTGGTTACTCATCAGAGGACATAAGCCCAAGTTTGGGGTTTTTTTGCTGTAGTGTTTAACTATATCATCAAAATGTTGTATGATGGTGCTGCAAGATCTACACTTATGGACAAAGGAATAAGATGGTTAATCTTACCTTTTAGTCTGTTTGCGCTCCTGTGGATCCTAAAAGTGGATCCCTTGGGGAGTACCAGAAAAAGAGTGTTGACGGCGACTTCTGATACATCCGGGTAGAAGCTGCTGTCTCTTGCCGGTATGTATGGTGCTGCAACTCCCCAGTCTGGTGATGCTGGTGGTGACTGCGCGATATCTCCCACTGGTGACTGCTGCATGCTGACTCTGCTGTCTGGGTCCCTGGTGGCATCTTGTTGAGAAGATCAAAATTAACTTCCGCCGCCTCATCAAGAAAGATGTCTTCCTCTTCGACACTATAAGGAACTTCTGGGTTGGCTTCAGCGGCTGCCAGGCGGGGGCAATTGAACTGAAGAAACCTTCCACTTCCCTGTCGAAATCTTCAAAATTTATGTTAAGATCCAAGACAGGTGGATTGATAGTGTTGAATCTAAGTGTGTTAATGCCTGCGTGAAATAAAATGCATGTTAACTTGGATTAGCTTGGATTTTCTTGAATATCCAAGCTATTTAGAAAATTATTCAACCCATACCAACTTTGATTTCCTTGAATTAGCTTGGACTTTATGTAGTGGCTTGAACATCTTGAAAATCCCCCCTCACAGAATTCAAGCTAGTTGGAATTTTCTAGGACTTTTTGAATGTCATCATGAAAAAGTGCAAGCTTCTTGGATTTGCTTGGACTTTTTTGATTTGACAGAATGCAAGCTATTTTGGATTTTCTAGAACTTTGTTTTGTTAGACATAAAAGAATCCAAGCTACTTGGATACCCTTGAATTTGTAGATTCACTTACGCTACCTTGGATTATCTTGAAATAGCTTGCACTAAGGCAAGAACAGGTTCTGTAGTCATGTAGAGGTGACCGTGACCTGGTAAATTGGCGGGAAATTTAGTCTTTGTAAAAAAGCAAACAGTACATTCACTGCATTGGTCATTACCAGCTATGAATATATAGAATATGATAGTTTGGAAACCCTGACAGTACTGTTAGATAGAATGCTTAGCATTAGTAACCTTAAATGGAAACAGACCTGTATTTTGAGGTATGTATTCTATTGATTTCTAGAGATTTATTCAGAGTTAGCAGTTTTGGTATAGCTTTTTCAGTTCTATAGAAATAATGCAGTGATCATGACTTTCTAAATAATATGGTACATTAACAATCTCTGTCTATAAGAATAACAGACAAATCAGTCATAAAACTCATACGTTGTTAATATCTGGCTGAACTTGTATTTGTTATTGAGTATTACATGTAACTCAACTACCATGAGTGTGATTTGGTTTTCAAGCATACCGGTATATATTTATATAGAATCTCTGTGTGGCAGCATTTATGTGGATGTGCATGCATTTTATGTTAATGTTTAACCTATTTCAAAAGCTAGGATTAGCTGGGATTTTCTTGAAGTTATAGATAGCTGGGACTTTCTGGAATAAAATCCAAGCTAGGTGGAATTTTCTTGAATGTTCAAGCAAGCTTGGAATTTCTTGAATGTTCAAGTTAGCTCGGATTTTCTTGAATGTTCAAGCGAGCTGGTATTTTCTTGAATGTTCAAGCTATGTGGAATTTTCTTGGATTTTACATTAACTTACGGCCTGTCTTGGATTTTCTTGAATTATCTTGAATTTTATGTGGCCAATACCAGCAAGCTATTCCAAGTTATTAAAAGCTTGGATTAACTTGGATTAGCTGGTATATTCAAGCTCTACAGAACTTGGATATTCATGAATATCCAAGCTTTTTTTGGCCGGGGTTGGAACGTCCTGGATGGAGATATCTAAAGTGTTCTCTAGCGATAAGTTGTGAAGATCAGGAGGTGTTTCTGTATGATTATAGCCTGCATTGCACAATCTCAGTGTCTTCAGTGGTTCTTTACAATAGAGGGAGCCTCCTAAGCCGGCTAACTCCTCTCACATTTACACAGGGGTATAAGACTTCAGTTTAATTTACTGACACTCAAACTCACCATTAGCGAACCACAGATACATAAAACTCCAGCAAAAACAATAAACGCAATGATTAAGTGGACTGGTGGTTGGAAAATTCTCTCCAGTAGCCAATATTAATGCTTCCCTATTGACCGAGTCAAAAGTATAAAACATGATACCTAACAGTGCATCTAGCATCTATATTGCTATAATGGGAGCTATGCCATTTAACTGTTTTTATGCAATGCTATATAAGCAATACAATAAATTATTTGTGGCATAACTGGGAATTGAGGTTTCAAAGTTTCAAATCGATTCCAACACGCATAGAAAGCAGGTGGAGATTAACAAGAAATGGGTGGGGCATAGCTAGAAATGGATCCTTCTATTATTCTATTGAATATATCAACATTTTAATGGTCATGATTCGTCAAGCAAATAGAAATTTTTGCTAAGTAAATGTTTATTTGTCGACCAAAAGAAGACTATTTTTGAAGACTTGCCCCTGAAATGACTGGCTCGATTATTGAGCCAGTCATTCAAGCGGTTAAATTTCAAGTCTTTTTTCTTGGGCTGCAAATGGATATTTCTCACAGCTACTGCTAAGACTGGTTTTTGCCTATCTCACAAGAAAGGGGTTAAAATCATTCAGCTGAAAGTTGGTTATACTTGGTTTCTCAAACCTTTCCTGTATATTAATACCTTAAAATGCAGATACCAGAATTTTGTGGTTGAGTGGTAATAAGATATTGTAAAGCCACACAAAATATTATTAATTCCACGGCATAATCAAGTTAGATTACTATATTCCAAAATATCAGACACAACCCTTGTATGAAAACCAATAAGAAACTCGACAAATGCCATCGAAAACCACTGAAAATAGCACTCTAAGACATTCTAATAAATCTAAAATTGTATGACTCCCCAAAAGAGTTATACAAAGCCATATCAATGTGTCCATCTTCAGACTCCATTTAATGTACAAAATATGTTTATCTAATATCAATGGCTTGCCTGCTATGCTACACTACAGTGCATATATATATATATATATATATATATATATATATATATATATATATATATATATATATATATATATATATATATATATATATATATATATATATATATATATATAAGATGGAACATTGAAATACCTCAGATAGTACCTCTTATTTATCACATAAGCAGCTTGTATACCATTGCATAACATTCATTAAACCATTACATATTATCTTATAATCCACTAGCGTAATAAGCTCACATGCTATGATGTACTTCACAAGAAATATATTCTTATGATTTTGTTGCCTGGCAGCCATGATATAATGATACCACTTGTGATATTATTTTACTACAGTTAAAACCGTATAGAATGAAACATTTTCAGAAAAGAAGATTTTTAAAGATGTTTCTAAAAATAGGCCAAAATCCAAGATGGCCACCAGCCAAATTGGCTGACCGGCTTCCTTTGAACAACTTGGATCCCTATGCCTTAAGGATGCTTCCTGCCAAATATAATTTAAATCAGCCCTGTGGTTCTTGAGAAGAAGTTGTTTAAAGGAAAAGTTGACGGACGATGAATGGATGGACGATGGACAGACACATGATGGACAGTTGCCATGGCATAAGCTCACTTGGCCTATCAGGCCAGGTGGGCTAAGTGATAAATAGAATCTCACTCATTGCCATTTAATATCACATTTATCACACTAATTTAGCAATATCTCATTTGGTACTCACTAAAGCTCGTTCCAAATTGTGCAGTCACGCGTTAGTGGTCTAGTCATGCTTGCCAGGATTGAGCATAAAAAGTGCAGTCTATATGGCAATCAGTGAAGCACGTGTTAATTCCCACAGAAGACAACAGATTTACATTTCTAATTGCGTTTGAAGGAGTTTACTGATTCTTTGTGTGCCATAATGCACTGCAGAGATAGTTTGAGTAATAAATAACTTTCTGATGTTATTGGCCTGTTGCAAGGTGGGTGGAAGCAATAAAGTGGAGCTGTGGCTCTTTCAGTCATGAGATAGCATGTCATCACAAGGCCATCGAACCAGTATCAGGAGACCGGTCAAAGGAACAGACACTACTGTGGAGGATGTGTGAGGCCTACCACACAACCACAGGACAGGTTCCTAAATGTCATCTCTGCCTGCCGAAACCGAACCGCCAAGGCTGCAGTATTGCTAAAATACTTTAGAACCACAACAGGGTTGACGAGTGGGTTGAGAGTCTGCAGGCCAGATGTGAGGGTATCCTTAAGTGAGATGTGCCTATTCAAACAAGCCTGGAAAGGAGTAAAGATTATCTCAAATGGACTCCTGCTCAATGGCAGTTTGTCTTGTTCACAGATGCATCATAATTTTGCTCGGACATTCACATGGGATGTGTTCATGTATGGTGATGTCAAAATGAAAGTTCTGCTGATGCCAACATGAGCGTTTTGCTGGAAGTTCAGTCATGGGGTGCATTAGTGCTTGTGACCATACAGACCTCTACTGCATTCAGAAAGGTTTTCTAACTGGTGTGAGGTACATAGATGAAGTTCTCCACCCCCGTTTTCTGATGCTATGCTGGTGCAATAGGCAAGAGTTCATCATGATAATGCATGGCTACAGAGAGTAAGTGTGGTTAACAGGTTATATATAAACTCTACCTGGAAAACAGGTGTATCGAGTGAATGGAGTGACCAAATTGGTTTCCAGACTTGGGCTCTAACCCCATAGAGCCTGTTTAGGACTTTTTACAAACAGCCATTTCAGCTTGACCAGCCCAACCCACCAACATTCAGGAGCTTGATAAGCCTTGACAGTGGGCCAATATACCACAAGTTCGGTTCTAATCTTTGATTGACAATATCGTATGCAAAGGTGTCAGGCCGTAATCAGTGCTAAGGGTGACATTACACATTATTGACTGAGTAGCTAGGAAACCGTGACTGTGGCACTTAACGTACACTCATCCCTATATGACTGGTTCCTCCATATTTTACGGCGTGGTCACACCTGTCACAGCACTTGTAACGCTAGGCTGCACAATACCTGATATTTCCTTTCTGAGTTTCAGACATATAATTCTCTGCACATCAACCTTGCAATATTGTGAATTTTGGCATAGTAAATAACATGCCAAGAGAAGACTATTTTTGAAAATTTACCACTGAAATGACTCATCTCCGCGTTATCTAGCATGTCATTTCACTGGTAAATCCTCAAAAATAGTCTTCTCTTGGTGTGTAAATGGATATTCTTTAAGACCACAGCCCAAGCTAAAGATTTTCTCAACATGACCATTAAATCCAGGTTATAACCCTTTACTCAGCAAATCGCCCAAAACTGACCTCTGCAGTGGGCCTGCGAAATGTTCATTTACAGGCCAAAGGAACAGGGTTTTTTTAATTTACCACTGCAATGACTGGCTCGATAATCTGGCTCGATAATCGAGCCAGTCATTTTAGTGGTAAATTTTCAAAAATATCCCCTTGACTTGCAAGTAGTTATTTTCCAAGAGAAAATTGAAATTTTCTTCACCAAGTCTGACCACGAAAGGGTTAAATTGTTTAATGGCTTCCAAATTCAACTGATAATTAACATAGATTCATAGCTCTCAGGGGGAAATGCACATACAATAAGTAATTTTCTATGAAGAGCATAACATCCTAGGAGGCATGTATTAAACCAGTAGTAAACCTATCAGTCTCAAATGCCTCTCTCATCATGGAACATTGTATAATTACATTACAGCTCATGAATAAATTAACCAGTTTCTAAAACAAAACCAGAAACATGTTAGTTAGTACAATTTTGAATGCGGTGTATGAAATGTTCTGTTGAATATTTTGAACATAATTGAATTGGAAGACATTAGGCAGCAAATATATTCCAATCGAATTATGTTCAAATTATTCAGCAGTGTGTTTTATTTTGTTTTGGAAACATACTAAATTATTGCTGAGCTGTACTGTATTGAAGCCACTGTCCTCATCATCCTAACCCTTTACATTTCACACCATACATAACCCGCCTAGGTAGTGGCCTTGAAGAATGTCCATTTATAGGCCAAGAAAAGGTGATTTTTGAAAATGTATCACTACAATGACTGGCTCAATAACTAAGCCAGTCATTCCTGTAGTAAGTTCTCAAAATTAGTCTTAGCCTGTAAATGGACATACACTAAGACAGAAATATAAATCTTCTTGACCAATCTTGACCATTAATGGTCTAAGACCAGTGTAATAAATCTTAGACAGAATGATGATTTAGCAATACTTCCTAGAAGCAGCAGCTATTAATGACTGTTGACCCGTGGTCAACAGATAGATGGTTATGAGCCGGTCACTAAGTGCACTTCATCAACTATTCTCTGATGTCGAGGCAATTAAGGATGTTTGTTTATTTCATACAGGAACTAATCAGTAATTAGATTTATTAATACTGTAGCATAGCATTTTGATGAAAACAAGAGATTGGAATCAAACCATGTAGATGAGTAGTGTTTAATTAGATCGATACAATGAAATAATACAATTAAATTACGTGCATAGATTTAACTGTTCCCAAATAAATGTAGACTCATTCGGTCTGTACAACAGCATGAATTACACCCTGGAACCCAATGTGCAGGGTGGCTGCCTGATGATCTGTATTATATTTTGTACCTAAACCAATGGACCGTTCCATTTTTAGCTATGCCCCGCCCATCACTAGCTAAGCTCAAACCACACCTCGCCGTGTTGGGATTGATCGATAACCCAAATTCCCTAACTATTAATTTCCTGAAAACGATACAGGGAAGCTGTTGAATATTTTGTAACCAATTTGACTGGGTGCTGTTGCTGCCTATGGCAGCAACAGCGCCCAGTCAAATTAGTTTCAAAATATTCAAAAGAATATTTATTAAACAGTAAAAGCAAACAATTTGTACAACAACGCATAGACCGTCTTCAAATATGCGTTTGTGACGTACTTATCGACGTCATTCATGACATCATTCATTATGACTTCATTGTACACATCACGCAGTTCATTATGACATCATATGATGGGTGGGTACTCTGGAAAGGTGAATTATAAAAGGGTGCATATGCAATGGATTTCCAACAGCTGAGTCAATCAATCAAATTGAAGGCGAATACAAAATCATTGTGAATACAATGGCAAATGGAGGCAATAGTCTAGATGGATTTGATCTGTCACTCACGTATCTGACGTCATAATCAAATGTGCCACTTGTTAGCTGACATCACAAATAAAATGGTGTAGAGCTCTCCGTCTTGAAGCTCGAAAAATCTGCCAAGTGTACAAATTTTATGTCCTTGATGGATTTACTATTTAACAAACATTCTGTTGAATATTATGAGACTAATTTGACTGGGAGCTGTTGCTGCCATAGGTATAAGCAGGCCCAAGTTAAATTCAAGATTCAAAATATTCAACAGCTTACCTGTATAATTAACCTTGAAAATGGGTTTCCGGTAATTCATAGATCAGTGTTAAATTGAGATCAGTGTTAAATTGAAAACCATGTACAACTGCCTGAATGCCAGTAGAGAAAATATCACTACAGATGTTGGGCAGGTTACCAGAAAAATCGCAACTATTGGGCAGTGCAGGTGTGGGTTGGATGTATATAGCTTTTATATCTTGATTACAGAGTTGTAATACAGTTCCAGTCTTCAAGCCCAATCACTGCTCTATAAGCCAGGCTCACCTAACACTAAAATTCATTCAATAATCACCTTCAATGATCGACAAATCTAGACTGTAATCAGTCTTTGCGGAAGCAGCAACAGTTGAGCTGACATACATACCCTCCCACTCCACCCAAGATAATACTGTTGTTGACACATTAGATGTACATAGATCAGTCAAAATTAATGACTTGTAGAAAGGTGGGCTGGAGCCGAGATGAATAATGGTTGCAGATTATCCGCGATCAATCACACAGATCATCTCTCTGTCAGTCTCATCATGGCTTCCATGCACTGATCAATTCAACACTGAATTCTACAGACACAGAGTTCACCAGCATGTGAACACAAGCAACTGTCAATCTTGATGTTCTAGCTATCAAACCATCCCAAATGGTCTTCTGCAGTGTCTTGGAAAATGTTGATTTCAGGTCAAGATATGAACATATTTGAGAAAATTTACCACTAGAATGGCTGCCATTATAAGAGAGACATGCAGTCATTTCAGTGGTAATACACCTTTCCCACATTTGGGAAAATACCTTCCCAGAATGCATCGCGCATGCGACTTCCGGCTGGCAACCACGATAGCCAACGCGCAAACAGCATTACTTTACTATGGGAATCAGATACAGTGCATATGAAAAACTATGTTCATAATATTTTTGAAGTCATACATCATTGGAAAGCTAAGCCAATTTCCTATACATTTCTGTATTAATTTTTAAAGTTTCGTAAAATTTAATACAGTTAATTGCAATTTTAAAATATCCCATATTGTCCACTTGATTTAATGAATCTAGGTTGAATGGTGTATTTTATATATGCAAATAACTGTGAAAACGTTTAGATTGCGGTGTATTTTAGTGCAAAAGTAACTCGTGGGTCAGCGGCTTGTTGGCAGCGGTACCAGCCAGCAGTTTTGCTCTGAGAGTTGATTCAGGGGAATCCTGGCGCAATGACGTCAATGTGGGAAAGGTGACCTTCAATGGATCATTTCTCAAGACATATTACACACACACAAGTATCGCATGCCCCATATAAAGTGCGCCTAATGTTGCATGCAACATATTGGATCATGTACACCTTGTGTAGCATGCATCATACCAGACGTACCACCTGTTACATATTGCATGTTACATGTCTTATTTCACAATACCACACACAGCATGTCACATATATACCACATTTGACATGTTACGTATCACATTCCATATATCACATTCTCAAGTTAAATACTGCATATCACGCATCTCAATATCACATGCTGCAAAGCAAACATCACATATCACATGCCATATTAACACTAACTCTCAAATTTGTTTACGGAAATTTCACTTTTCTCATAGAAAATGTCCATTTGCAGACAGACAGAAGACTGTTTTTGAAAACTTACCACTGGAATGACTTGCTCGGTTATCGAGCCAGTCATTCCAGGGGTAAATTTTCAAGGATAGTCTTCTCTTGGTCTGCAAATGGACATTTCTCAAGACCACTGCATAAGCCATTTTTGGCTGATATGTGTGTTAAAGAGTTAATCGCTATGTCGAGCCATACTAGTCTTCATGTAAGGCGCGACAAACTTCTCAAACATTTAATAACTTTTCACAAGATGAAGTGTTTCAGAATGTTTCCTATACCCTGGTGCCGCGACAGGCGCGCCTACGCATGCCCTAGTTTTAAACAAGGAATCATCTCACTCCAGACTTCACAATGGTACATGGTAGGAATGAGGGCATTATATAACCTTGTGTAGACTGACCCATTCTTGAGGACACATTTATGATTCATACAACAATAACATTCAGATGAAGGCATTCAGTGAATCTAGCGCAATCAAAGAGAAACAGGATATTGTGCTGTGTTACTCAGCAGAAAAACAGAGTTGTAAATGGAATATATTATAAACATTAGTCTTCTGAAACATCCCATTGTCCTTTAATTCATTTATGATTAATACAAATGTTAAACATTGTTAATATCACAATAAAACTGTCTATTCTCCTTATGAATGAGTGCATTGTGTTCAAACAGTCTGAGTAAATGATGTAACAAATGTCATTCAAGGTGCACACCTCCCACAGCCATTCATGAATTCAAAGCATCTAGAACCAAGCAACTGAATCAGGTTCCCTACACCTTTTCACCTGATGTTTCATTTTACAGGTTATAGATGAACATAAAAAACACCTTTAACCCTCACATTTTTTCAAGAAAATTTTAATTTTCTCGAGGAAAATGTCCATTTGCAGACCAAGAAAAGACTATTTTTTAAAATTTACCACTGGAATGACTGGCTCGATAAGCGAGCCAGTCATTCCAGTGGTAAATTTTCAAAAATAGTCTTCTCTTGGTCTGCAAATGGACACTTTCCAAGACCATGGCAAAAGCCGTTTTTGGCCATTTTGACTGTTAAATGGTTAAGCTCATTCTTAACAGAGACGTTAAGCACCAACATCATTCAGCGAAACAGTTTCCTAGATATTCAGTTATATAAACGAGCTTTCATTTTATCAGTTTATTCAATTAGGCAAGTATTTCGGCATACATAATTGAAAGTCAGAATGAACATTGTCAGACAGTTAGGAACATAAAGCATTACCCAGTTTGCCTGACTGATATTCTTTAATACATTCTTCATAGCATTTAATCGATGCTACAGAGTGCAAATATACACATTTCCATTCATTGACAAATTATCAAAAGCTTACCGCTATATCGGAAAGCAAAGAATACTCATCAATAATAGATTATGCTTGAAAACCCCCACGGAATATGAATAAGCATCATGAATATACTTCACGGAGAAGTTCCCCACCAGTACACTTATTACAAGCTGAAAGAAGCGCATTCAATTGGCAAAAAAGCTGTATGTAAATTAATAAAACTAATAATAAGTTTGTATTCGCTATTCTTTAATATTTACCATACATATTAACTGCTGTTTAAGTAGGAATGTCAAAATAACGAATCATTTCACTCATTTGAAAGGACCTTATATAATTATTTTTAACCCTTTAATGCCTCCTGACCTGTCAGTGTCTCGATTTCTAAATCACTTAATCCTTTCATGCCGAAGCCAGCCAAAACCAGCTTCTGCAGTGGGTTTGCGGAATGCACATTTGCAAGCCAAGAGAAAAACTTTTCGAATGATTTTACCACTACAATGACTGCCTCGATAATCGGGCCAGTCATTCAAGTGGTAAATTTTCAAAAATGGCCTGCAAATGGACATTTAATAAGCAAATATTTTTTTCGTCATTAAAGGGTTAAAACAGTAATGTTCTAAGATTTTGAAACTAATCTGACTCGAATCTGTTGCAGGTAAAACTAGTCACACTAGTTTCAAAATATTCAACATATGTTCCATATATCATAATGAATGTGTTGTTTCTTGTCTTCAAGCATTAATGATGGTAGTTATTCTGCTTTTGACCTTGAAAATAATTTGATTAAAAGTGGTTGCTGTCTAATAGTCCAGTCACCTTGGTTGCAAGGTTAAGATCAGCAGAATTCATACTTATCTCTGTTGAAAGTTAGGCTATTATCTGTCAAGATGAAGTGGGTTTAATAGTTGGCTAAATTATTTAGAAAAGTTAAATTGAATTATGATTGACGTATTTTTAATAAAACATGTTCCCATCAGCAATGGTGTTGACATATAGTAACTTGAACGAATAAATTTAAATTTCTCCAGATTTATTCATTTCATTGACAGATTTAAATTAGTTATTTTATTAAATTACTTTTATTTCACGGTTCTATAAACATATATACATACACATATTTTACAAATGTTTATTCAGTGTACAATAAGAGACAGTGTTAAAACTATTTTCATTCACTGCTTATTGAACATGAGAAATATATACACAGAAAGTGAATCTGATTAACGGCTAGTGAGGGCCGATTTGATTCATAAAATTTTTCCCACCACGTGGCTTCAGCTGTTGATAAAATGGATGCATCCAATTTGTTACTCAAATATTTATGTTATACTCAACTACATCACACATAGGTTGACATCACTATTGTAATGGACCTTTACATTTTTAGCTATGCCCCGCCCATCAGGTATGCTGTTGAATATTTTGAAACTAATTTGACTGGGTGCTGTTGCTGTCTATGGCAGCAACATCGACCAGTCAAATTAGTTTCAAAATATTCAGCAGCATCTTTATTAAATAGTCGAGACATGCAATTCGTACAACGTGTCGACTAATAAGAGTTATATGGCCTAATAGAATAATTATGACGTCAAATCATCGATGGATACTCTGGAAAGGTGAATTGATATAAATACTCCACCATGAACCTGGAATAGTCTGTCAAGTTGTACTAACTATACTATATTTAATAAACAGTCTGTTGAATATTTCAAAACCAATTTGACTGGGTGCTCCCAGTTAAATTAGTTTCAAAATATTCAACAGCTTACATATATCTTGAAAATGAGATTCTGGGAAGTCAAGGTTCAAAGTATATAAATCGATCCCAGCATGCTAAACGTGTGGGTGGAGCTTAGCTATAGATGGGCGGGGCATAGATAAAATTATTCTAGTTTTCCTGTACGGTAAATGAATCTCTGATTGTTATAGTCCTCAATCCTTCTTTACACAGTTAAATTAATATTTTTATTTAACCCTTAATGGCTAAATTTTGCTTAAAATATCAATATATTTGCTTATTTGAATGTCCATTTGCAGGCAATTAGAGAAGACTATTTTGGAAAACTTATCACAGATGAATGGCTCACTTATCGAGCCAGTGATTCCAGTGGTAAATTTCTAAAAAATAGTATTTTCTTGGCCTACAAATGGACATTCCTCAAGACCACTGCAGAAGCCTGTTTTGGCTAGCATTCACAGTGGAAATGTTAAGGAAACAATGATTAACTAAGATCAATTTCAATCCCCTGGCTACAGTGTTCAACCCTTTCACCAATGAATAGTCCATATCTCATTTTCAAGGCAACTATATAGGAAAACTGTTGAATATTTTGAAATTAATTTGACTGGAAGACATTGCTGCTTAAAGTAGCAATGACTTCCTGTCAAATTAATTTCAAAATATTCAATAGAAAAAATTTTATATTGTAAAGTTTTCTTTTTCACGGATTTGTCGGTGAAAGTGTTAACCCTTACCACTCTGGGGCCGTATTCACGAAGTGGGCTTATGCCCTAGAAAAGGCCTAACTACGGCGTAAGCCCACAAAGTGGCATAAGTTGGTATTCATGAAAGGGGCGTAACTTACACTCATGCATAAAATCGGGCGTAACTTATGACCTCCAACTACAAAGCGTAAGTCATTATTTACAGCGTTTTTTAGTCGAATATCAGATGCTACGAATTTTATAAATTGAATTTGCTTTTAGCCAACTTTTTGTAAATATTAAGTGTTATTTAATGTGAAGCCATAGAAGCCGTATTTTTAAAAATATTTGAGCTGAATACTTTTCCTATTTCTGTATTCAAAGCACCCACAGCGCGCTAAGTGTGAAGCTGAACAAATATGGTAAATATGGTAGAGCAATACATCATTGCCTGGCAACGAGGGCGCATGAATGATGACGCCCTGAGCTAAAGTCAAGTTTTCCCAAAAAGGTTTTAGAATGCTAAGGAAAAGTTGTAAAAATATAAAAATTACCTGTTTTCGCAGCACTCATTTTTTGTAATGACAAGCATTTTACTAATGAATGGTTATATGCTAGGTTAGTCAGACTCGATAGAACATCTGAATGAAAATTATTTATTTATTTATTTATTAGTATTAGGCCTACATACTAAATTTTGAGTTGATGGTAGCTCACCTATTCAGTATTCCATGTTGTAGTGAAGGCCACACATTTTGACAGCTTTTGACACATATGGTACAACGTCAATAAGTGGCCTGTGACCCAACGAATTCTGCCCTACATGCATTACAGTGACACATTTATTTACGCCCTTCTTAGTGAATACGGCATAACTCCAGGGTGTTACGTCCTCTTTGTGAATACAGGCCCCAGATGTCAACATTCTATCTTTTTATGGTGCCAGCAGCAAAGAAACTGGTGTACATTTTGAAAAAGAACAGTTAATTAACCCTTTAACATCCAAGCTGGCCAAAAATGCCTTCTGCACTCAAACTGAGAAATGTCCATTTCAAGATCACGGTAACACTTTTTTTTTAATTTTCAATGGAATTACTGGCTCTCTACAAATGTACATTTTCTATAAGAAACTTCAAATCTTTTTGAAGAAATTTGCTTGTAAACTGGTTCATTCTACTCTATTTGTCACAGAGATGGATGGGATTTTGCAAGAATCATATCAGAATTCTTATCTGACTTACATTTCCTCCATGATAAATTGTTAGATCAATTGGTGAAACTTGACGTCTTCATCACCTTCTGATTAACTATAGCAGTGATTGATTATACAGATCAATTATTCAGATATATGGCATTGCTATGAAGACTGCTGGTGCTCTATTTGAGACTGGTGTTATGTTGTTGCGATCCATAACAGAAACACCTTTTACCAGCAATATTCTCAAAATATATCCTAGCCTTTTTCAAACAAGTTCGTGTAAAATGTCTTTTACAAATGAGTTAAAATAATGTGTATTTAGAGGCTGAGAGTACCATGGTCTAACACTTTGACTGCTGAAATTAGAATACAACTCAAGCCACAAAAATTACACATTCCTGCGGTCCCGGGCAACCACTTTTCACTCCAGGGCAACCAAATTTTAACACACTCATGTTTCCCTGACCAAGATAATTTGATATTTTCAGGGCTTGTACATTGTATATGTACTCATGGTGATTATTTATTTTATTTAGTCTTAACACTAAATCTCAAATTTGTTAAAATTTCAATTTTCTCATAGAAAATGTCCATTTACAGACCAAGAGAAGACCGTGTTTGAAAATTTATCACTGGAAGGACTGGTTCGGTTATCGAGCCAGTCATTCCAGTGGTAAATTTTCAAAATTAGTCTTCTCTTGGTCTGCAAATGGACATTTCTCACTGCTGCAGAAGGTGTTTTTGGCTGATATGAGGGATAAAGGGTTAACATAATGGTTGAGTTGGTTTTTACAAAGATACTGTAGTCTGTATAGCTTAACAAATACATATTTTCAACAGAATTTACAGAAATGAGGGAACCTGGAAATAGTCGGGCAACCTAATTTAAATGGCATACTTTCCCCCTGGGGACAACACAATAATTTTCAAGCCCTGCAACTATATCAGTAAGTTGTTGAATATTTTGAAGTTAATTACAATAAAATCTGTTGGTGCTATAGTTACAGCAACAGCTCCCAGTCAACTTAGTAGTAAAATATTCCATTTTGTAATTCCTGCTCGGTAAGACATGTAAGAGTTAAAAGAGTAGACTCACTTTACACATCTAACAGTATTGCATCAACACAATGGTTCAGTCTATTTATTGGAACATGAGTACTTTAAGCTAAAAGATTCAAAACAGTGTGCACTGCTAATAATACAGTAAAACCTGTCTTAACCCTTAAATTTGTTTAAGAAAATTTTCAAATTTCTCAAAGAAAATGTCCACATGCAGACCAAGAAGACTTTTTTTTTTTATTTACCACTAGAATGACTGGATCGGTTATTGATCGGTTATCCGAAAATTGACATTTCTCAAGACCACTGCAGATGCCGTTTTTGGCTGATATGAGTGTTAAAAGGTTAAATAACCACCTTGTTGGATACAAACAATTAACCCTTTATCCCTCGAATTTGTTTAAGAAAATTTACATTTTCTCATAGAAAATGTCCATTTTGAAAATGTACTGCTGGAATAACTGGCTCCGGTAACGAGCCAGTCATTCCAGTGGTTAATTGTCAAAAATAGGCTTCTTTTGGTCTGCAAATTTTCATTTCTCAAGACCAGTGCTGAAGCACATTTTTGGCTGATATGAGTGTTAAAGTGTTAAACAATATACCTGTACACCCTGTCTTTAATATGAAGAACTTGGGGTATGACTCAGTGGGTAATTCTTTAGACAGATGATTTTATAGCCACCTACATTATAGAACCACCAACATCTAGGTAAATTGAGGGGGGGGGGTCTCTTGAGGTTTAACTGTACATGAATAGGTACTGTGTAAGGTGAAAGAAAAGCAAAGACATTAAATTTTCAGGTGAGTAAAACATATGCATTGCAGGTACTCAGTCGAGACAAAGTCTGCTAATTGCTGAGAAACCCGCCTAAAAGACAACTGATGTTCTCCCCTGGAGCGAATGATTAATCACACGTGCTTACCTGTCTGTCATAACTGAGACAAGGTTTTTCATCTTAAAAAGCACTGATTCCCTAAGGCAACTGGATGGGGTATATAGTTTATGAACATAGTCTGGAGACCACCTGGGTTTCGGTGGCAGAGACAGTGGTTCTTGGAGCCTGGTGGTCAATAAACCACCTCTCATAAGGAACTGGCCTCTTCTGGACCCTAAAGTTATATGTTATTCTGAGTGGTGTGTATTTAAGCTAAGACCACCTGTATTTAGTGGTGACTACTTGATGTGCCATAAGGTGGTTGCTTAACCCTTTAACACTCAGGCCGACCAAAAATTACTTTGCAATGGTCTTGAGAAATGTCCATTTTCAGACTAGGAGAAAACAATTTTTGAAAATTTACCATAGGAATGTCTGGCTCGATAACAGGGCCAGTCATTCCCATAGTAAATTTTCAGAAGTAATCTTCTCTTTGTCTGTGAATGGGCATTTTCTATGAAGATATAGAAATTTTTCATGATCAAATATGAGTGTTAAATGGTTAACATTTGATTGTATTTGTTTTGTATGCTGCTCTCATCATGGTGGCTTTGGAAGCTGAACAGCAATGAAAGAAGCGAGATGTGCAAGATTCTGTTGTGTATCTCCATGACAAAGTTAAGCTCAATGTTTGCATAATCCATCATGATCCCTCATTATACAGACATCAGAAAACTGACATAAAGCAAACATCGGTAACCATAACAACAGGATAAACAGAATGCTGACAGAGAATGATAGAGACAGCAAAACAGACAGAGAATTAACACTTTAATGTTCAAGTCGGCAAAAACTTGTCATTGTAGTGACCTTGTTAGTTTTCATTTGCGGGCAATTAGAGAAAACTGTTTTTGAAATGATGGATGTACTGTTATGCGGTGTACATTATGAGCCTGTGAGAAGTCTTTCTATTCTAACTGCCCAGTCTATGTAGTTGGACAGTATATATGACAAGAGGCCCAGGAGCCTTGATGCTCAGCTGCCTAAAACTTCAGCTGTTGAGCTTTCAGTGATTAATAGATTAGTTGTATTGATGTCAAGGACAGAATTAATGTCACTCTAGAGAAACAAGGTCACACTGTAGCTTGTAGTATGATTGGTAAAAAGTTAGACTTTCCAGAAACCAAGGTCAGTCTACAGCTTGCAATATGATAGGTAACAGATTACTCTCCAGAAACACGCATAATAGATTGTTACCAGGTGACACTCCAGAAACTAGGTCACTCACTCTTTAGCTTGCAGCATGATTAGTGCCAGGTTAGACTATCCAGAAACAAGGTCACTTCCTCGATTGTAAGATGATTGGTCCCGGTTACACGCTCCAGAAATACGGTCACTTCATGGATTGTAGGATGATTGGTATCAGCTGACACTCCAGAAACAAGGTCACTTCATAGATTGTATGATGATTGGTACCAGGTGACTCTCCAGAAATAAGGTCACTTCGTAGCTTGTAGGATGATTGATACCAGGTGACACTCTCCAGAAACAAGGTCACTTCATAGATTGTAGGATGATTGGTACCAGGTGACACTCTCCAGAAAAAAGGTCACTTCATAGATTGTAGGATGATTGGTACCAGGTGACACTCTCCAGAAACACGGTCACTTCATAGATTGTAGGATGATTGATACCAGGTCACACTCTCCAGCAACAAGGTCACTTCATAGATTGTTGCATGATTGATACCATGTGACACTCTCCAGAAACAAGGGCACTTCATAGATTGTAGGATGATTGATACCAGGTGACACTCTCCAGAAACAAGGTCACTTCATAGATTGTAGGATGATTGGTACCAGGTGACACTCCAGAAAAAGGGTCACTTCATAGATTGTAGGGTGATTGATACCTGGTCACACTCTCCAGCAACAAGGTCACTTCATAGATTGTCGGATGATTGATACCATGTGACACTCTCCAGAAACAAGGGCACTTCATAGATTGTAGGATTATTGATACCAGGTCACACTCTCCAGAAACAAGGTCACTTCATTGTAGGATGATTGGTACCAGGTTACAAGCTCCAGAAACAATGTCACTTCATAGATTGTAGGACGATTGGTACCAGGTGACACTCTTCAGAAACAAGGTCACTTCATAGATTGTAGGATGATTATACCAGGTGACAATCTTCAGAAATAAGGTCACTTCATAGATTGTAGGATGATTGGTACCAGGTGACACTCTTCAGAAACAAGGTCACTTCATAGATTGTAGGATGATTGGTACCAGGTGACACTCTCCAGAAACAAGGTCACTTCATTATAGGATGATTGGTACCAGGTTACATGCTCCAGAAACAATGTCACTTCATAGATTGTAGGACGATTGGTACCAGGTGACACTCTTCAGAAACAAGGTCACTTCATAGATTGTAGGGTGATTGATACCAGGTGACAATCTTCAGAAATAAGGTCACTTCATAGATTGTAGGATGATTGGTACCAGGTGACACTCTTCAGAAACAAGGTCACTTCATAGATTGTAGGATGTTTGATACCAGGTGACACTCTCCAGAAAAAAAGGTCACTTCATAGATTGTAGGATGATTGGTACCAGGTGACACTCTCCAGAACCAAGGTCACTTCATAGATGGTAGGATGATTGATACCAGGTGACACTCTCCAGAAACAAGGTCACTTCATAGATTGTAGGATGATTGGTACCAGGTGACACTCTCCAGAAAAAAGGTCACTTCATAGATTGTAGGATGATTGGTACCAGGTGACACTCTCCAGAAAGAAGGTCACTTCATAGATTGTAGGGTGATTGATACCAGGTCACACTCTCCAGCAACAAGGTCACTTCATAGATTGTCGGATGATTGATACCATGTGACACTCTCCAGAAACAAGGGCACTTCATAGATTGTAGGATGATTGATACCAGGTCACGCTCCCCAGAAACAAGGTCACTTCATGTAGAATGATTGGTACCAGGTTACATGCTCCAGAAACAATGTCACTTCATAGATTGTAGGACGATTGGTACCAGGTGACACTCTTCAGAAACAAGGTCACTTCATAGATTGTAGGATGATTGATACCAGGTGACAATCTTCAGAAATAAGGTCACTTCATAGATTGTAGGATGATTGGTACCAGGTGACACTCTTCAGAAACAAGGTCACTTCATAGATTGTAGGATGATTGATACCAGGTGACACTCTCCAGAAACAAGGTCACTTCATAGATTGTAGGATGATTGGTACCAGGTGACACTCTCCAGAAAAAAGGTCACTTCATAGATTGTAGGATGATTGGTACCAGGTGACACTCTTCAGAAACAAGGTCACTTCATAGATGGTAGGGTAATTGATACCAGGTCACACTCTCCAGCAACAAGGTCACTTCATAGATTGTCGGATGATTGATACCATGTGACACTCTCCAGAAACAAGGGCACTTCATAGATTGTAGGACGATTGATACCAGGTCACACACTCCAGAAACAAGGTCACTTCATAGATTGTAGGATGGTTGGTACCAGGTGACACTCTCCAGAACCAAGGTCACTTCATAGATGGTAGGATGATTGATACCAGGTGACACTCTCCAGAAACAAGGTCACTTCATAGATTGTAGGATGATTGGTACCAGGTGACACTCTCCAGAAAAAAGGTCACTTCATAGATTGTAGGATGATTGGTACCAGGTGACACTCTCCAGAAAGAAGGTCACTTCATAGATTGTAGGGTGATTGATACCAGGTCACACCCTCCAGCAACAAGGTCACTTCATAGATTGTCGGATGATTGATACCATGTGACACTCTCCAGAAACAAGGGCACTTCATAGATTGTAGGATGATTGATACCAGGTCACACTCCCCAGAAACAAGGTCACTTCATGTAGGATGATTGGTACCAGGTTACATGCTCCAGAAACAATGTCACTTCATAGATTGTAGGACGATTGGTACCAGGTGACACTCTTCAGAAACAAGGTCACTTCATAGATTGTAGGATGATTGATACCAGGTGACAATCTTCAGAAATAAGGTCACTTCATAGATTGTAGGATGATTGGTACCAGGTGACACTCTTCAGAAACAAGGTCACTTCATAGATTGTAGGATGATTGATACCAGGTGACACTCTCCAGAAACAAGGTCACTTCATAGATTGTAGGATGATTGGTACCAGGTGACACTCTCCAGAAAAAAGGTCACTTCATAGATTGTAGGATTGGTACCAGGTGACACTCTCCAGAAACAAGGTCACTTCATAGATGGTAGGGTGATTGATACCAGGTCACACTCTCCAGCAACAAGGTCACTTCATAGATTGTCGGATGATTGATACCATGTGACACTCTCCAGAAACAAGGGCACTTCATAGATTGTAGTATGATTGATACCAGGTCACACACTCCAGAAACAAGGTCACTTCATAGATTGTAGGATGGTTGGTACCAGGTGACACTCTCCAGATAATGTCACTTCATAGATTTTAGGATGAATGATACCAGGTGACACTCTCCAGAAGCAAGGTCACTTTATAGATTGTAGGATGATTGGTACTAGGTGACACTCTCCAGAAGCAAGGTCACTTCATAGATTGTAGGATGATTGGTACCAGGTGACTCTCTCCAGAAACAAGGTCACTTTATAGATTGTAGGATGATTGGTATCAGGTGAAACTCTCCAGAAACAAGGTCACTCTTTAGCTTGCAGCATGAGTGGTAACAGATGACACTCTCCAGAAACTAGGTCACTCTACAGCTTACAGCTTGATTGGTGCCAGGTTAAACGCCCCCCAAAGACAAGGTCACCCAATTTCTAGCTTTGAAAATTGAACCTGCTATATATTCCCAAAGAAATAGTCCAGATATAGAACTTTATCTTAATGAGTAATAGTTCATGCTATTCATTCCTTCATAAATTATATAAAGAAATGTGTTATCAAAGTACTATCATTGTCCCAAATTATACACTCAACAATTACAAGGATGATACCTCTTGACTTGACATTAAAGATGCCTAAACTTCTTTTTCGCAATGAAAATGTATATTAGATGCACAAAGCTTTGATCAGATTTGGTATCAATAGCCCAAAATATGTTGAGGTCTGCATGCTGGCAGAATAGTATACTATTGGCTCATGATGAGAACATTGATTTTTCAATTATTAATTGACTCGCTGCTGCAAGCCACTGGACAACAATTTCATGGGCAATAAGTTTGGAGCTGCTTCATATTTTGAAAGTAACTTGACTGAAAGGTGTTGGTCGCTTACCTGCCAACAACTTTCAGTGAAATTATTTCCAAAATAGAAAGCAGGTCCAGAGTTAAATGCCTCAAAAGATGTCATCTGCAAATATTCAGTGTTCAAACGGTTAAATAAAGATAGATCCGGATGTTCAAGTTGCTGATGTCTGAAAGCGTATGCCCAATGTGACTGCCTAACTACATGTCATTAGCTCAAAATATGACAAAATATGCCACCAAATATTATCTTTCCTCATTGGCTCTATTATTTAAATAAAATTTGAGGCGCCATGACTCTGGCATTTGATACTGAATAAACTGTGTAGAGGTCACTCCATGAACTGTAACTCCAAATGATCTCATGAATTGTATGTATGGACATATCCTAACCAAGTCAGTCGGTGCTAAAAGCACAGCTCGGAAATAAGTTAAGATGTTTCCAAAACAAAACTATAAACATGTTACTTAGTAACAAATGCTCTGTTGAATATTTGGAACATAATTCACCTTTCCAGAGTATCCATCGATTGAGTTGATGTCATATGACATTATACTCAGCTAAGCGCCGGGTAGAATGATGTCATAATCACTACATCATAAATGACTCTATTAGGCCCGTCTTTAACTCTTAATAGTCCGACACGTAAGAATTGTATGTATTTACTGTTTAATAAACATGTTGTTGAATATTTTGAAACTAATTTGACTGGGCGGTGTTGCTGAAAAAAAAATTGTGAGACACTTCGGCTATCTCTAACACATCTGCTGAAAAAAATTGTGAGTGTAGTTTCAAAACTCTGAGATTATGGCTCGGACAAGAAAGTTTTGAAGAATTTTAGCTTTTCGAGGGAGATAACTCTGGAAAATATGGGTGCATTTTGCCGAAACAAAGTCATGACATGTCGTCTATCCCTAACACATCTGCTGAAACAAAATTTGTGAATGTAGGTTCAAAACACTTCGAGATCTGCTCCGGACAATAAAATTTTGACAAATTTGAGTTTTTCAAGGGAGATAACGCTGCAGAATATTGGCGGATTTTGCCGAAACGAAATGATGACACTTCCTCCCTCCCTAACACATGTGCCGGGGAAAGAAAATTGTGAGTGTATGTTCAAAACTCTTCGACATACGGCTTGGGCAACAAAATTTTGAGAAATTTGAGCTTTTCAGGGGCGACAACCCGGGCAAATATGGGCGGATTGTGCCGAAACGAAATCATTGTATTTGGTCTATCCATAACACATCTGCTGAAATGTTTAGATTCAAAACTCTTCGAGATATGGTCCGGAAAACAAATCAGACAGACAGACGGATGCACGGGCGGACGGCGAGTGCCATGACATAATATGACCCGCTTACGCGGGCGTATAAAAATGGAAAGTTCCATTGGATTGGAAGACATTACTGCCTACGGCTTTTATTATTACACCTTTTATTTTGTTTTGCAAAAATGTTAAGTTATTTTTAGCTGTACTTTATGAGTGGAGTACTTATCATCACATAGATTCCTTGACTACCTTCAGAACAGGTGAAGCAATTAGTAAACTGATAAAGACCCTTAGCTGAAAAATCTAATTAGTGCAGCATTCTCTATAGCTAACCCTTTAATCGTCAAGCTGGATAAAAACGGCATCTGCAGAGATCTTGAGGAATGCTGGTTTACTAGCTAAGACTGTTTTACAAATTTATCACTGCCTCAGCTAGTCTTCTCACTTACAAATGAACATTCAACATAAATATTTATGTTTTAGACAACGTCTATTTGATATCCTATACAAAGATTTTTGAAAACTTATCACTGGGATTTCTCAAGAGCAGTGCAGAAGTATTTTCAGCTGGCTTGACCATTAAGGAGTTCAGAACTATTGCTGAGGTGTCAATCTGAAGTCAAATGTGAGACATGATCAAGACAAATTACAGAACAATGAGCAGAGACAATTAGGTTTAAACATCATAGGATAATTTGTAAGTTATGTGCATGTGTACATGAGCATGCATGGCTATCTGTGTGCACATGCGTCTTTAAACAAACTCAATTCGGAATGAGTGAGGGAGGGAGGGAGGGAGAGAGGAGACATTGGATATTTTAAAGTAAATTATGAAATATTTAATGTATTTTTATCAACAAACTCCTAAGTAAATTAATTTCAAAATTTAAGCAAATTTCAGGAATCATGGGATAGAAATTCTGAGATCCCAATCGGTCAAGCCAAGCTACTGGTTCGTGTTGTACAGCGGACTTTTGCTAAAGAAAATCGGACTATGACACGCCCCAACAGAGATAGCAATGCTCCTCCAGACATCGTCAATGCCACGGATGATGAAAGCCCACAAGATTTCATGGCCCACCTAAGATCGGCACAACTCCAAGATGATGGACAGTCACGTGATTTTCCAGGACACGGATCAGCACAGGGACTGGGCACAGGTAACCTTAACGATATTATTTCCTGGCAAGACCCGCAAATATATCTTAGATCTATGGTGCCCCAGAAAGGGCAGTCATTGGCTCATGATGAAATTGCTGATTATGTAAATATCTCAGGTGAGAATGTGTGTGAAGAGATAATTTCTGGGTTTGATGGTGGTCACTCGGGTGCGAATGCGTGTGAAGAGATAATTTCTGGGTTTGATGGTGGTCAGATAGAGTATAAATCCGGACCAGCTAAGCCCAAACTCAAAAATATCAACCAAAATCTGTGGTCCTTAGCAAATATGGCCATATTGAATAAGATGTCACAAGATGGAACCACATACAAACAGTTTTTCTGAAACCTAAGCACCACAGTCCCGTCAGACCACTCCACAATTTAGTAACAATAGGCAGAGCCGCCCCCAGGGCAGACCTAATGCAAAATCATACTCTCACAGGGTCCAGAAATATGCAGACTTTTTAACAATGTAAATGGCTGTAAATTAATACACTGCAAATTTGTTCACGTTTGCTCTGTCCCTGGATGCTCTCAAAAACACCCAGCTTTTGAACATAAGGGTAGATCCGGTGTGCTGCACATGTACCTTAGTCAGTAAGCTCTAAATCCATGTATGCATTCTGCTGTGTATCTTGACAATTGTGTATATCCTGTCGGATTATAGGACTCAACTCTTACATAGAGACACGCTAATAAGCCATCCCGGCAGCATAGGGTAAGTTATTATGATCGATGGCCACTACTTGACTGTATATATGTAGATATTATAAATACACAGTATCAATGGAAATGTCAGCCATATAGGGTTGGAGCCTATATGATTTTATTCGTACTAATGGATGGATATCTCCATCATTACATCACATCAGTATTCCGCATGATATGATGGATTGTATGTCCATAACATTGGCGGTTACAATGCTCAATCACCATTACCTATCCATTTACTACCCCTACAGTTTGGATGAGTTTGGAGGACCATAGTGTATGTTATATTGTGCAAAAGTGTTGGCAGTTATGCTATCTAGGGCCCAACATTGGACCAGCTTGTTTTTAATGCAATAAAGCTATGGTTCTTCGATCTCATCCAAACCGTAACCCCCTAATCTGTTGTTGTCTCTTTTGACCACCTTAGAGTGGAGAGTTGCATCCTGGCTTTTCCGGTTTCTTGGGACGTCTTCCTCTTGATAACCACTGCCAGAATGTTTGGCTTTCTGGATAGCAAGCACAACATGAATGAACGGCAATGCTGGTGATGGTATTGGGTGGGAGACTGATCAGGAATCCAGCTAGCTCCTAGCCAAGTGGTTGCCTCCCCTTAATCACCCGCGAATGAGATTTGTCTCCAGTCTTCCTGGGATGTCTGCCCTCTCATTAGCTGCCACCAGTAATGTTGCCCTGCGGACAGCAAGTACCTGACATAGGAGTGTCAGTGCTCATGATGGGTATGAGAGGGGGATGGATCAGGAAGTGTTGTCTCCTTCCATGCCAGATTTTAATGTGAATATTAATATTATTAACATTTTATTAATATGGGGATGCGAGGGTTAATTTTGGCGGCCTGGCCTCTGTCCGCCATGAGGGGATTAGGAATCAATTCACACTTCATGGGTCGGGGAGTGTCGTCATCCTGCCTTTTGTGTGTACAGGAAGCCTGTCACTTTGTGTCGCAGCAAAGCCATTCAGCTTTCTCGTCAGGTCAACTCTTCACCTCCTCAACCCTCATGAATATTAATTAGCAGTGTAGCCTACGTCCTCCCTCCATAGGGTCAGCGAATCAGAAGCACAGACCAATAGGAATTCATAGCCTCCAAAGCTAACCTCATGTATACATTGCTAAGTTTTCACTTAGTGCGTCATAACTTTGAAAAAGTTATAAATTCTAGTAATTCACCTCGGCGAAGTTCTATATTTTTATTTGCGAAAGGTTTCCACCCACCCTAACCTCAATAATGCTCTGCTTGTTTGTGTACCACTTTATTGATAAAGTTTGTTATATTAGAAGAATATTTATGTATTATCTTGATTAGTTTTAGTTATGAGGAGGACCATAGTGTATGTTATATTATGCCAAAGTGTTAGCAGTTATGCCTTCTAGGGCCCAACATTGGACCCACTTGTTCTTAATGCAATAAAGCTATGGGTCTTTGATCTCATCCAAACCCTAACCCCCTAGTCTGTTGTTGTCTCTTTTGATCACCTTAGTGTGGAGTTGCATCCTGGCTTTTCCGAGTTCCTGGGACGTCTTCCTCTCGATAACCACCACCAACATGGTTGGCTTTCTGGATAGCAAGCACCACATGAATGCGCGTCAATGCTGGTGATGGGTATTGGGTGCGGGACTGTTCGGGAATCCGGCTAGCTTCTAGCCAAGTGGTTGCCTCCCCTTATTCACCCTCGAGTGAGAATCGTCTCCAGTCTTCCTGGGATGTCTGCCCTCTCATTAGCCACCACCAGTACTGTTGCCATGCGGACAGCAAGCACCTGACATAGGAACGTCAGTGCTAGTGATGGGTATGAGAGGGGGATGGATCAGGAAGTCTTGTCTCCTTCCATGCCAGATTTTAATAACAGAGATTTAAACAACTAGCGAAATGATTACATTATTTTTCAAATGTTCTAATTTCACCAACAATGGCATAACTTAACTAACAATGGCATTTGAACTTTTGACCTGTAAATCATAAATACATGTCATATTATGAACCATGGATGTGATTAATCACTTTGTAAATTTTCCTGAGGAGCCATACAGATGTAATCTAATTGTTGGGTGACTGGATCCACAATAGCAGATTGACGTATATGTGGAGATGAATAATGATTGGAAACAAGCACAAATGGCCTCCAAACAGTGTGACCATTCCACAATCAGATCGACAAGACCCGAGTACCATATTAAGCGAAATATTGTTGCAATGCAACTATTAAGCTTGTACTTGCAATGCTGCAATGAACCATGAAGCTTGACTTCAAATATATTCTACTTTTAAATGCAGAAGGCTTATCAAAGCACTTTTAAGTGATCTTTTGATCCCAAACTCATTATGTCATCGCCTCTCATTACAGCAAATTATGTGTCCCAGTTTGGGCCCATTATGAATAAACACACACGAGATGTAAACGTCTAAGTTGAGCTAAACACATAATTTTCAAGATTGAGTGCAGTATGACTAACCAAACATGCTCTATAAACTGCTAAATTGATCTAAACATAAATTGGATGATGCCACCATCTCCACTACCGCCACCAATGTCAGATGATGAGGAGGAACTCTATTAAATTTGCTCATTTTATTTCGCAAGGTTGAGATAACTAAGTGGTCATCAAAGACAAGGTATGGGTCACTTAATGCAGCTTATTAACCCATTACTGGTCAAATTTGGTAAAGAAAATCTAAATATTTCCTTATTGAATGTCCATTTGCAAGGTAAAGAGAAAAGTATTTTTGAAAATTTACCACTGGAATGACTGGGTCAGTTATCGAGCCAGCCATTCCAGTGGTAAATTTTCAAAAATACTCTTCTCTTGACCTGCAGATGGACATTTCACAAGACTACTACAAAGGCCAGTTTTGGCCGGCTTTACCATTAAAGGGCAAATGCTTTGGTCAATATGATGATGATGATGTTTCCATAAGATTGGCGGTCATTTGAACACCAGTTAACTTGTTAATGTAAAATTTTGCATAGAAAATTTACATTTTCTGGCACAAAACAGACGACATTTTTTTTAAAAGATTTAATACTAGAATGACTGATTGAGCCAGTGATTCCAGTAGTAAATTTTAAAATATACTCTTCTTTGCTCTGTCAAAGGCCATTCGTCATGACCACTACAAAAGCCGGTCTTGGCAGGCTTAACCAATAAAAGGACATATCACAAACATCATTTCACACAACAAGTATATATCTGCACACTAAATCGACTGAGCTTCATATTCATAAGTTCCTGCGGCCACACTGTGACAGCACCACAACAACATATAATCATGCACCCTACCACCACAACATCAAACTTAATTATGGAACGTGATAGATACAATATAGCATTCAATTTTGCTGCTCAGTTTCTGTCACAAAAGCAATCAATCAATAACTTAGCACAGACATGGTGCCAATATCTCGAAAAATTCATTAACCCAGAGTTCAAGGAAAGGTTGTGAATCCATCTGTCTAAGCTGAACAAGTGCCTTCTGAACATGGGTACATAGTTTCTCCAAGTACTCTTTAGGGTCTATCACATGTACTAAATTAAAACCAGGAGTTTTTGTCAATTTTAACCCTTTAATCATTACAGGCCAGGAAATGATAAATTATTCATGACATTAGGAATATTCTGTTGAATATTTTCCAAATAAATTGGCTGGGAGCTGTTGGTGTCAATGGCAGCAGCAGGTTTCAGTCAAACGAGGTTCAAAATGTGGAACAGTTTTCCTGAATAGTTGTCTTGAAATGAGGGGAATCCAGTTTTAGCTATTCCCCGCTCATCTCTAGCTAAGCTCCACTCACGCTTTGCCCGTGTTGGGATCAAATGATCCCTGCACTCTGTGAATCGCAATTTCCAGAAAACTACACATGTAAGTTGCTGAATATTTTGAAACTAATTTGACTGGATGCTATTTCTGCCCTATAAATATTCAACAGAATGTTGATTAAATAGTAAAGACATACAATTCATACAGACTATTAAGCATTTTTACATCGCGTCATTCACACCATAGTTGATCATGATGTCAGCCTACATGTGACGTAGTTGATTGTCATCAAATAATTGACTGAGAAACTGGATTCACTGGGTTAAGGGGTTTAGAATGTGAGTGAGAAAAGTGATGATTAACAAATAGGTCCAGGAGATGGTTGTTCATACAGCGGTACCATAGCGCTGGCTATAAAGTCAGACCCTGAGTTTAGACAATTAGAATCAACCAAAGATCGACCTTAATGTCAGACATTTATTGTTGCATGACCATGCAGTTTGATTACAGCAACATTTTTTCCAACATCAGTTATCATATGAATGCATCAGGGACTGGAATAAATTTAGAATTCCAGTCGTCTATTGGGATAAAAGTGTAAAAAATGTAATGATCAAGCCGGCCTAAACTGACCTTTGCAGTGGTCTTGAGAAAAGTCCATTTGCATGCCAAGAGAAAACTTTAATATTTCATCTGGAAAATCCGGCTCAATAATTGAGACAGTTATTCCAGTTGTAAATTTTCAACAAAAGCTCCGCAAACAGAGCATAATTCCCCCACCATGATACCAAACCAATGAATGAGAGCTATCAGAAAATATTTATTCCTTCCTCAGACCCATCAGACCAGTCATCCTTATGAAGTGTCAAAGCGATCCGTTAAACGGTCAAGGAGGTATTGTTCGGAAACCAATTTTCAAGGTGGATGCTGCTGACTGGCGGTCATATTGGATTTCAGATTATCATACATTTTGACAAGTTTCTTCACCAGACATATTCCAACGACCTTGGAAAGTGATCCAATAAATGGTAACGGAGATATCATTCAGAAACCAACTTTTAAGATGGCATCCCATGGCTGGCGGCCATCTTGGAGTTTGGATCATCGTCAATTTCGATACGTTTTTTCCCCCAGACCTAGTCCAACCAAACTATGAATTTTTAAAGCGATCTGATAAATGGGAACAGAGTTATTATCCGGAAACAAATTTTCAAGATGGTGGCTGGTGGCCATCTTGATTTTCAGATCATTGTCAATTTCAATAGGTTTGTTCTCCACACCTAGTCCACCTAGTTTCAAAGCGATCCGATAAACGGTAACGAGTTAGCATCTGGAAACCTATTTTCAAGATGGCCACGGGTAGCTGGTGACCATCTTGGAGTTCGTATCATTATCAATCTCGACAGGTTTCTTCCCCATACGTAGTCGAACCACCCTATGAAGTTGCATAGCGATCCAATAGATGATAACGGAGTTATCATCTGGAAACAAATTTTCAAGATGGTCAGCGGTGGCCATCTTGGATTTTGGATCATTGTCGATTTCGATAGGTTTCTTCCTCAGACCTAGTCCAACCACTCTATGAAGTTTCAAAGCGATCCGATAAACGGTAACGGAGTTATCATCCGGAAACCAATTTTCAAGATGGCTGCCTGTGGCTGTCAGCCATCTTGGATTTTGGATCATCGTCGATTTCGATAGGTTTCTTCCCCAGACCTAGTCCAACCACCCTATGAAGTTTCAATGCGATCCGATAAACGGTAACAGAGTTATCATTCGAAAACCAATTTTCAAGATGGCCGCCGGTGGCTAGTGGGTCCAACCACTCTATGAAGTTTTAAAGCGATCCGATAAACAGTAACAGAGTTATCAATCGGAAACCAATTTTCAAGATGGCTGCTGGTGGCCATCTTGGATTTCGGATCTTCGTCGACTTTGATAGGTTTCTCCCCAAGACCTAGTCCAACCACCCTATGAAGTTTCAATGCGATCCGACAAACGGTAATGGAGTTATCATCCGGAAAACACTCTGCCGCCCGCCCACACGCCCAATCGCCCAGACAGACGGTGCCATTACATAATACCCCACCAAATTTTTTGGTGGGGTATAAAAATAATCTTTTCTTGCCCAGCAAACGAAGTCACTTAGCAAAAATTATAATTTTTCTTTACCAATTTTAACCGACAAAGGGGTAATGGCACTATCGATGTATGCTAGACAGGCATGAGTAATGACATACATCTAGGACCATACATTTAAAGTACTATAATGATGAATTACTTGTCAATATAAGTTAGAATCACTTTCAGGTCCATTAGTTAACTCACCTATTACTGTCAAAATCAACCAAGGAGAGAATTGTATGTGAAATAAAATCACAACATATATACACTCTATAGGAAAATATTGCGAATGATTAATTGTGGGTGTCCATATTGCTAACATTACAGCAATTCCACCTCTGGCTAAATGTTTGACCTGGTTTCCGCCTGTTGAGTAATATGTCATTGATTTATTATAGCATAGATCTTATCCATTTACATTCACAGCCATGTGCCCTCATCACACCGCACTACCCTTACAGAAATTTAAGCATGTGATAAGCGAACCACATTAGCTTGCGATGTTAGCTCACCACAAGCGCACCATGTTTGCTCACTCGCATTAGCTCACTGCAAGCGCGAATTTGAAACATTGCACATTTATGACGAGCTCACGCAAGCATGTGATTAACTTATTGTGAGCTCGTGCAAGCTTGTGCACACTTATGTGACCCTTTAATGGTCAAGCCGGCCAAAACCGGCCTCTGCAGTGGTCTTGAGGAATGTCCATTTCCAGGCTAAAATTTGCAACTGGAATGACTGGCTCGATAACCGAGCCAGTAATTCTAGTTGTAAATTTCCAAAAATATTCTTCTCTTGACCTGCAAATGGACATTCAATAAGCAAATATTTATTTTCTTGACTAAATATGACCATTAAATGGTTAATGACGAGCTCGTCTGCGTTTAATGGTGAGCTTATGCGTACGGTACTTAATTGCAAGCTCACACACGCTTAAGCATGAGCGTGCACATGCCTAACTGCTCAATGATTTTAATTAATTGACTAATTCAGCACTTTCTGAACAGTCCCTGAATCTGAAAAAACAATTTAATTAGACATTTAAATCTCTAGAAAAGCCAGAAACAAGCATAAAACATTGCAAAAATATAAAAAGAATGCCACGTTTTCATACCTAATATCTGTTAAGATAAAGTTTTATATTTAGAAAAGTTTTCAAAGTTTATGAGGAAAGCAGCAATTGCTATAAATAATAGTTTGGTTTTATTGAAGGATATTGTATAGGTACTTGAATGTAATATATGTGTTTGTAATCAATAATATGAACAAAGTTACCTCCCATGATTTTAGTGCACATGCACACTTCTGCAAGCTCGTGCACACTTCCGCAAGCCTGTGCATGCTTCCGTACCATCACCAGTGTGTGTGCAAGCTTAGTATTAAATTGGATAGCTACCAATATCTACGACACTTTAACCACTAGCGATGCTTGTGATGCGCTAAGTCGCTTATCGTCTGCTTAAATTTCTGGAAGGTAAACACCTAACACTTATCTAAATCATGTATCCCCATCACATCACACCAAACTATGCTCCTTACTCACCACCACAACCTATCAATGGTTTCTCTATCCATCCTGACCACTCAATAGTATAGTCGTTCTTCCAGCCTGGTGATCACAACCTATCAAGTGTTTCTCCAACACTGACCTCTCAATATAGTGTTCTGCCATCCACCAAAACCAATCAATGGTGTTCCTCAAGTCACCACAACCTATCAATGGTGTTCCTCAATCCACCAGAACCTATCAATGGTGTTCCTCAATCCACCAGAACCTATCAAGTGCAGCAGTCAGGAATGAACTTAACATTCAGGCAATTTTGGACATGGCTGGATGGTTGAAGGCCAAGACTTTCGCGAAGTTCTATAATAAGCCTTTGGTAAATCAGAGGTCAAATTGTTCCAGTTCTGTGGTGACTTCGAAGTCGACATAGTAGAATAGTAATTTGGTGCATATTTTGTTAATGTTATAATAGACTAGTTCTTGGGATCATCACACGTTTATAAGTCTGGATTATATATATTTCGACATGAGCTCCTTACTATGAGTTGTGGAGTGAGCATGACGATCAGACAAATGCTTGTCCCCATGTGTTTTTAAAAAATGGATGGGATATTGCAATTGCCTCCATCAGTTCATCTGTCCATCCATCCATCCATCCATCTGGCTATCACATCCGAAACCATTCAGCGGAATTCAATCAAATTTGTTATGTGAGTTACCAATAATATTGAAGACTGCAAGACGACATTTACATTAGGCTTCGATCACAAAGTGGGGCTGTGGACACTGGTTGAGGGGGTGGGGGCAGAAACTCAAAGTTGGTGGAATTCAACCAAATTTGAGATGTTAGTTACACATTTGATAACGGATTATAAGGCAATGTTTACATTAGGCTCCACCACTGGGGTTGGGGTGGGGGTACAGTGGCTTCACAGTGGTTGGTCAGAATGTCAAAGTTGGTGAAACCATGGGGATTTGCGATGGCATATGCCATTGACTGTGGACTCTAGCTTTTTTTATTCAGTAGCTTAGCTCCTACTTGGAGTATTTTGATGACACTTCATGGGTAGGTTGACCATAGTACCAGGAACAAGTTGATTATTTTTGGGGTCAGTCCAGTCCATCTGGTTGATTATAGACAAATATTCCAAAGAACTGAGTAGTGAGTATATAGTTTACCCTAATGTTGTCAATCAGTCATTCACATTTACAACACATCCTATCAGAGCTAATTGGTCTAATGCATTAAGTACCCTTTAACCCTTACAGAAAAAAACAAATTATCTATAATCTATGCTGTTGAATATTCCATTCAGGTTTTAGTCCCTGAGGCGAACATGTCATTTACCAACCTCACTTACATTGAGGTAGGCCCCACCTCCACCCGCTCAAGGAAATTGTGTGGGCAATGACTGCATTCAATTAATTCCACACGCCCCCTACACACACCCTGTACACATTCCCTGCTTTTGAATTTTTTTTAAAACTAATTTGACTAAGAGTTTGCGCTGTCTATGACAACAGTAACATGATCCAGTCAATTAGTTTCAAAATATTCAAGAGCTTTCTTGTATAGTTTTCTTATAATCGAGACACTAGAGTTTCAAGGGTTAAGTGCTAAAAGACAGTTGACCTAGTTTGCTGAGATTTACTGTTGACTGATAGAAGAGTGAAATTTATGACTTAATTTGAACACCTAGAGATGAATGCAGCATAAAGGGGGTATCCAGACACACAACACCGCCGCCCCCCCCCCCACTCCACACACCCCCACCCCACTCCCAGTATGCTAAGTGGCAAACTATTATTAAATTTCAGAGGAAATAAATACTCCCAGTCTTCTTCAATTTTGTAGCGATAAAGTATCATTTTTCTTACAACAAATTAATCACAAACCTGAAGTGACCTTTGACCTGCAATGTGTACAATGGAATGAAACTTAATAGTATACATAAGTCAGTATTGTGTTTGTACGCAATAGTGGTATACTTTACAATTATCTAAGCGTTTATAGCATAAGCAAGGACTGCGAGATCATGATTGTTCTAAACTAGATATATCATTCTGTTTGCCAAACTCTATTATCATGTGAAAACAAGAGGCCCAAGGGCCTGTGGTGCTCACCTGGTACCATTGGCATTTAAACCATTTGCATTTAAATACATATGATGGATAACTTTTTGAAAATCCAAGATGGCCACCAAAAAATTGCCCAATCAAGACTCTCGTTTAATATGTTGAAGCCTATCATCATAGGATCGCTCCACCCAAATTTTGTTGAAATCCAGTTATTGATTGAAGGAAGGAGTACCATTTTTAAATGGTTCTAGAAAACTTTCAGAAAATCAGAGATTTCTGCCAAAACATTAATCTATCGAAATTCTGAATAAAATTTCTAGAGGCTATGACAATAGGATCCTTCCAGCCAAAATTGGTTGAAATTGCCCAAGTGATTAATTGTTAATGGTTATGACATACCTTATTGTTCACTCCTTTGATATTCCACGTCTGGCTTGAATTATTCCTTTCGAATCACCAGTTTATTATTCCATATAAACACTATTATACACACACGCTCTTATTCAACTTAAACACTAACTCTATCCACATTCTCATACTATCTTACCATATTCCTGCCACACCTAAATAGTCCTCTTATTGTTTCCCGCCTAATGTCACTATTACTTAATCATGTAAATATATCTTAATTATTTTGATGCTCGTGAAGTCCTAGACACTAATTGTTTTGACACGGAAACCTAGCCATTGACTTATTCACATTAATGAGGAGTAGCATTTTATATGAATTCCCATTTATCGGAACACCCAAGATAGCCACCATCAAAATCAAGCCGTCAAAATTATTTATACAAGTTCTAAAGCGTACGGGTCTCCGGTTCTTCCAGCTGAGTTTGGTTGAAATCAGCAAAGCAGTTAATGAGGAGTAGCCTGTTAACTGATTTCCCAAAACATTCAGAAAATTCAAAATGGGCACTGGAAAAATTTACCAATCAAAATTCTATATGCAACTTCTAAAGCCTACCGCCCTAGGCTCATTCCAGCTAGTCTGGTTGAAATCACCCAAGTAGTTAAGGAGTAGACGATTTTCAGCCATTTTTCGGAAAATTCAAGATGGCCACCGAATATATTGATCAAAATTCTCTATACAAGCTCTGAAGCATAGCACTTTAGGGTCCTTCCAGCCAAGTTTGCTTTAACTCATGCAAGCGGTTAATGAGTAGCCTTTTAACTGATTTCCCAAAATTTTCAGAAAATCCAAGATGGCCACCGGAAAAATGAACCAATTCAAATTCTGTATACATTTTCTGAAATTTACCAGCCTAGTATCCTTCCAGCCAAGTCTGGTTGAAATTTCTCAAGCGGTTAATGAGGAGTAGCGTTTTAAATGATTTCCTGCCATTTTTCAGAAAATCCAAGATGGTTACCGGAAAAATTTACCAATCAAAATTCTGTATATATTTTCTGAAGCATACTACGCTAGGGGTCTTCCACCCAAGTTTGATTGAAATCGGCCAAGTGGTTATCGAGTAGGCTTTTTAAGTGATTTCTAGAAATTTTCAGAAAATCCAAGATGGCCGCCGGAAAATTTACCAATCAAAATTCTGTATACAAGTTTTGAAACCTCGCAGTCCTTGCGTATGCCTGTGTATCCTTCAAGCCAAGTCTGGTTGAAATTGCTTAAGCAGTTAATGACGAGTAGCATTTTAAACAATTTCCTGCTATTTTTTGGAAAATTCTAGATTGTCACTGGAAAAAGACCAATCAAAATTCTCTACACAGGTTCTGAAGCATACCATGCCAGGTAATTGAAATCGGCTCAGTGGTTAATGAGAAGTAGGCTTTTAAGTGATTTGCAGAAATTTTCAGAAAAAGCAAGATGGGCGCCGGAAAAATTGACCAATCAAAATTCTGTATATAAGTACTGAAACATACCAGCATACCATCCTCCCAGCTAAGTCTGGTTGAAATTCTCCACGCAGTTAATGAGGAGTAGCGTTTTAAATGATTTCCCACAATTTTTCAGAAAATTGAAGATGGGCGCTGAAAAAATTGATCAATCAAAATTTTGTACACAAGTTCTGAAGCCTACCCCATAGGGTCCTCCAGCCAAATTATGTTGAAATCTGCCAAGTGGTTAATGAGGAGTACCGTTTTTAAGCAAAAGTGGATGGATGGACAGACGCTGGACAGATGGATGGATGGACAGATGGATGACAGACAGTCGCCATGCCATAAGTTCACTTGGCCATTCTGGCCAGTTGAGCTAACAAGAGGCCCAAGGGCCTGTGGCGCTCACCTGGACCATTAGCATTTAAACCATTTTCATTTAAATAGACAAGATGAATGATTTTCTGAAAATCTAAGATGGCCAGCAAAAAATTGACCAATCAAGACCCTTGTTCAATATGTTGAAGCCTACCATCATAAGATCATTCCATCCAAGTTTTGTTGAACTCTGCCTATTGATTGAAGGAGTACCATCTTTAAATGGTGCCGGAAAACTTTCAGAAAATCAGAGATTGCTGCCAAAACATTGATCTATCAAAATTCTGAATAGAATTTCTAGAGGTTACGACAACAGGATCCTTCCAGCCAAATTTGGTTGAAATTGCCCATGCGATTAATGAGGAGTAGCATTTTATGTGAATTCCCATTTTTCAGAAAATCCAAGATGGAAACCATCAAAATCAAGCCGTCAAAATTCTGTATACAATTTCTGAAGCGTACCGGCCTAGGGTTCTTCCAGCTGAGTTTGGTTGAAATTGGCTAAGCAGTGAGGAGTAGCCTTTTAACTGATTTCCCACAATATTCAGAAAATCCAAAATGGGCGCCGGAATGATCGACCAATCAAAATTGTGTATGCAAGTTCTGAAGCCTACAGCTCTAGGCTGGTTCCAGCAAGTCTGGTTGAAATTGTCCAAGTAGTTAATGAAGAGCAGACAATTTTCAGCCATTTTTCGGAAAATTCAAGATGGCCACAGAAAAAATTGACCAATCAAAATTCTGTACGTAAGCTGTGAAGCATACCACTTTAGGGTCCTTCCAGCCGAGTTTGCTTGAACTCGTTCAAGCGGTTAATGAGGAATAGCCTTTTAACTGATTTCCAAAAATTTTCTGAAAATCCAAGATGGCCAAGGGGAAAATGGACCAATCAAAATTCTATATGCAACTTCTGAAGCACACTATGCTAGGGTTCTTCCATTCAAGTTTGATTGAAATCGGACAAGTGGGCATCGAGGAGTAGGCTTTTAAGTGATTTCCAGGTTTTCAGAAAATCTAACATGGCCGGCGGAGAAAGTAACAAATCAAAATTCTGTGTACAAGTTCTGAAACCTACCACCGTAGTATCCCTCCAGCGAAGTCTGTTTCAAATTGCTCAAGCAATTAATGAGGAGTAGCGTTTTAAACGACTTCCTGGCATTTTTGGAAAATTCAAGATGTCTGCCGAAAAAATGGACCAATAAAAATGTTGTTTATAGGTTCAGAAGCATACCACACTCGGGTTCTTTCATCCAAGTTTGATTGAAATCGGGCCAGTGATTATCGAGGAGTAGCCTTTTAAGTGATTTGCAGAAATTTTCAGAAAATCCAAGATGGGCACCGAAAAAATTGACCAATCAAAATTCTGTATACAAGTTAAAAACATACCAGCGTACTATCTTCCCAGCTAAGTCTGGGGTTAATGACCCTTACTAAAAATTCCTTTATTACCAGTCTATTGTCAGTCTATTACCAGCTTATTGTCAGTATGAAACCAGCGTAAAACCAGTGTGTTGTCATACTATTGTCAGATCTGGTAATAAACTGGCAATAAATTGTCAGATGATTGCCAGTGTATTGTCAGTCTATTGTCAGATGTCATCCTTTACAATGACCCACTGACAATAAGCTGGTAATAGACTAACAACAGACTGGTAATGATGGTTTATGAAACTCAGTAAGTGAAGGCACAAAAAATTTACAAAGTACTACATATATCCAATAAGAGAAATCGATCTGACAATAGACTGACAATACACTGGTGACATTTTAACATCTGACAACATACTGGTTATACACTGACAATACACTAAACATCTGACAATAGGAGGGATTTGGAACGGTTTCAGTGTATTGTCAGCTATACTGTCAGTATGTTGTCAAAAGTTTGTCCCAAATATTTTATTTCCAGTTAGCTGACAACACACTGGAAATACGTATGGCAATACACTGGCAAGAATCTACCACCGGTTTTACTTTTTATTACCAGTCTATTGTCAGATTAATGTCAGTGTGATACCAGCTTCCTACCAGTGAAATGTCATTTGCATGCCAGTCTGTTGTCAGATTATTGTCAGCCTGTTGTCAGCTACAGATTAGTTTCTTACCAGTCTGTTGTCAGCTGCTTATTACCAGTCTATTGTCAGCTATATTATTGTTTCTTGCCACTTTAACGTGGTAATAGCAACACACTGGCAATACACTGACAATAGGCTGACAGCAAAATGGCAGTAAATGCCCATGAATATTACTGTAGGACAAAGAAGGTATCATGACATCAAGATGGCACACGAAATGCTTTAAAACTACAAGAAAAAGCATCACTTTAATATTCAGTACATATGTATTGGGCGCTACAGTAAAAACAAACATTTAACTAAATATTCAAATAACTGGGTCACTTCAATTACACAGTTTAATAAATTACGAAAACAGGTATCACAACACCAACACCACAAGTTATCAGTGTTATCATTACAATTTATATGTCTACATACCAAACTGATAATGATTGTGCCGTTCTTAGGTTACATGACATGATTATAATTAAATAAACATGATTATAAATTAGTTTTCTACATTTTATGCAAAGCTAGGAGAGCTCCTGTTGAATCTTCAAAAAAGGAAGGACGATACCTTCTTATTTTAGCATGTAGATTTCCCCTCTTTATCAGAGTATCGAATAATACAAATACTGCCAAAAGACTAATTAAACAATTACGGTATGTGTGTGAGAACAAATAGTAGCACAAATCTAACATTTTGGTATTATCAAAAGAATGAGACACAGATCAAGCTTTAAAATCATTGTTATAAAGTTGTAAGTTGTATTTCTAGGCATAGATAAAAATATCAACTAAAATTTTATTTTATTTCACATCTTCCCAGTCTAATGTGAGAAATGTTCTCCGATAAGAAAATTGTTAATTCGTTTGTTGCAGTCTATTGTCAGATGTATTTTACTGTTTTTCCTTGCCAGTCTGTTGTCAGTCATATTCTTTATAGTTTCCCAAGTCCTTTCTTCCCAGTCTATTGCCAATTAAGACTTTTCATGCCAACTTATTAACAGCTATTGTTAAAACAGTCTTTGTTGTCATATTAATGTCAGACCGGATAAATTTGTTGTCAGGGTATTGCCAAATCTTCAACAAAATTGCCAGTCTATTGTCAGATTACTGTCAGACTATTACCAGGTCTGCCAATAAACTGGCAATATTGGCAGTGTATTGTCAATTCTTCTTTAATTAATGCCAGCTTATAGTCAGTCTATTGTCAGCTTATTGCCAGTGTTCATTTTTTATTGTCAGTCTGTTGTCATATCTTGCCAGTCTGTTGTCAGTCTATTACCAGAAACACGTTTTTGTAAGGGGAGGAGCAGCATTTTTAAGCAAAAGTTGGAGGACAAATGCTGGACAGACGACCGCCATAGCATAAGCTCACTTGGTCATTCTGGCCAGGTGATCTAATAAAGGCCAGGCGAGCTAAGCAGAACCAAAGAGTTACATTGTACTTCATATAAGTAAACATGTGACCAAGTTAAATACACCTTTCCCACACTGACGTCATTATGACGGAATTTCCCTAAATCAACGCTCAGAGCAAACTGCTGGCTGATATAGCCGACAACAAGATGCTGACCCGCATTTAGTTACTTTTGCACTAAAATACACCACAACCTAAATCGTTCCTGTGATAAACTAAAATCATTATATTATTTAAATCATATATTATTCGAAAGCACATTCAATTGCCGAAACATGCATTATTTTATATATTTTTGCAATGTTTTCACTGAGTTATTAGCGTATAACCATTCGACTTAGATTCATTAAATCAAGTGGCCAATAGGGGATATTTTAAAATTGCAATCAACTGTATTCAATTTTACATAACTATACACCTGTGCAAAATTTAAGCACCAGCAAAAACAATAGAACGTAGAAACATGATGGTACAACTAGGCTGCCATACTTTTTGTCCCCGCGTTAGCTGACATAATTCCAAGTACGAAATGCACATGCATGCATGACTTCACGCCGCTTGATGTCCGTGCGTGGCGCGAAACAGCACACGTGTTCAGTTATGTAAAAGTCCAGTTTGAGGTGTAGAACATTACATACAGATTTAGGCGACAAGATTAGGAATTTTGTGTTCATGACCGTGGTTTATTTGTACAGAGAGAATTAGCTCTTGATTGTGAACCGCTATGGCAAGACGAAGGTTAAGTGATCGTGTGAAATGGCAAATCATAGGCATGCATACCACTGGTATGTCATGCAGAGAGATTGGCAGACAGCTGAACATTAACCATACTGTAATCAGTCGTTTGATTGCAAAACATGGGCAAACTAACGAGGTGAAGGACAGGCCTAGATCTGGAAGACCGAAGAAGACTACTGCCCGTGATGATCGAGCCCTAGTACGCCTTGTTAGGAGATCTCCATTCACCAACAGCAGAGTGCTCAGCCAGCAATGGGAAACGCGCAATAGAGTGTCAATGTCTACCGTCAAAAGGAGACTGTATGCTGCTGGCATGAAAGCTAGGAGACCTGTCAGACGTCCTCTCTTACGACCAACGTAACATCATGGAAGAAGTTCCATTTGGTGGAGGTTCCGTTATGATATGGGGGTGCATCTCATTTGATTGTAAGCTGGATCTGTTGACTGTACCTGGAACACTAAATGGACAAAGATATCAAGATTCCATACTGGATAGAGTTGTGGTCCCTCATTTTGTAAATCATGCACCTGGAACCCACTCTATATTCATGGATGACAACGCCCGACCACATCGTGCTAGAGCTGTGCATGAATACCTCCGCCAGAATGCCATCGAAACCCTACCATGGCCAGCAAGGAGCCCTGACATGAACCCTATTGAGCATATCTGGGACATTCTGGGAAACATGGTGAGAAGGAGGGATCCTCCTGTGCAGAACCTACAGGAATTAAGACGCACTCCATCTTGAATGGCAACGAATACCACAATGGCGTATTAGTCGGTTGGTGACCAGCATGAGACGTCGTGTCCAGGCCGTCATCCAGGCACAAGGTGGATATACCCGGTATTAATAATGACAGTCTCAAACTCGTGCACAGATGTTAAACTTCGTTTTCAGACACCATTAATGACAATCTAGCCACGTGTGTCAACTGTAGGGCAATAGTTGTCAGTTGTGTCAACGTAACCATATTCAGGCCTCGTTTTCAAGTTCAAACAAAAACATAGTGTTTCCCCACCATCATAATCAGCATTCCTCTAGTTGCATTATTACCTCTTGCACTAAGATGGATGGGTACATAAATGTTTATGCTATTGCTTTCTTCATAGCACATGAATATACCCTCGCATGTGCGTAAAAATAGGGTGGTGCTTAACTTTTGCACAGGTGTATATAAAAACTAATACAGAAATGTATAGAAAATTGGCTTAGCATTCCAATGATATATGACTTCAATAATATTATGAACATAGTTTCTCATATTCACTGCTTAAAGTGCACTATATCTGATTCCCATGGTAAAGTAATGCTATTTGCACGTCGGCTATCGCAGTTACCAGCCGGAAGTGGTATGCGCGATGCATTCCGGAAAGGTATTTTGCAAAAATATGCTAATGTAGGAAAGGTCTATTCAAATAGGGTGAACCATTCCCGAGACATACGACGATATGTTGAGTTAAACGCAAAACTTAACTGTAAAATGTAGGGTTTTATAGCAAAGTCACAATAACCTTGAACTTTGACCTCAATATCATTGGGTTCCATCGCTTGATATAAGGAAGCATGTGTCCAAGCTTAGTCTCAATAGGGTGAAACCATGCCGAGATATAGGATAGGATATGTTGAGCTAAACGCAAAAATTAAACGCAAAAAGTTGCGTTTTATACCAATATCACAATGACCTTCAAGTTTGACCTTATGATGTCAATCGCATTGGGCTCCATCCCCTTGATATAAGGAAGCGTGTATCCAAGTTTAGTCCTAATAGGGTGAAGCCACGCCAAGATATTAGTTCAACTGACACTGGATGCCGAAAAACAGACAGCATAACGGAAGCCATCGATATATTTGCGAAAATTTTCGTCAATAATAAATGTTTCTTTTAACGCAGAAATTCGGTAGCATTTCAGTATTTACGCAACTTCGCCAGCCAAAATACGGAATGTACATTGACCGCACTACGAAAATTGGAAAAGTGCTCGCTCTCTAGAAAAAAGAAATTCCAAATTTGTTATATATTAATCAAATAGTGCTTTGAATGCGGAATATTCTGGCATGGTCTTTATAAAAAATTTAAAAAAGCGACATGAGGACGAAAATAGCCGATATTACACTACAGACAAAGGAATACAAGCAGAAATCACTGTTTCATCACATTTTTTTCAGTTGTTTACAATAATTATTTAAATTGGACAATGTTGCCCCCTTTTTAATTAGTAAATGTGGTATATATACACCTGTGCAAAAGTTAAGCACCACCCTATTTTTACGCACATGCGAGGGTATATTCATGTGCTATGAAGAAAGCAATAGCATAAACATTTATGTACCCATCCATCTTAGTGCAAGAGGTAATAATGCAACTAGAGGAATGCTGATTATGATGGTGGGGAAACACTGTATGTTTTTGTTTGAACTTGAAAACGAGGCCTGAATATGGTTACGTTGACACAACTGACAACTATTGCCCTACAGTTGACACACGTGGCTAGATTGGCATTAATGGTGTCTGAAAACGAAGTTTAACATCTGTGCACGAGTTTGAGACTGTCATTATTAATACCGGGTATATCCACCTTGTGCCTGGATGACGGCCTGGACACGACGTCTCATGCTGGTCACCAACCGACTGATACGCCATTGTGGTATTCGTTGCCATTCAAGATGGAGTGTGTCTGTTAATTCCTGTAGGTTCTGCACAGGAGGATCCCTCCTTCTCACCATGTTTCCCAGAATGTCCCAGATATGCTCAATAGGGTTCATGTCAGGGCTCCTTGCTGGCCATGGTAGGGTTTCGATGGCATTCTGGCGGAGGTATTCATGCACAGCTCTAGCACGATGTGGTCGGGCGTTGTCATCCATGAATATAGGGTGGGTTCCAGGTGCATGATTTACAAAATGAGGGACCACAACTCTATCCAGTATGGAATCTTGATATCTTTGCCCATTTAGTGTTCCAGGTACAGTCAACAGATCCAGCTTACAATCAAATGAGATGCACCCCCATATCATAACGGAACCTCCACCAAATGGAACTTCTTCCATGATGTTACGTTGGTCGTACGCCGTGCGTCTGGACCTCCATACACGAGTTCGACCATCTGTGGCATGAAGCAGGAACCGACTTTCATCGGACCAGTGTACCCGTCTCCAGGATCTCATGTTCCAGTGTCTTCTTTCGTTGCACCACCTCAGACGCTCCTCTTTGTGGTGTGCAGTGAGGAGAGGACGTCTGACAGGTCTCCTAGCTTTCATGCCAGCAGCATACAGTCTCCTTTTGATGGTAGACATTGACACTCTATTGCGCGTTTCCCATTGCTGGCTGAGCACTCTGCTGTTGGTAAATGGAGATCTCCTAACAAGGCGTACTAGGGCTCGATCATCACGGGCAGTAGTCTTCTTCGGTCTTCCAGATCTAGGCCTGTCCTTCACCTCGTTAGTTTGCCCATGTTTTGCAATCAAACGACTGATTACAGTATGGTTAATGTTCAGCTGTCTGCCAATCTCTCTGCATGACATACCAGTGGTATGCATGCCTATGATTTGCCATTTCACACGATCACTTAACCTTCGTCTTGCCATAGCGGTTCACAATCAAGAGCTAATTCTCTCTGTACAAATAAACCACGGACATGAACACAAAATTCCTAATCTTGTCGCCTAAATCTGTATGTAATGTTCTACACCTCAAACTGGACTTTTACATAACTGAACACGTGTGCTGTTTCCCGCCACGCACGGACATCAAGCGGCGTGAAGTCATGCATGCATGTGCATTTCGTACTTGGAATTATGTCAGCTAACGCGGGGACAAAAAGTATGGCAGCCTATTTGTACCATCATGTTTCTACGTTCTATTGTTTTTGCTGGTGCTTAACTTTTGCACAGGTGTATATATCATGTATTATCAGCAATTTCACGGAGACCGCTGGGTACCCCTTTTAACAAGTGTACTTTTTTTCCGTTCCCACGCATCTGTTGTTGCAGGTGTTGGGCAGGTGTGTAGGATATATAATTTGGGGGTGGGGGTGGGGGTGGGGGTGGGGGTGGGGGGTTGATATATAATACGGGGAATCTAGTAATATAGTTATTACTATGAATGTAGACAATGGTCGACGTATAATAATAATCTTTGAGTTCGTGAAAAATGCTTGTCTGTTAGAACAAATCGCCCCTATATTTTATTTGTGAGAAAGCTTATGGATTAAAATACTTCCCTGCATTCATAAACAGCGGTTAGGAATAAATAAAGTTAATATCATCGAGGTCATACATTCACAAATGACAGCGCATCAATGTTATTTTATTCAGTCAGTTCATGCAAGCTCATGCGTATTATGACTGATCCTTGAAATGACATCACACGACAAGGCCATTCTCATTTCGTTTTTCAGCGAGTCGGAGCGGCATCGACAAATTTTAAATAAATCAGAATAATATCTCCTAATAACACATTTTATTTTATTCTTTAGTGTCCAATGTTGTATATGAAAGCCACTTTCAATGCCAATGTACTAATACTTTAATGAATAGCATTCGTCTGATGACTATGACCAATCAATAGCATTCCTCTGACTAGCGGGAATCAATAGCATTCATCCATAACCACCATACCCAATCAATGTCATTTCGCAGCTAATGACAACCAATCAATAGCATTCCTCAGACCATGATGACCAATCAGTAGCATTCATCAGCCCATCCAGACTATAAATAGATTTCAATCAAGCGTGCAAAATTTAAAGAGGAAACGATTTGTCTAGGTGGACGAGCAATCGGTGGAAACATAGGCAATCTCCTTCATTCCTTGTTGCCTCTCTCCACCCAGGAGTATAAATGGGTACCAGTGTAAAACTGGGGAAGTTACCAACAATAGACTGAAATATAGACCAGCCTAGATATGGCGCCAAATGGGAACTGGGATCAAGGACTCGATAGACGCCAATCAAACCAATAACATATGCAAAATTTATTGGAGATCTGTTCAACAATATGTAAGTTTACCATCTGACTTAATGAGTTTTTGCAGGCAACATATTCCAGGGGTTATATCTCTGGACTTGCTAAATATTTTGAAACAAATTTGACTGAAAGTTGTTGGTGGCATAGCCAACATCTTTCAGTCAAGTTGTTTTCAAAACATTCAGCAAATCAATAATTTATGCTCATTAAAGTAATGTAGGTCAATTATCTTGTGTCAATAAAGGGATCTATTTCTAGCTAATCTCCACCAAAGTTGAAATCAATGTGAAATTTGGAAAACTTACTTTTCAGAATCTAAATTGCAAGGTAATTTAATACAGGTAAGGTGTTGATATTTTAAAACTAATTTAGCTTGGAGCTGTTGATACTTATGGCCGAAACAGCTCCCAGTCAAATAAGTTTCAACATATTCAACAGAATGTTAAGTAAATTAAAAATTCATCAAAGACATACAATTTGTACACTTTAGTGACAAGCTTTTTAATTTTCGTGACAGAGATATGTCATTTTTATAGTGATGTCAGCTAACATGTGACATATTTGATTATGACATCAGATGTCTGAGTGACAGATCTGATTCCCCTAATGTTGAAGCCATGATGGATACACTCGGAATCTGCGACACACTAATACGCAAGCTTGTCCTCACACACATAGATGGATGGAGGGGTGCTGGGAGGGGATAAAAATAATCCATCACAGATATCTTGCTAAATTTACTAGATCGATTGGTCGATGGCGCACCAATGCAAATCCCTACATTCATCACGTTAACCCTTTAACAACCACACATGACCCCACAACCCTGGTCCCTTGGGGCGAGCCAAATGTAAATGACCTTTTGCACTATGCATTCATATGGGTACCTTACATACAGAATTTGGTTGAATTCCATCCAGTGGTTTTCGAGGAGTTGCGCTACAGTCAATTTCTGCAGAGAGACAGTTACACATACAGACATGGGCAGAACTGCATAATCTCCACTTTTCCTTGAAAATATGTGGATAATTGAATGGAACTAATTTGGATCAATCTTGGGAAAGTTATAAGATAAACAAATAGTAAAATTTTGCTTTATATAAATTTGTTATAAAAAAATACAAAGAATAGACTATTATAAAGTGATACATAACAGATTAGTAAACAAACAGAGGAATCGCTGAAACAACACCTTATTTCCACCCCAAATACCGAACAAATATTCTTAAAATAAAAAAAATTTCTGTCCATTTCATTTATGAGACAAAACATGGCCATCAGGACAATGCCAGCCAATTCTGACTAGCTTTCACAACACAAAATGTATCTGAAAGCGCAACATGACAGGCACTAGAGACAAGCGGAAATGCTGTCCTAAATACCCATATGTTTTCATATGCGGGGGGAAAATAGCGCGAAAACAACTGCTGAAGTTGAACATTCCACGGGATTGCTGCCAAAATCAGTCAGAACCTTCTACTTCCAAATGAGATGGAATTTACAGACACGTATGTCTGCTAGTTGCATGAATACTTTCAGAGTGAAAATAAAACTTGAGCTAATTCACTTCAGTATTGGGTGTGATGCGTAGAATGTAGACTGGCAGAGGAAAATGAGGTTTTTACACTCCCAAGCATTCCACAAACGGCTCTAAATACGAATCTGGTTAGTGTTAGAAACTGTAGCCTAAACAATGAAACCTGACAAAGTTACAGCTGCAGCCAATGAACCATTCAATCTAATAGAATGACTTCAGATGGCTATGCTACTTATGAGCCAATGATTAGCAGCTATATATGTTGATTCTTAGGTAATTATTAGGTATCCAGTTTATTGTACTGTAAGCGTAATCTGGCCCTTGTTCCAAAGTTTTCTTAACCCCTATACAAGAGAAACATCAGATTCCTATACTCAATTCACCTTTCCAGAGTATCCATCTATCATCTGATGTCATATGACATCATAATCAGCTAAGCAGCGTGTAGAATGACATCATAATGATTAATGACATAAATGATTCTATTTGGCCCGTCTTTACCTCTTAATAGTCTGACATATTGTACGAATTGTATGGCTCTACTATTTAATAAACATGCTGTTGAATATTTTGACAACAATTTGACTAGACGCTGTTGCTGCCATAGGCAGCAACAGTGCCCAGTCAAATTTGTTCCAAAATATTCAATAGCTATACCTGTATAGTTTTCTGGAAATTGATAGTCAGAGAGATCAGAGATCGATCGATTCCAACATGAGCGAGGTGTGGGTGGGGCTTAGCTAGAGATGGGCGGGGCCTAGTTAAAAATGGAAAGGTCCACTTATAACATCAACAGATGTAGCTGATCTGTCACTCAAGCATGATGGACATCATAATCAAAATATGGCACAATTTAGGAATCCAGTTTATGATGTCATAATCAATCTCACATGTAGGCTGACATATTAATCAATTACGTCAAGAATAACGACATTTAGTCAATCATAAATGCTTAATAGTTCGTCAAATTGTAGAAATTGTACATCTACTATTAATAAACCTTCTGTTGAGTATTTTTAAACTAATTTGATTGGGTGCTGTTGCAGCAGTCAAATTACTTTTTTAAATATTCAACAGCTTACCTGCAGTTTTCTGGAAATTGAGATTCAGTGTGCTGGGATCGATTGATCTCAACATGGGCAAAGCATGGGTGGAGCTTAGCTAGATATTGGCGGGGCCTAGCTAAAACTCGATTCCTCCATTGCCTTTCATATAACAGCAATCGAGGTATCCCATCTGCAACTCAAGTATGACAGACATTAGTATCAAAATGCTGCACATGTTAGCTGATTATCACAATCAAATGCTGTAGGTCTGACATGAAAGTGACAAAAGTGTGACAGTAATTGTCTGAATTCTATGTAATTCCTCATATAATTACAACATTTTTAATCAATGTAATTTATACATCTTTGTAAGGAAAATGAAACTATTTTAGTAGATAATTGTTAATATTACTCTCACCCCGGACGGGTCTGTCTGTGCATGTGTGTGCATCCGTCCACCCACCCGCACCCTGTATCTCGAAAATTGCTCATCAGATTTTCTCAAATTATGACACAAGGAAGGAACTTGTGCAAGAGGATTTCCGAACTTTGCCATAGGTAGCAACAGCACCCAGTCAAATTGGTTTCAAAATATTCAACAGCTTAGCTGTATAATTTTCTGGAAATTGAGTCAGGGAGTCCAAGGATTGATCGATCCAAACACGGGTGAAGTGTGAGTGGAGCTTAGCTAAAGATGGGCAGGGAATAGCTAAAACTGGATTCCTCCATTTTCAGACACCGCATGTAATTCGGATCACTAAGTCGAGCCATCCTCAACTTCTTGTAGGGTTCGACAAAAAGACTCCCCTCAAGACAACGGAAGAAGCCAGTTTTGGTCAGCTTGATCAGTAACCCTATAACACTCAGATCAGCCAATATAGGCGTCTGCAGTGGTCTTGAGAAATGTTCATTTGGAGAGCGACTATTTTTGAAAATTTACCACTGGAAGGACTAGCTCAATAACTGAGCCAGTCATCCCAATGGTAAATTTTCAAATTATTTTCTAAAATAGACTACTCTTGGTCTGAAAATAGACATATTCTATGAGAAAATTTGAAATTTTCTTAAACAAATTCGAGGGTTAAAGAGTTAATGTAATGGGTCATTGAGATGCCTTATCATTTATCACCAATGAAACCATATCAGAAGAATTTTGTTTCCAGAATAAATACTATTTAATGATAAAGAAGAAAGCCTTGACATTTCTGGATCAAGTTTAAGTGGCTAAGGCCATCATAGAAATCACTGATGTTCTACCAACAGAAGGTCAACTTTGAGGAAGTCTGAGGAAATGAGTAATGTGACTTAATACGTCTATAAATCTGCTGATGGACACATCATTAATTGACTGCTATACATAGCATAGTTCTCTATATCAAAGTATATATCCACCCAAAAAAACATCCATCTAAAAGTTGTTCTTTTTCTAAACAACTTTTCCCATGCTTCATTAAGGCCACAGAATCAGCTAAAAGATTTCTGATGTGGAAGATACGGCAATAATGGAATCTGTCACTTAGGATTATCACTACGTTCTGTTTCAGGATCCATTGATTATTTGTCAAAAAGATGTTTTTGTGTCACAGCACGTATTAATGGACCTTTCTATTTTCAGCTATACCCCACCCATCTCTAGTTAAGCTCCACCCACACCTTGCTCGTGTTGGGATTGATTGATCAATCTCTGACTATCATTTTCCAGAAAACTATAGAGGTAAGTGATTGAATATTTTGGAACTAATTTGACTAGGCGCTGCTGCTGCACAGCAACAGCATCCAGTCAGATTAGTTTCAAAATATTCAACAGCCTGTTTATTAAATAGTAGAGACATACAATTCGTTCAGACTATTAAAAGTTAAAGACGGGGCAAATAGAATCATTTATGACATAATGACGTCATCTTGCATGTCACTAAGCTGATTATGACATCATATGACAGACTGATGACAGATGGATACACTGGAAAGTTCCATTGTCAATCGTGTTCTAGTGATCAAATAACCATGCACCCACCCATAACAATTACAGGTCAATCACAATCATGGTACCCAATAAGTCTGTCACTTAGGTCAAATGTTCAAGTTTATTAAAACTGTATAATATTATAGTTACTAAAGTGTTTATAAAATCAATTAAATTGGCATATAATCCCAAAATTCTTTTAGCAAATATCAAATAGTTTTTCTGTAGTGACTATTTCTTTCAGAGGCCCTTGTATCATTTTAGGATGTCACAGACAATACACAATAATAACATAGTACTAAATGTCATTGTCAGATTGTAAAATGGTTGTCTTTTTTTGTTTTGAAGTTTTATCAGTAGACAATGCATATAGAAACTCAATAACATCACTGATCAAAACAGTCATCCATATTTTCTCAAGCCCTCTCACACACATTTGACCAACCACTTGGTTTTTATTCCAAATCAAGAATTTGTCAGTTATATGTTAGGTATTAATTATCTAGGAATTATAGTAATTATGTTTCTTATTACTCCACAGGTGCTGGAGTCTTTAATATATATATATATATATGTGTCAGTAAGAAATACCAACTTTACATGTTAGCAGAGCTTATCATGATCCACATGCGTCTATGGAGAATATTCTGCAAAACAGTGTTTGATATGGTGATAATAACTAGGTGACAAGTGATATCTTGAAATTATTTTGTTTTAGAGTGTCATTCAAGCGAGGTGAACAAGAACTGTTTTTCTTATCCTGAGTTCCAGTGGCGCAGCGAACAGTGTATTGTTCACCTAACAGCATGCAAATAGCGTATTGTTCATATATAGCGTCAGAAGCATAATTAACTTGGAGTGTATGGTTTTCTAAATGATCAGCAATATTCATAGCGTAAAACACTTCATATCGAGTGTTTTAGTAGTTAATTGTGCAACATTAAAATTATGGTGGCATCGGTGAATTACAAAGTGTCTCCAATGTTCTCCACCCAGAAACTGTATAACTGTTGGGTCGAGGAATTCACCTTTCCAGAGTACCTACCCGTCTTATGACATCATAATGAACTGCGTGATGTGTACAATGATATCATAATGAATGACGTCGATAAGTACATTACGAACGCATATTTGAAGACGGTCCATGCGTTGTTGTACAAATTGTTTGCTTTTACTATTTAATAAATATTCTGTTGAATATTTTGTAACTAATTTGACTGGGCGCTGTTGCTGCCATAGGCAGCAACAGTACCCAGTCAAATTAGTTACAAAATATTCAACAGCTTCCCTGTATAGTTTTTGTGGATCGATCAATCCCAACACGGCAAGGTGTGGGTGGAGCTTAGCTAGTGATGGGCGGGTCATAGCTAAAAATGGAAAGGTCCATTGAAAGCGTGAGAGACATTGACAGATTTGGACAAAAGGAAGGAAGGGTTAGCAGTAGCATTAGGTTACCCGAGGACAACAATTCCATTCGAGATAGTGTTCAGTGATATACTTAATGCAGATGACGGTGTACAGCAGTTGATTAATTTCATGGACAATATATTAACAAGTGGTCCGCAAACGGTGCATAATACCCTGCCATGATTACAAATCAATGAATGACAGCTTAAAGAAAATAGAGGTTTCTTCCTCAGCCCCAAACCAGTGATCACATGAAGTTTCAAAGTGATCAGTTAAATGGTACAGGAGTTATTATCTGGAAACCAATTTTCAATATGGCAGCCAGTGACTGACAACCATCTTGGATTTTGGATCATTGTCGCTTTTGATAGGTTTCTTCCCCAGACCTAGTCCAACCACGCTCTGAAGTTTCAAAGTGATCCAATAAACAGTTAAGGAGTTATCATCCTGAAACCGATTTTCAAGATGGCTGATGGTGCATGGCGACCAACTCGAATTTCAGATCATTATGAATTTCGATAAGATTCTTCTTCAAACCTAGTCCAACCACGCCACGAAGTTTCAAAGTAATCCCATAAAGGGGTAAAAAATGATGAACTCATCAAAGCATATTAGTCCTACGCAGACTTTGACAGATTCAGGCGTACTGATGCTATGACAATGGAAGCTTATTTGACGGAGTTCGAAAAACTTTATAACAATACAAAGAAGTTCAAAATGGAATCGCCTAAATCTGTGGTAGCATTCAAACTGTTTGTATTCAAACCTGGAAATGAAGGACAGGCAGTTAGGCTTAACTGGTGTGAACTATGAAAATGTAGACTGCTCAACCAAATGCGTAATTCTTTAAAGAAAGTTTTTGGGCAGCAGGCAACCTCAAAGGAATGGCACTAGGAATTAAAGTTTACAAATTACGAAGCGAACTATGCAAGATGATTGAGCAGTTATTCTCGAGGACATGGTTTTAGAGGCTGTGAAGGTCGTGGACAGAGAAATATGTTCGAACTGCAAAGATACATTCCATGTGATAAGTTTGATGTTGATGCCAAACTCACCAAGGCGATTAATCCTAATGGGCTTGATGGATTACCTATTCGGTGTCTCAGCTGTGAATCTATTTGACATCTTGTTAAACAACGTACATGAACAAACCAATTGAGGAAGCTGATCTTTTCACAAGGAATAACAGTACAGTCTCTGGTGTTGATGTCAGAAATGCGTAATTCAGTTGTTCTGGACAGTGCTTGCAGTGCGACTGTTACTGGTGAAACATGATGTGGCTCTGGTATGGGTTGTTAATGCCAAGAATTCTCTGAGAATGGTGTACATGTATGGCTGGAGTTCATACCAGCTTTGGTAGGAATCCCAATTTGTCATCTGTGTTAACTGACAAACCACCAGCTTTGGTGAACATAACCATTTCTGAAGTATTTGCCAAGCAAAGGGCATTGTGACATCAGATTAGATTAGGGTACTCAAAGAGTGCTTTGAACAGGGCAATAGAGTGTATTATAAAAGGGATGATGATAATAAATGGAAGGGACATGGGAGTCGTGATTGGTTAGGATAGGAAGATTATATATCAGAGTACATCTTTGCAGGTTGATAAGATGTGGTGAAGAATTCCAAAGTCCCCTGGGAGATGAAGGAAACTTAAAGGACAGTGAAGTAATTTCTGAAAAAAGAAGTTGCTGCAGAGAGTAGTGAGCAGAATGCAAGCTATCGGAGTCAGCTCGATCAAGATTTTAAAACAGAGATTTATTATTAATGTAAATGACAGAATAGCATTTCGACTCAAGGGTGATGCTAACTGGAGAAGACTCAGGTTGTTAGAGGAGGTGGAAGAAGCTTAATAACAGGCGAGAACTGGGCATACTTGAACATACAAGAAGATGGTGAAGAGGGCCAAAGAGGAGTGGATTTTGTAAAAGATGTTGAATAAGTGCTCCGCAAATGGCGCATAATACCCTGCATAATACCTGCCATGATGGCAAACCAATGAATGAGAACTATCAGAAAATATTTATTTCTTCTTCAGACCATCCTTATGAAGTGTCAAAGCGATCGGTTAACCGGTCAAGGAGGTATCGTTCGGAAACCAATTTTCAAGATCGCCACCACTGACTGGCGGCCATATTGGATTTTGGATTATCATAAATTTTGATAAGTTTCTTCACCAGACATATTCCAACCACCCTATGAAGCGATCCGATAAATGGTAACGGAGATATCATAAAAAAAACAACTTTCAAGATGGCAGCCCATTGCCGGCAGCCATCTTGGAAGTTTGGATCATCGTCAATTTCGATAGGTTTGTTCTCCAGACCTAGTCCAACCACCCTATGAAGTTTAAAAGCGATCCAATAAATGGGAACAGAAATATCATCTGGAAACCAATTTCAAGATGGTGGCTGCCGGCCATGTTGAATTTCAGATCATTGTCAATTTCGATAGGTTTCTTCTCCAGACTTTAGTCCAAACACCCAATGAAGTTTCAAAGCGATCCGATAAATGGTAACAGTTATCATCCGAAAACCAGTTTTCAAGATTACCGCCAGTGGCTGGTGGCCATCTTGGATTTTGGATCATCGTCAATTTCAATAGGTTTCTTCCCCAGACCTAGTCCAACTACTCTATGAAGTTTCAAACCCATCCGACAAACGGTAATGGAGTTATCATCTGGCAATGGCTCTGCCGCCCGCACGCCCGACTGACCGCCCGACCGACCGACCACCCGCCCTGACGAACGGTGCTATTACATAATAGCATGTCAAATTTATAAAAATGGAATGTTATATCAGATGCAGAAGAGGTCAATATGGCTGCAGAGGAGGACAATGTTGTGGTGGTTCCTCCTGGCAGATTTGGTGCAGACAACGTAGTAGAAGCAAAAAAGAAGTAGCCAAACAACTGGAAAGAATTTATGGTACATCATGAAATGCCCTTTACTGGTCAGCTTATAATTACAATACAATGGGTCATTACTGAGAATGTTGTTGATGGTAATCATGCTGCTCCAGTTCGTTTAGTAGTAAGGGGTTTTGAAGAAGAGAATGAAATGAAGACTGACTCTCCTGCAGCACACACGGAAACTCTTCCTCTCTTCTTCATGAATTCTTCAAAGCTGCGATTTCCATTACATACACTTGACATCAAAGCCACCTTCCTTCAAGGAAACAATATTGAGAGAAATTTGTGTGCAGCCACCAATAGAATGCATGCTGGATGATGCTAAAACATTGAAGTGAACAAGTGTGTTTATGGTCTAGTTGATGCTTCCAGACATTGTTTTTTAGTGTGAAGAAAGCGCTACTTCAGTTAAAATGTTTATAATCAAAATTGTATCCTGCCCTGTTCTAATGCCAAAATGGTGATAATTTACAAGGCATATTTTTTATGCATGTAGATGATTTTCTGTGGGCAGGTACAGATATTTTCAAGGACACTGTGATTGACAGAAGTACAGATACATTTTTGTGTGGGAAGAAACCGGATAGTAAATTCATATATATATTGGTCTAAATATTGCCCAGCATGGTGACAGTGTTCTTCTTGACCCACATGAGTATACTGAGAAATTGCAGAAGATAAGTGCCTCATCCTTTAGCAGCATACCGAATAAAATTCAAATTCAGATTGTTGGAAAACTTCATTGGATTGCGACGAGATTTGAGTTTCTATGTTTTGGATTTAAGTACACCTAATGCAGAGTGCACTTCTAAATACAATCAGATCAACAAAATTATTAGAAAGGTGAAGAACAATCAGTATAAGATGGTGCTTCCTAGTCTAGGGACCTTGGATGAGCTTGAGATTGTATTATATTCTGATGCATTGTATGCCAACCTTTTGGATCATGTGTCGAATCAGTGAGCAGTAGGATACGAGCGGTATATTGATATTGATACTGTGCATATAGTTTTGATTAGAGTTTCATATTCATGTGCTATATTTTGACAATTCTGTACAGAAATTTATTTGAAACGAATCATTCTAAAATCAAGCCAATTAAGACAATCCAGAAATACATTTGATATTTTAGAGACAGAGGAGGAAAAAGTTATGTTATGATTCCTACTAAACTTTACCAATCAACATGATCAACGTTTAATTTCTGCAATCTACTTAGGTCTCTTTATTCTACAATTAACATCTATAAACATTCTCTAGTAAATCATTCTCCAGTAAATCATTTAGAACTCTTAAGAGACAGGGGAAGGTGTTAGGTATAAAGTATACAGAAATTATGCTTTTTATTACTCCTCAGGTGTTGGAGTCCAATAAATCATTTATTATGCAAACTATTTATTTGACAGCTATTGTAACCAAAGGAGGAGGTGCTTTGGGTAGTATTTTTTTCAATTTACCTCCTTTATTATCACTGCCACGGACCGTGCTGACGTTACATAACGTGAAATTTAAGTTGCAAATCTGAATGACTGTTCCTACAATTTGTCATTCCTATATCAAATTACTGCCATTACCAGACACTAAATAAGCAATCCATTTAACCATCATTTAGAAATTCAGCCTACAGAAAACCTTAAGTTACACCCAAAAACCGTATCAAAATCAATAAACTGTTTTTTATTTGTCAAACAATAGTGTATGTAAAGGCTAAACAGCATAGTAAGACATGTCTGATAGTTCTCTGACTATAACAGCAGTGTTGGAAATATTAATATTATTAATATACTATTAATGCAGAGGTAGGGAGGGCTGTCCGTGCATAGCTTCCCATTTCCATCTGTTATGGTCATAGAGACCAGACCAGATGTCGATAGTTGCTTTGACAACTGTGAAAACACACCCATAATGCGAGTTTCTCACATCCGCTTGTGTATGTCTAATTGGGGGAACAAGTGGGAGGCGTCCATCCGGCCCTTTGTCCAGATGGAAGTCACACCAGTCAAACGGCATCCCGTCCAGGTGTGTCCCACACCTATCAAGTTTCTGCTTGACTGACCTCGGTATACACATGCTTGCCCTCATTAATATTCATGAATGTCAGAGAGCCTGTCCCATTCCTGCTTGGGCTGGCCATGCTCAACACGCACGTGTGTTCCTCCACAGGCGCGGTCAATTGCTGACCAATGGGACGCACCCGCAGGTCTCCCTTTTAAAAAACCCTGTTGGCCTCGGCACATCATAATTTCGCCTGTGCACTTTGCCTCTTGCATTCCTCTAGTATTGCTCAAAATCCCTCCCTCCCACCCATAAATTCTTGCACGAGATTCTTGCACCTTCCACACGTACGCTCGCCTGCTGCCTGGCATATGCTAGGGTCACAACCAATTGTACAGTTAAACCTTTAACCCTTAAATTCTCTCAATTTTGCTCAAATTTTCCATTGGTAGGCTAGGAGAGGGTTGTTCTTTAAGGACTTTCCACTGGAATGACTGGCTGGGTACCGACGCAGTCACTCCAGTATTAAGTTTTTGGGAATAGTCTTTCGCCGGGTCTGTTAAGGGACAATCACCAAGACCACTGCAAAACTGTTCTGGACCGCCTGGAGGGTTACGGCGTGATTAAGTTGATATCAGATCTACCTGTGCATATATATATATATATATATATATATATATATATATATATATATATATATATATATATATATAATATATATATATATATATATCGCTTATGACTGTATGTATAGTTCGTTTATGGATAATGCATAACTTATGTACTTATAATTGTTATAGTTTATTTACCAATAATGCATAGTTTATTAACTTATATGTAGTTTAGTTTATATATGAGGGCCATAGATTGATAGCTATTATGTTACACATCGCAATGCTTTGTTTATTCTGTACCTGGGAACACTGTGTCCCAGGGGTTTTCTCGTATCAATAAATCTATGGCTTATTCACATGTCTCACTAAAACCAGTCTTGCTTGCTCTTCTTTACTGACCATAGGGTGTGTCGGAGGGATCCCTCCCCCATGCCTGTTATTAATAACAGTTTAATGGTTGACCATTGATGCCAGGTAATTTCACTGTCCTTACATATTTGGAGAAGCTGAAGAATAATATCTACTTTGTTCATGCATAGCGTGCAAGCATGCCGTCTTTAGATACACAACATGATTGAACACTGCCTCATCAGCCAGTTGTAATTTGGTGATTACAGACAGCAGTGTTAAATCTGGCTTGAATCTTCCTTAAGCAGTGCTGCTACGAAAGTCCTGATAGCTTCTGTTTCCAGTGCCTCACTGGAACATGCCGAATACAGAGACAAGTGTGTCAGCTGGCTTCAGACACCTTTCGAAAATTCATTGGCTTCAGTTTCTTAAAGGTTGTCAAGCCAATCGTTTTAGTAGGGTACCTAATCTTGTACTCAGTAAATGCCTCCGAAATAGTAAAAACCATCACATTGTTCTGAAGACAGAAAGAAGTCTATGACATGTTTGCGATCTTCTGAGTCGGTTCTGCTGCTTTCTTCTAGGATGATTCATCCCCCCTTTTTTTGTTTTAGTCTGTGGAATGCTATTCTTTAGATTGAAATACTTCTTCATAATGCCTCTAAGTGCACGTCTTTTCCTCAATGGGGTCTCCATCAGGGTGGATTTGAGAACTTTGTAAGCATGCAGCTGTTTTTTCTTCACGCCTCCTTTTGGTTTGCTGTCATAGTCATTTTCTGAGGTTTTCTAAAATTGCTTGCCCCATCTGTGTTGATTTTCTTGTCTTTCTTGACATAACTATGCCCTTTTAGTTAGAATTTTTAATGTTCTCGGACACTTCACAAGTTTAGTAATAATCTTAGCCTTCATCATGGGTGTGACTGGCAGCATCTGCTTCACTTTCTGGACAGCTAGATATTCTGAAGATGGTGATGAGAACTCCCTTCACCAGCTGTTGTTTCATCTATTTGAGCCACATTACCAGACCTATCGCCATTCGCTGTGCTGGCACTGTTGCCATATGGATTGGTTGGTTGAGAGTACCTCAACTTCACTTTCAACCTTCATATCTGACTGAGTCACATCCAGCAGTTTCTTCAGCTGTTTCTTCAGTCCAGTTTCCTTCTCTTCTTGTCTCTTTCTTTTTCCAACATGTATCCTTTTCCTGTGTTTACTTTGACTGCTTTTGATTTCTTTGACTGTTTGACTGTCACATCTCTGGCTTTTGCTCTCTATCTCTTCATTTGCACACATTTATTTTATCTGGTCCTTTTCATTTCAGTTGGGTTTGACATAAGTACTTTCTTCTTCCGTAGTCTTTCAGGCTTTCTCTTTCACTTGCCTATCACGATTGGTGTCCTGTTCAATTCCTTTTCGATACTCCCTTGTCCTATCTTTTGACTTCTGAGTCAACTGTTGCCATTGCTACTTTATTCTCCATGGCACTACTGACATTTAACTGTCTTTCCATTGTCTTTATTTTTTCAACAGTTGCAGCAGTTTTTCAGATTGGAGTTGTATTAAAAATATGCAAAGAAGAACATAAATATAATTATATATATATATATAATTATTTTATGAAAATTTCAAAAGCGTAGTGTCCGTGACATTTTGATCTGAAGGAATCTTTGGGACATCACGGGTTGACTACCAGCATAGATTTAATTTCTAGTATTAATGTGAAGCAAACAAGTGAACTACATGAATGCAGTGTGAGAGTTTGTTGACACATGACTTTAAAAAAATTATATTTTCCTGCTTGTGTCCTTATACAATTTTTTACTTTTTGGTTAAATTTGAAATTTCTTATTGATAGTGGCATCAAAACCTGGATCTGTCACGTTTTGTTTGGATTTAGCAGTGTATGATTATTTACATTCAGAATATATTAATATTTAGGGGGAATTAATTTGAAACCATGATTATGTCACAGACCTTACATGTTAAGGACACTACAAACTGGCAGTAGGGTTATGGGTGTAAATTAGGTCCTATCAAGGTACTACTTATAAATTTAAATGGACTAATATAAACATATTCCAAAAATTAGTATAAATTAACTTTTTGTTATTTCTGCCTTGAGATAAAGAATAATATGAAGGTGTCACGGCCACTAAACAAAATTGGTGACAAAATGGCAGAGCTTTTATATTGTCGTATGTCTCTGTATAGACTAGTTTACTAATTTAATTAATGTTGATTCACTATCTTGGATGCTTTGTGAGCTACCAGAAATGAGTTCTGGACACAGCTATCTGATTTTAATGTTATAATATCACACATAAAAATGTAATGTAGGCACATCTGTGCTTGTATTACGAGAGACCACCTTTTGGTTCACTTTAGGGTAGATATTTTGGATTAACCCTTTAAACCTTACACACCACGGTTATACAAAGGAACATTAGGGTACTTAACCTTTTAGCCCTCAAGTCGGCCAAAAATGACTTCTGCAGTCATGTTGAGAAATGTCCATTTGTAGACCAAGAAGACTATTTTTTTTAATATACCACTGTAATAACCATGCCAGTCATTCCAGTGGTAAATTTTCAAAAACAGTCATCTGGTCTGCAAATGGACATTTTCATAGAAAATTTTCATGTACAAATTTAAGTGTTAAATGGTTAAGTACGACATGAATGTTAAATGTGTCATTGTACTTTATAAAATGGTGTAATTTAGGCACATTTGTGAAACTGGTTCCAGAATAACAAATTCCAATGAATATTCTGTTGAATATATAAAAATTAATTTGACTGGGAACAGTTGCTGGGTTGATGATGGTTAAAAGAGGGTCAAAACAGGATTGATTGTACATGTCCACCCTTGTCTTTGACATCTACATCACGCTGACCCTACTTTTATTCCTAAATCTGACAACCCATTTATTGTCCTTCTGAAGCACCCTCAATTACTGACTCTATGGATTATTGTGGAATCTGAAGCCAGAATCTCAGTAAACTACAGCAGTCTGAAGATTGGCTTGTGTTCTATGAATGGCATGTGCACACAGATCATCAGATGCAGGGTGACTGACCCACAGACATCAACTGTCTAATGGCGTGGCCTCTAAAGAATACTTCTAACAGTTCTCAAAATAAATGCCTCAGTTATCAGATTCACTCAATAACAAAATCTGACAAAATATAAGTTGTAGAATGCACAGGCTTATCATAATGGAACTGCAGAACCTCTTAAAGATCAAAGACCAAATATTTTCCTGTGTTGTTATTTTGTCAAAACTATTCAGAATACAAAATTATCTACTATAATTTTCTTCTGTGTGATCACTCAACACCTATGAGGAAACAGAACATGTTCTTGTAAACATCAGGTTACTTCAAGAGTTGGTGTTTGATGAAGGCAAACAACTGAGTTTATAGGAGGCCAATATATCCCCCAAGGACTATCTCCCCAGGAGCTATTTACTTAAGTGTTATTCTGTGTTTCTAGCAACATAGATTCAAGTGAAGCTCAACATCAATAAACATATTTAATTTCTTTTAATTTGACTGAAAGTGATTTCTCCTTAAGGTAGCAACTATTTCCAGTCAAATAGTAATAAAATATTGAGTGTGGGTATAATAAGACTAAATCTTGTCTCGCGTACACCAGAATGAGTGTGCTAATCATGATGGATCGACCATCCTCTGTCCGGGTCATCAGTCAATGAGCATGCAGTATGATTGATCTGGACACATAGGAGGGCATCTCTCGCCAGGTATATTACGGAGAGATGATTGTTGCTGATGCTTATGGGAAATGACAAATTAGTAAACAGACGAGTTAGAGTAGTATGTGGTTGTTTACAATTTGAAGCACATGTCGCAGATTATATGAACATTTGCCTGAACATTGTTAGCATATATTTATACACTTACTCAAAGACAAATTAGCATCGTGCCAGCGCATATCACAAGTAATTATTTTAAGCTGTCCACTATAACCTAATCCTTTATTGGTCAAGCCAGTTAAAGATGGCCTCTGCAGTGGTTTTAAAGAATGTCCATTTGCGGACCAAGAAAATTTATCACAGGAATTTCTGGCTCGATAACTTCAGTCAAAAAATTTCAAAAATAGTTTTCTATTGGCCTGCAGATGGACATTCATTCCGATGATATTTGATTTTCTTTGTCAAATCTTGACCAGTAAAGTGTTAAAACACACTGAAAAGGACCATGTCTTTTAACTCTTTAATGGTTAAATTTGGTCAAGAAAATCAAAATATTTGCTTATTGAATGTCCACTTGCAGGCCAAGAGGATTATTTTTTAAAGGTTACAACTGGAATGATTGGCTCTTTTATCGAGCCAGGCATTCAAGTGGTGAACTTTCAAAGATACTCTTCTCATGGCCTGCAAATGGATATTCCCCAAGACCAGTGCATAGGCCGGTTTGGCCATTAGAGGGTTAAATAAGTCACTAGAAATGTGGGGACTTAATCCAAGCTGCCTCAATTGACTTTTTAGATTGTTAACTACATTGGACAGTTAATGGCGCTCACATACAAGATTTGGTTGAATTCCACCAATGGTTTCGGATGAGTCGCGTTACAATTACAATTTCTGCACAGATGGACTGAAGCAGACAGACGGGTGAGCTGATACAATACCCACGAAAAATGTGAAGGTATAAATAAAGAATGTGTTACACTACTAACATATTTCAAGTAAACTTTAGATCCACCCAGCTCAATGACTTAGCACAACGCATACCGAGTCTTAGAGGATCACATGGAAACTGTGGAAGGGCTATGATACAACTGACATTGATGCGAAGCAATCAGATTTCTGTAAATGTCAGTCCAGAAGCATACCACCATAATGGCTGACTCTCAAATCAACATTGGTGCAAGTTTACTAGCAGGTTGGGACATGACTATCGAACAAATTGACCAATCTTATTTATTTGTACAAGATCTGAAGACATAATACCCCTAGAATCTTTTCAGTTAAGTTTGATTCAGATTGCTCAAGCATTTCAGGATGTGGATGGGTTTAAAGAAAAGGTTAAGAGATCGAGAATTTGTGGATGATACCATATTGTATAATCTAACTTGATCCCTAGTGTAGACCAGGTAATCAAACCAGGGCAGGAAGGAATGGGACAAAAGTCAAGCAAACTCGGAATGTTTCCAATGGAGAATATTGCAGTGAAGATAATAACAGTCTAAGTACCACAACAATTAGATTCAGGACCAAGTCTTTTAACCCTTACCACTCTGGTGTTAAAATTTTAAACTTTCAAATTAAATTAAAAGATGAACTGGTGTTCATTTTTCAAGAAATTTGGTGGAAGATGGTGCTGTCATAGACAGCAACATCGTCTACCAAAATTGTTGAAAAATGTACACTAGTTTCTTTGCTAATGACACAATAAAAGATAGAATATTGACATCAGGGTTGTAAGGGTTAAAGAAGTCGCTAGAAATGTGGGGAAGTAATCCATCTAACATAGATGATGGAGCCTGTGGGCTCTCAAGGTTGCAGATACATGCCTGACAGCTTAATTAATTAAATTTCTAAATATTTGGTCTGGATATGTAAGAATAATACAAAAGGCGCTAGCTGAATATTTTATTCTTGTTTTTAACCTTTTCAGCGGAAAATCCTGGAAAAACCATATTCATTACTATATACAACTAATTTTGTTGAATATTTTGAAATTAACTTAACTGGAAGCTGTTGCTGCCAAAAGGCAGCATCAGCTTCCAGTCAAATTAATTTCAAAATATTCAATAGCTTTCCTCTATGGTTACCTTAAAAATGTGATATGAGGAATGCATCGATGAAAGGGTTAAGAAAATTAAACTTTGCCCTAATGTCTCAAAGGATATCATGATCAATTTGATCCCCATTACTGATGTGTTAGTATGGAATCTGACATACGAAAAAGGGCTAAATTCCCACAATTAGATGAACCCGCCAAAGAACACTGCAACCCGCTAATCCCTTGCCCAACCAAGAACTGTAATATCTGCAAAAACATGGACAAATCCAGATTTTTTAATAGCCAACACTCCGACCTCTGCTACAAAGCCAAAATTATAGGCAATTGCCAAACGCGCAATATAGTCTACCTCCTCAATTGCAGAACTTGTGGCAAACAATATGTATGAGAAACCCTCCGACCCTTTAAAATCATGATCCAGGAACACCTACGTTCCATCACGAACCTGTACAAGCACGAGAGATATGACACACCAGTATCCCGTCACTTCAGGAAGACCCAGGCATCAAAGAAATGACATGCAGTATAGGATCATTCAAGTCCTATCCTCGGTTCCAACAGATCCAAATTCCACCACTTGGAGAAGCCAGAAAGAATGCCACTGGATTCACCAACTCCACACAATGGAGCTGATAGGAATCAATTTAGTGGTGTAGGAACTACCTCTTTGAATGCCTCGACGGCCAGTCGAAACATTCCATGTTGTTATTGCCGGTCATATGAAAAAGTCAACTATACTCATCATGTGTATTTAGGGTCATATTAATAGGGAAATCTTCCTCGTGAAGCTAGAGCAAAATGATGAAAAAGTTGAAGTTTGACCGGTAATATTCAGAATCTTATGTCTAATATGTCAGGTAGGCTATATGCCAAAAGGTACTCGTACACTAAGGTAGAAGTCAATAGATCTAAATATGATAAAATTAAACCAAAGTAGAATCTTTCTTCATTCAGGCTCCTCCGATACTCCAAAAAGTCTAAAAGGGCAATAAATCTGATCGAATCAGCGTAATCTTTGCAATGCCGATATTAGATGACAAAATGGCCATTTTGAGCAAATTTTCTATCAATCCATCTCAGAATAAACAAGTGTGGTATGCTATTGTGAGACTTAGGCAGCTTTGTCACAAATGTTAAACATTTGACAGACCAACAGATCCAACAGACAGACTGACAGGCAGACTGACAGACCCAATAGACAAACTGACAGGCCCAATAGACAGGCTGACAGACCCAATAGACAGACTGACAGGCAGACAGACCCAATAGACAGACTGATAGACCCAATAGACAGACTGACAGGCAGACAGACAGACCCAATAGACAGACTGACAGACCCAATAGACAAGATGTATAATAGCTTACAATTTCCTGGGTTATGACCAATGTTTAGTCTACATCTCACTCAGTAGTCACCACTATATCCCACCAGGTCATCAATACCCCCTCAGGTCATCAATATCCCAATCAGGTCATCAATATCCCTATCAGGTCATTAAGCTAATCACCAGCTTACTGCTTCCTTCAGCCACTGTAGCACAGATGCTACATCTTGAGGTTACTGTGATGAAAAACAAACATGTGTTAATGTTTTACTCAGTCTCTAATCTGCAAATGATCAAAGTGGGAATGAGAACACTTATCAGCAAGTAACACTAGATTTCTGACCAGAGAGGAAAATAAACTGACACTGGATGATGAGGTGAAGCAGTGACAGGTAAATATTATGCTACTGTGTGTGTGCGAGTGAGCGTGTGCGTGTGCGTGCGTGCGTGCGTGCGTGCGTGCGTGCGTGCGTGCGTGCGTGCGTGCGTGCGTGCGTGCGTGCGTGCGTGCGTGCGTGCGTGCGTGCGTGCGTGCGTGCGTGCGTGCGTGCGTGCGTGCGTGCGTGCGTGCGTGCGTGCGTGCGTATGCATGAGCATGCATGTACATGTGTTTGTGCATATGTGCATGCATGCATGCCTCCAGGTGGGTATGTGCATGCGTGCATGAGTGCATGCGTGCAGGTATATGTACATGTATGCGTGCAGGTGTGTATGTGCATGCATGTGTGTATAAATATCAAGGAGGGTGGATTTACGCATAGGTTCATTGATGCACAGAGCAGTACAGGTAGAGTAACATTAAACCAGATTTCTGTGGTGAAGACAAAATACCTTGAGTACAGATCAGAGCTAGATTGATAAGATTCACATGTGTGCTGATGATCACCCCGCTCATAGATATCAAGAATAGCTAGAGTTCACAGGCTAATGTACTTACCACTTATGTTACAGTCAATTGTTTCTCAGTCAAAAACATCTTCTGCAGTTGTCTGGAGAAATGTATATTTACAGACTCAAAGAAGACTTTTTTAATTTGACACAGGAATGGATCAGTAAACAGATGGATGCTCCCTGAAGGCATACTCTGCAGGGAATCATACACAATACACTTTCACCTTATAATGCATTCATATACCAAGTTTAGTTCCCATATACCAAACGGTCTTGAAACTTCAGCCTGGACAAAAAATTTCTGTAATGTTCAGTGAACCATGAAAGGTATGTCAAATGTAGGTCATGCTGACCATACTTTTCATAATCGCACATCCCCCTAAGATGTATCCACGTACTAATTTTAATGATCATACATATAAATCTTGAAACTATGGCCTGGCAAACTTGTAGCCTGTAATGTTCAGTGAACCATGAAAAGTAGTCCACATTGACTTACTTTTCATACTCTTGCACATCTCCAAAAGATGCATCGACATACCAAGTTTCATGATCATACATATAAAAGTCTTGAAACTATGGGCCAGACAAACTTGTACAGGGCAAACAGATGAACGGACAAAGCAGCGACTATTATGCTCCCTGAAATTTTTGGAGGAACATAAAAATAGTCTTCTTTCTCTTGGCCTACAAATAGACATTAAATAAGCCAAAAAAAAATGGATTTTCTTGACAAATTTGTACTATTATAGGGTCATAAAGAATTCTAAAATGCCAGTATAAACCTCACTCAAAATTATTCTCCCATTTTTCAGTCAGCTTAGGTCTCTTGAAAACAGGTTCAAAGAAAAACTTTAATGAAATTAAATCTGAAAGCTGACAAAATATTCTTAAAATAATTTAAGTGTGTGCTGTCATTTTGAAATTCAGAATAAATGCTTTAATATTCAAAAAAAAATTTACCTCTCAAACCATATTTTCATATCAATAATTTGACATTAATTAAATTTATCTCTGCATATTCTGAAATAACTTTTAATTTAATTGAATTATAATGATTCAGATTAAACTTCTTAGTCATAGCTGTGTACTATTTTTATTTGAAATATGTGCCTTTAACCCTTAGCACTCTGATGTCAATATTTTATATTTTATTGTGTCAATATCAAAGAAACTGGTGTACATTTTTCACAAATTTTGCCGGAAGATATTGCTGTCTATGACAGCACCATCTCCCACCAAATTTGTTGAAAAATGTACACCAGTTCACCTTTTAATTTAATTTGAAAATTAAAATTTTTGACACCAGAGTGGTAAGGGTTAGAGCTTTCAAATTCATCTTTACAAACCAAACAGATGACAAATAATTTCATGACTATGGATATAAAGAAATTGAAAAGTGATAACTCTTAGATATTAGCAATATAATGGCATGCTTAGTACATGACAATGAAGTACAATAGGAAAACACCAGGACATATTAACCCATTGACTGTGAAATTTGGGCAAGAAACTCAAAGCATTTGCTTACTGAATATCAATTTGCAGGCCAATTGAAGATTATTTTGGAAAATTTACAACTGGAATGACTGGATCAGTCATTCCCGTGGTAAATTTAAAGTCTTCTCTTCACATACAAGTGGACATTCCTCAAGCAGTCAGTAAAATTGTTGGCTTGACCATTAAAGTGTTAACTCATTGGTCTTTATAGATCAGAAGCTACAAATTTTGTATGATGTATGGAAGGTTTTGGTGAAAGTTTTGAAACTAATCTGACTGGTAGCTGTCGGCAGCAACAGCTTCCAGTCAAATTAGTTTCAAAATATTCAACCACATTCCGGTTATAGCTGTCTCGAAATAGCGACACTGGCGGTCCAAGGGTTAAAGAGATAATATACTTGATGAGCAACTGTGGTGACTGTGATCCAGGAATCAGCATGATATTTCAACAAAGCGTGGCCCATGTTCCCTGAGTCATGCATTGAAATGAGACTATTAATGCAAACAGGGTGGCTAGGTCCAGCGCACAAACAACAGGTCTCATGAGAATCCACAATTTAATAGCCATATCACAGCTAGGATTTAATCTATTGAAGTAATGCAGCCAGAAGTGAAAATGGTATTTAGACCTTTGACAAAAGACCGCTGTTCAACAGCTACAGAAATAATAACAGAGCGGAGACAGTTGTGCTGGGCGCTAAAGAGTCATCTCTGAAACATCTGTTCAATAAAGCTGGAGATCAAAGAGCCTGTGGGCAGTTTTGATGACAATTCTAGCTGTGTGGATCAATTAGTCATTGCAGGCTTCATCTGCATTATGCAAATTGAGTCATATGAGAAAATTACTTGGCCGTGTTATTGGTGCATGAGTTACAATGTCAAGTAATTCTGAGTAATTTCATTAATATTGTTGACATAATATAAGGTTTGCATAAATAATTTCAATTCATTATTCGTGAGATCAATATGAAAAAAATTGTTTTGGATTAACTTTAAGACAGACCAAGTTTAGGTGGGTCAAAATTGGGGTTGCAGTTGGGGCCAGCTGGGAATTTAAATGGCTGATGGTCGCTGGATTTGAGGGGTACAAGACTGAGATCTGGAGGGGGTGGAGCGGAACCTCAGACACACACCCACCCCCATTCTGGTGGCATGCCTGCATGGTATATAGCAAGAAACCAGTTATGGATAAATAAGATAATTACAGAAAAATGCTTGTCGTCTTTGAAAACTTCTAATTATGAAACTGTTATCTTTCTCAAATCAAGACACATGCCTATCATCTAACACAGGAATATGAACAACTTCACAGATTTTATTTCAATATTCTTACAGAATTTTGAACATGTTAATTATGAAATCAAATATTTAATGCATAACAAATTTTCCTTGAAAGTCACATTATGTATGCTGAATGTGGATGACATGTAGATGACAGGTTAAATAACAAGATACAAAAGTCAGTCAAGGTGAATAAAATTGCACATATATATTATAAAAGGTTTTCATTCAAACAGTTTAAATAGGTTACTTTTAGGATAAAGGGAATAAATTATTGAGAGTTACAGTTGATGAATGAATGATGATAAATTGATGAAGCTTCACCTTAACCCACCCAACACCTTCCAACTCCCCACCCAACCCCCACCCCATCCCATTCACTCTCATTCAACCATAGACAGCAACAGCTTACCGCAACATCTTACATTCAAAACAAGGAAAAACAGATAGCACAAATCTGACACATACGATTTGTCCGTCATACTTCTGGTTAATTATTACAGTACAGGTCATATTGATAAGTTAAGATGTTTCCAAAACTAAACAATGTTGACCATGACGTAGGAAATGTTCTGTTGAATATTTTAATTAAAATTTGATTGGAAATTCCAATCTAATTATATTTCAAATATCCAACAGTACGTTTCTAGCTTGTTTTAGAAAGATATTAAGGTATGTCTAAGCTGTACTGTATCTGGCCAAGTAAAGCATTTGAAGATTTTAAAACTGTGAATGAATGAAAATTTAGAACATTTCAGAAGATGATCTCTTGTAAAAAAAATCTCAAAACTGTCTATTCCTAAATAGGAGAGGTCACACAGTCTCAAATTAAGAGAGCGTGAACCAAATTAAACAGTAATGGAGCTAATTCTACCATATAAGCCTAACATTGCTAATATTTAGATCATCATAAAAAACGTGTCTCAAGCTCAGATATCTTTTGTATCCCATGAAAGAATTCTTGTACCATCTGAGTTTATTTGTATCCCATGTTTGCATAGCCTATATTTGTACACAAAAAGATGTTTGGATTTTAAATACCGATTAAATAGAAAAATGACTGGCTATTTCAATCTATTATATTTGGTGACCTTAATATTAGTACTAATATGTACTGTATAATGGTGAGCTGTTTTGATCAAGGTATTGAGACATGGTCTAATATTATGAATAGCAAATCTTAATTAGTGTCTAAGTGGCCATGTTAACGCTTTGAACACCAAGTTCCCATGATCTCCATTTCAATACAACAGTATAAACAATATGTTGAATCTTTTAAAATTAATTTGACCGGAAATCATTGCTGCCTGAGAGGCAGCAATGTCTTACAGATAAATTTATTTCAAATATGCAGAATTATTCTAGATTATAAGGACTAATTTATTATATCTGGTCAGTCCTGTTCAATGGGTTATTATTTGCTGAAGGTAGTCTATCGTCATTTATCGTTATTATTCTATAGACTATCACAAAATTAACATAAAGATGGTTACCCTCTCCACAAACAAGAGTGTTAGATACAATGTTATTACAACAAAGGTCATAGATGCAGAATTAAATCATATTAAACTAAAGTACTATTAGATATAAATTTTCTTAAAGTAGGCTTAGATAAACAAGAACTGTATGAAATGTAGCGGATTTTTAATGAGCTTACGCTGCTGGAATTGAAAGAATATATGACAATTGTCAATGCAAATTGAGATTCATTGTGATAGATAGCTATAAGCTTTTGTAAACTACTTCAAAATTCCAGCTTAGCGGAAAATATATTTCATGTCATTATAACATGAAAATATATTCATGCTCACAGACTGAATTAGAGAAATTTTGAAAATAACTTTATAACAAAACAAAGATTAGTGTACATGGAGTTTGTAAAAACAAAGATTAGTGTACATGGAGTTTGTAAAAACAAAGATTAGTGTACATGGAGTTTGTAAAAACAAAGATTAGTGTACATGGAGTTTGTAAAAACAAAGATTAGTGTACATGGAGTTTGTAAAAACAAAGATTAGTGTACATGGAGTTTGTAAAAACAAAGATTAGTGTACATGGAGTTTGTAAAAACAAAGATTAGTGTACATGGAGTTTGTAAAAATAAATATTAGTGTACATGGAGTTTGTAAAAACAAAGATTAGTGTACATGCAGTTTGTAAAAACAAAGACTAGTGTACATGGAGTTTGTAAAAACAAAGATTAGTGTACATGGAGTTTGTAAAAACAAAGACTAGTGTACATGGAGTTTGTAAAAACAAAGATTAGTGTACATGGAGTTTGTAAAAACAAGGATTAGTGTACATGGAGTTTGTAAAAACAAAGACTAGTGTACATGGAGTTTGTAAAAACAAAGATTAGTGTACATGGAGTTTGTAAAAACAAAGAGAACAGCAATTAGAAAAGGATTGTGGAATGATGGATGGAGAAAACAGATTTAGGCACGGCTACTATACTCCCCTGGCTTTTTGTGAAAATAGCCAGAGATGAATTTCCAACATTTGCAATCTTCATAAATCATACATATCATACTTATTTCATTTCGTGATTAAAGCAGAGCCAGGGGAAAGAGCCCACCCAACCCGCCTAAGACCAGCAAGGGGAATTGAAACAAAGAATAGGTTTGGGTCACACACAAAAAAAACATAGATTTATTAACAATCAAGAATTCTGGGACAGGTACAAGTTAAAAAATGTGGATCATCAAATGCTTATTATATATAATCTATGGTCATCCCAAACATCACTTGTTAAAATGGTAATTATAAATTACTGTCTAGATGCTCCCTGCCCATCCACCTTTGAATGCATGCAGCATTAATTAGCATGGTCACGCATCCATTGACATAATCGGTCATTCTGACTTTGACACAAAAATCACTAAGGTCCTTCAGGAAGCCAAGGTTAAAGCTCTCGTGTTCCATTAAACATAGACATTTTTTGCACGAGATATTAGATGCCTGTTGAATTACCCAGCATGCAATGCTACCCGGCGTTCAATGCCACCCAGCATGCAATGCCCTGACTCCATAATCGTTGTAACTATTGAATGCCATATTCATTTAGTTAAATGTCTGCACAAGCCATGATTTCTCAAACAAAACCAACCTGAGTGCACGTACAAATAGTCATTTGTCCTCTGGCTCTGGAAGTGTAAGCATGCACATATGGCGTACAGTATTGGAATGCAGGCTGTCGAATGTAAGGCCGTGAATAGCATGCCCTATGTGCATGCTTATGCTTCCAGAGCTGGATGACAAATGACTATTTGCATGCGTAGGTGGGTTGGTTTTGTTTGAGAAATCCTGGCCTATACAGACAATAAACTAAATGAATATTTGCGCTATTGCAAAGCAATTCGGCCTTAGAGGCTATGCTACGCCAAGAAAGCTTACCTGCTCCAGATGATCGGACAGGTCTTTGCTGAGGAGTGGCAGGAGCGACTCTCCCGAGGACACCGGTCAGTACGCTGGACATTCTTCAGAGGTCTAGAAGACCTCACAGGCCAGATCATGCAAAAGATCCAGCAGACTGTTCAGAATGCCTTCTACCTCTGCTACACCTATACCTATCACATCCGTCACATCGAAGATGGTAGGGTGATGCTCTTCCACAAGAATGCTCCAGGGAGCCCATGGCTGAACATGATAGGAGCAGCTCAGGAATGGGTTGCAGCAAGAGAGCAAGCCCACCTCGACACAGACAATCTCGAGTGACCCACCACCAAGTGGGCTTTCGTTCAATCAATCAACGTTGAGGTTAGGGCTGTCATCGACCGCCAACCTCTGCTTTGGACAGGCCCCCTCCCAGACTGGCTACGACAGAAGAAGAGTATGACTGCCCTCGACACCTACAGGGACAACATGTGTCTCTGGAGATGTCTAGCAGTCCACCGAGGAGTGAGAGCTGATAGAAGTACAGCTCCTGCACGAGAGCTTGCCACACAGTTCTATGGCAAGACAGTACCTGATGTCCGCAAGTTCTCGCTGGATCAGCTGGACAAGGTAGAGTTCTTCGCCAAGATCGGGATTCGCATGTATGAACCAACCAAAGAGGGCACCGGGCACATGATCAGGCAAGCGGTTCACTACCGTGACACCATGACCATCAGAGTGTGGGACCACCATGCCTTCTACATCAAGAGCATCTCCAAGCTGGCACATACACTAGTCTGCAGTAAAAGTCAGCAGAGGTTTACAAAGGCATGCCATCTTCAACGCCACACTGATCACTGTATAGGCGGCAAAACAAAAATCGTGTGTCCTGGCGAGAAGGTTGAGGCACCACAGTCTGCGCATGAGAAAGCCTTCTATCCACCCCAACCATCCAGTTCAGCGGCTACTCGTTGAATTGAGTATGAGTCAAGAAACAGAGACGTACACATACACTATGTAGTGTGGGCACGGTGGTGAGCGTTGGATCGAGGGCGCTCCCGTAGATGGTTATGATCTGACTACTACCACCGCTTACCAGTTCCATGGCTGTCACTGGCACGGGTGTCCACAACACCAGCGAGGTGAGGATGCCGAACAAAGATACCGCAAGACAGTCCTGAGTGAGGAGAAGCTGAGAGCGTCTGGATGCACACGTGTGGTACAGTGGGAGTGCTGTATAAAATGCTGTCCAAGCGTCCCTAAATGAGTTCGGACGGTCCCATACCCACACTTCATAGTTTACGACTTCGAAGCACTCCTAGATGGTATCAAGACTCATCCTACAGAGACTCTCACAATCGAGAGTACTCACATACCTATCTCTGTGTCAGTTGGCTGCTCCTTAGAGGGTGCCACGAGTGAGCCCACTCACCTCTGCAAGCCTGACCCCAAAGAACTGATCAGAGAGTTCATGCTGGAGATCCAAGGGCGAGCATATCTAATCCGGACAAGGGATAGGACACAGTACATATTGACAGACCTGGACAAGCTCCCAAAGCGACAGCAGCGACTGATCAACGAGTGGTGTGCTTGTACTGGGGTTCAACTCTGGGCGGTATGACCGGGTCCTCATCAAGAAGTACTTTGTCGATGAGCTGACTGACAGTATAGGTACAGTGAAAGTCGCCAAGAAGGCTAGTCAGACCATGTTCCTCATAACACCTGAGCTACGGTTTCTCGATGTGCTGAACTACCTCGGCCCAGGCATCTCGTACGAGGTATGGGTCAAAGCTTACGGGTGTACACAGCAGAAGAGCTGGTTCCCGTATGAATGGTTTGACACACACGAGAAGCTCAACTATCCAGGGCTTCCTGACTACTCAGCATGGACATCTCTAAGCTCAAGGGTGGCTACCTCTTGATGTGATCAGAGTGGGAACAATGTAACCACACATTCAGCGAGCACAGAATGCAGCCATTCGCCGACTGGCTGCGATACTACAACAACCTGGACGTCAGTCCATTCATCGAAGCCCTAGAGCGGATGCGGGAGTTCTACACAGAACGAGAACTCGACATCCTCAAAGACGCAGTGTCTCTCCCAGGTGTGTCATTGCAGTACCGCCTACGTGGAACTGCTCAGCACATGCCGGATGTTAGCCTCTACTCTCCGGGCAAGGAGGCCTATGTTGTGTGTCTGCAGGGACTAGCTGAAGCTCTTCTACGACAAATGGTCGCCTAGGCACTCCATGCTGGCATGCCAGATAGTACAGTGTAGGCCGCCCCTCCGCCTCCACATACCTGTCAAGCCTGTGAACATCTATCGACCAGTTAGGATCTGTTGCACGCAGTCGACCACCTTCCAGCTCACCAGGCTCATACAGGTACTGAACCAGAGCGTTAGGTGGTAGGCACTCCTCTCCCTTGTTCGCTCCTCTAGAGCTGTGACTGGCAACAGCAGTGTCTGATAGCCTCTACCGGCTTCTTCCAGATTAGCCTAGTAACCTCAGCATTGGATCTCTCCACCACAGCACGCAGCCGTCTCACCCATACTCTAGAACGTTCACACGGCGCGCCCATTTCCTGGGCGTATTGGTGTGGGAACAGTCTCTCTGTCAGTGTCCGATTCCACCGCTCAACGATAGCCAGGCCACGGTGATGCCCCACCTCGCCTCGCCTAACTGCCACACCCTGTTTCCGCATAAGGGTTGCAGTCTCACCTCTGAACTCCTTACCCTCATCCACCTGCAACAATTCCGGCCACTGGAGGGGATTTTCCGAAGCCTTGTAGACACCCTGGAATGCCTGGGCCACCTGGCCAGCTGACTTGTCTGTGAGCGGTGCTGCAGCCTTGTACCTGATGGCAACATCGATGATGGTGAGGGCATACTTGTAGGTCTTACGACCAACAGAGTCATGTGGAAGGAATAGAACATCTGCCTGGTGAACTCTCTTCGGGACAGTTTCATCGAAATGGGCATACCTGATGTGCCGTGGACGAGGTCTGTATATCTGCCACATCGCCTGGTAGCTGAGCCACTGGATAACTGTCTCCAATGTGAAGTTGTGGCCCTTGCGACATGCAGCCTCGAGTAGCTGAGGGGGCTCACGGTAATATCCACAAGGCTGATAGTAGAGTTCCTCAAGAAAGACGGTTGATTTCATCACTGACTTCCACTCCCATCCTGTCACGCATGGCCTGGGTGATTCTATCACTGACGTCCACTCCCGTCCTGTCACGCACGGCCTGGGCGAACTCTAAACAGATGAACAGACGGCCGTCATTCATTCGACTATCACTGAAGACCTCCTCAAACACCTCCGTACACCGGCGTCTAGTCTCTGCTGGATCCTCACTGAACGGTAGTTTATCGATTAACCCTCGGAAGTTAAGTGTCTTGACAAGGTAGTACAAAGCCGCCATCCTTATATAGCATGGCTTAAATGTTCGGCGGCCCAGATGGCTGCGAGTGCTATGGCAACGTATGGTAGCCAAGGTCCTGCGACGCCGAAGAACATACCTACTCCTGAGGTGATGGCTGGTATGGCTTCAGAAATCGTCTACACACCATGGAGAGCATTGTTGGCGATCTTGCGGACCATCCCGCCAGCCTTCATTGTGAACAGAGCGATCAGAGGCCCAACTGCTGCCAGCGGCCCGATAGAACCTTTTACGTAAGTGCGATAGATTCCTTTCGCTCTGTGTACTAGCTTGCGGGATTCAGGCTCTACATCATACTCACCACCGACCTCATAGTCTGCATCATAATCCTCCTCATCATAGTCCTCCTCATAGTCCTCATCATCTATATCCTCAACTGGATCTTCATAAGCCTCTGGTTCATACATATCCGTCGCTGGGGACAGCTATATAGTAGCTTTAATCTGTAGACTATAGCATGGCATCCACAATCTTAAATGCAGGTGTGTTTGCCTTAGTGAACTGGGGACTCAGCTTCGCCAACAAGGTGGCAGAGGTCGAGCGTGAGCGTTATAACCAGGCGATGGAGAAGCTGTCTAAGGAGAAGTTTGAATACAGCAAAGCACTCGAGCATATGCGCCAGAGGGAGGCACACCGACGACAACTCCGAGCTCAGGCCAACCAGAGAATCAAAGAGGCAGATGAAAGTCTCAATGAGTACTACGAGGCTGTATCTGAGCCAACGCTCAACTATAAAGCATCGACAGATCAGAAGACAGCAGAGCTTATAGTAGTGGTGGCAGCTGCAGCTGTGATGACAGGAGTCGCGCTCTACCCACGCTCAAGCTGAATACCTGATGCGTTCGACGCGCATACCTTAGCATAGCCAAAGTAAAGTACCGTCACACCTAATGAGTGAGTCCCAGCTATGAGGTTTCCGATGTTGAAGCTGAGCCGGTTGCCCTGATTAGGTGGGATGTTCCTGCCCCCGAGGTGGTGACAGCCCTTGAGTGCCGACTCGAGGTCATCGCTTCCACTGGTTAGTTGCAGAAGTGTATATGACTTAGTTTTCTGTCTGTAGAGTTGGCAGTCAGCCAGCTCGCGTACCTCACCAAGAACATTGGTCCCAGCAATCACAAGCTTGAAGTCGTCTAGCTTATCCACCTACTGGATGGCTCCTCCCTTATGAACCAGGACCGCAACAGTGACACAGTCCGATGCACCACGATGCAATGTCAGCTCTACCCGTTGGTTAGCTGTGGCTTGGACCTGCTGGTGTTCTCGCTTCACATGCACGATCCGCTGTTTGGAACCCGTTTGCTTCAGTTCCTGGTCAGTCTCGCCATGCCAGACACGAAGTCTTGGAGCATTCATCATCGCATCTGCGAGCTGCTCAGTGTACACCCGGAGGAACAGCCTATCCTGCATGGCAGCCGGATTCGTGTGTGTGTTCTCGAGGAGGGTTAAGAGTGGAACTGCCACAAACTTCTCGACCCCTGCCCATAGTTCGAATTCTGTGAACCCCTCATTGCACCCCACAGCGTAGTACCCCTTTCCCTTCGCATAGAAGGTTGGTCCATGAGCCAGCGGACCTAGGACTCGGTACTCATCATTCACATAGGTGGTGTCCATGGTGCTGTTGCTCTGCACGATCTCCCACCTGTTCAGAACCTGCGGGAGTTCTACCGTCTGTTCTATTGTGCTCTGAAGCTTGAACTCGAGTGTCATGCTCTTGATCTCGTGGATCTGTGCCGAGATTGCAGTCGATGTACTTCCCAGCAGCCGACAATGGGTTCTCATCGTGTATACTGGGTCGAATGACCAGGCAGTCCTTCCGAGGATCAGTGCGGTGCGATGTCGCAGGTTCAATGGCCCCCATCTGGATGTTGCACATACTGCAGCATGTTTAAGGTCTGGGTATATAGAGGTTTTAAACGGCTGCCATGTTTGGTAAAGTTCTCCAGCAGATTGTCTATAGGCAGCAGGATAAGTCGGTACGACAGTCAGCACAAAAGCCACGGCATGCACTGTCCCACTGTGACAGGGTCTGAGGACTGCTTCATGACATCAACATTATCCACGAGTGAGCCAAAGTTACACCTCCGTCTGATGCGGAGATACTGGCCGCCATAGAGGAAGGAGCGCCAGCTCGTAGTACAAAAGAACTCCTGACTCGGATACTCTACCGGAAGTTTGACAGCACTCAGGGCAGGGCACTCAACCTACCTGTGGCCCAAACCAACAGTCCTGTTATTCTAGCTCTCCAAAGGGTGAGGGTCGATCCCAAATATCTACTAGCGGTCGGGAAGTGGGCTGCCGTATTTAGCCTCCATAGCCAGGAAGAGGGAGATATGCTGGATAGCTTCCAGTCTGGAGCAAATGACTACTTCAGGGAGGAGGTCAGTGCCGCTGTAGCGGAGAGCCATGACACTGGTCATGCAGAAGGTACTCAGGAGGGGCTCACTGTTGGCCGCAAGGAGGCTGTTGAGCACATCTTCAACGAAAGAGGGCGCAGGAGATTGGCCAGTAATCTGCCAGCATTTCTGAAATTCCCAGATAACTACCAGGACTACCTCATCAAATCCGCTCGCAAGTCCGATGCTCATCGCGCATGGACAAAGTGGATCTTCCCTGAGAAGTTCCAGAAGAAAAGAGTCCTACCATCTGACCCTCAGTGGATAGAGTTTCAGCGACAGGCTTCTGATGAAACTGACAAAGTTCCTCAAGCTTCTGACGAAGTTCCTCCAGCTTCTGACGAAGGTCCTCAAGCATCTGACGAAGTAGCGGAGACGGACGAAGTTCCTCAGCCTTCTGATGAATGAAAAAAGTTGCGACCGACAGTCTGTCAGCGATGACGCGTAGAGCAGGCTAGTTTTCTGGCTGGATTCAGCTTGTAGGTGAAGGTCTGCGCCTTTTCCAGAGAGGGCTTGAAGTGTGACAGCTCACCTGTCTCCTTGTTGCTGAAGATGAAGCAGTACAGATCAGCTGCCCTCTGTACACCCGCGATAAAGTCCCCTTTGATCTCCTTGAGGGTTAGGCTGTCGTATATGGTCTCGAGCAGGGCACGTCCACACTTGGAGCTGAAGTATAGCAACCGGGCATTGTGGCGGGGAGATCTCGCGGGTGTACTTCTGAAAGAGGATGAAGTTATCTTTGTGTGCCGGATGATGTTGCTGAGGTAGGTGACTGTCTTCTGGTCCATTGCAGGGTCATCGATAACTAGAACAAGTGGTTCTGTCAGTCAGGCTGCCAGCAGCTTCTCCATCAGTGCTTGCAGGTTCTGTGTCTTGTTGATTGGGCCATTGTCCAATTGATCATTACTGTCAACTGCCTCAGCGGCGGAGTCAGACACCAGAAGGATGTATTGAGAGTGTAGATGTTCGGCCAGGAGAGCCCGCAGCAAGATGTTTTTTCCATGTGCTTATGGGGTAATGATGAGCACCACCTGGCCAGCATCAGTCGGCCTACTGTCAAATGGTACAGACATGCACGCGGAGGATGGTTAGCACTTGGTCAGCGGTAGCCTCGTCTATATCTGGGCGACTAAATGGCAGTACTTCCTGCACCAGCTCTTTCGCCTGCAGAGCGGGGAATCCTGCAGAGGTGGGAATCCTGCACCTCCGGCAGCTATGAAGGATGCGATGGAGGCGTCAAGCATGAAATCCCAGCAGCAGCTGAGAAGATAGCGTAGAGGGCCTATGTCAGCACCCACAGTGTCTAGTACATTCAGTATCTGTATGATACATGCACGGGAAGCCATGACTATCCTGTGCTCTTTAACGGCAAACCAAAGAACCCTGACTTCTTCACCTCTGGTAGCTGGAGGCTGGCGGTAGCACCCTCTGCACCATCAACAGTTATCTTGCTCAGCCTGATGCTGCCTAGGTCTTAAACGGCAAACCAAAGAACCTGACATCTTCACTGCTGGTAGCTGGAGGCTGGCGGTAGCACCGTCTGTGTCATCAACAGAGATCTTGCTCAGCCTGATGGTGCCTACCTTGAGATTCTCTCCATCCTGTTGGAATGAGCTCCGTGGTTGCAGGAGATCCGTAACCAGGTCTTATGCATAGGACTCAGCCATAACCTTGATGGCTCCAGCCTCATCGACTCCGAGCATACCGTGCATCGTCGCCCTGTCCTTGATACCCATCCCCTTGTATAGTCTTGGCCTTGTTAATGGCCGATTGTCCTACCATATCAATGTTACCGATGGGATCTCGGGCTAGGATGGTACCGCAGATCTCCCACGGGTCTCCCCTCTCATCGAAGTCTAGGAAGGAGATAGGGGCAACAGTGTCCTCTGAACCGAGGCGTGCCTCGGCCAAGTGAGCAAGATCGCCTAGCTCTTTGCTTTCTAGGTCTGTGAATCAGTCATAGTGCTATATACACGGCTTAAACCTACTAATCATACCCCAGAGAAGTAGTTGGGCATAGGAGGACCACGCAGTCGGCCAAGGGAATAGGTAGCAGTGCTCAGGGTACTGGCCCTCTCTGCAGGAGCACGCCTTGTGGCCGGTCCACCATCCCCGGGCATTGGCAATCCTCCGCGTGCTCGACTATGGGCTACACATCTCCCTCCGGCATGCCATGCCTCATATGCTGCAAGGGTCTCGTGATCCATCTCTCACTATTCAGAGTGGTTAAACGTAGGCGACGATGATCTCAGCCATTGCACTCGTTGCTAGCCCTAGAACCGTGGGCTCTATTAGTGTAACACGTTCACCCATGATCTTGGCGGCGGCAGTGTAGGAGGCACCACTGATGGCGATCTTTGGGATGGGGTGAGTTATTCCGAGACAGTGCTCAGCCACCCCACTCACCACTGTAGTGAGGACAGCCGCAGTGGCGGCAGGAAGAACCTCATTTCCACCTGTCATCTTCACCATGGCCACATTCGCTGCCACATTACTGGCGATATGGACCGCCAGGGGCTTAGCCTGTGTCAGTAGCTTCTGGGTCTTGGTTCGCAGCAGGTTCTCCACCTTCTGTAGACTAGCCTGTCTCTCGGGGAGTTGGTTCACGATCTGTACGGTTGAGGTCATTGTTTAAGCACCGAGCATACAATGCAGCTAATACGATCTTCCCAGTCTGCATCTGCCAGGTGTCCGGGTTGGTACTCAGGAATATTCATCTCTCTATTGATACATCTTAAATATGTCCAGGCTCACGCTATGCAAGAAATACTATGAGGTCTTCCGGAGGGAGTTGAAGGAGTACAAGAAGACACCAGATGAGCTCGCTCAGCTCTCCGGTGCTGAGCTGACAGAGGAGCTGACAGCTGTGAAGCTCTATCTAGGATTTGGTACGGGGCAGATCTGCTTCCTTGTATATCTTATCATGGGCGGGAGTATCGTCGAGCAGCTCCTGTGAGCTAAAGGTTTCTACACGGATCGGGAGTATCTGTCAAATGTGTTCCAGCAGTTGCAGACCTCCATGGCCTCACCTGACTCAGAGCTGAACAAGGCTCTGCGATACTACAAGCTGGAAAAAGGATGCGCTGTGGAACCATCCAGCCCTTGGATGTGCATGTTGGCAGCGTGTATAGAGGCTGTAGGGCAGGCCAAGCTGGTTCAGTGTCTCACTGTGGTCCCCACTGCTACTGTAGAGAGTCAGGATAGTCTTATTGCTGATTTGCTAGAGGCGGAGTAGGCTGATCTTGAGCGCCATGATAGCTAGGCCTGACACCACTCATAGAGCTCCCACGGGAAGCGCTGTTGTGTCGACTGGCTGCAGTGTTGGGGTCGGAGCTGCCATGGGAAGCGTCGTGTCGACTGGCTGCAGTGTCAGGGTCGGAACGACTGTATGGCCCGTACTACGCGTAGGTGCGTTGATATCAGTGTTGAAGCCGAAGTGGACACCGGGAGAACTCCCCTCGACTATCATGTTGTTATAGCCCCTGATTTGGAGGTCCTCGATGTTCACGATCATGTTGCTCGGAATCAACCGTAGGTGTGGTGAAATAGCAAAGTCAAGTTTGCGATGGGCCTTCTGCAACCCCTGCTGGAACTTAGCAATAAGACTGCTGGGATCTGCCACGATGATCATATCTTCAACGAGACTGATGAACATGGCCTGGACCTCTGCTCTGCTGACACCATCTATGGAATGATGCAGCTTGGTCTGTGCTGTAAGGAGGCAGTAGCACGGTGCTTCCAGGGACTGGTTGATCCGAACGATCCCTGCTGGTGTGAGGCCTGAGGTGGTGTGTGGGACAAAGTACTTCCACACATCTGAATAGTCCTGCCACAAGCCAGTGATGTGCATATTTTGCACCAGCGCTCCAGGGTTGGAGTCTGGATCGAACGGCCTACTCGTCGGGGTGTTCGATAGGGGAATCCTGAGTAGTCACATCTCGGGTCACCGTACATAACCCCTAGGCCGCTGTTGTCCCCACCATGCCACCGATAGTCTGGGTGAGCGCTGAACCCTCTCTGTAGTCTGCTGGCCGCTGAGATGCTATGACTGTTGAGCTGTGAGTCGAAGTCATTTGTATCAGGGAGGCTTGCACCCAGCTCATGGAGGATTTGTCGGACCGTGAAGTACACGTGGAATCTGAGACAGCTGGCGATGAGCACAGCTTCAGGAGTACCAGAATAGGAGTGAAGCAGGGTGGAACTTACTCCACATCCTGCCGTGAAACACCACACGGCAAAGTTCAGCTGCTGATTCCAGTATGAGAGGCTTGGAGCAGCCATCCAAGTATGAGCTTGCTTCGCATCCTTGATGGTGATGGGGCAGTTGGTCAGCGGTCATGGGTTGACGGAGAAGCTGGTTTGGGACCATCCATCCACTGTGATGGAGAACGGTGTTAGCTCTGGTATGTCATCTAGTAGACCTCTCAGGCTCGTCAAGTGTGTACACAGGAGGGGCGGTTGGCTCCGGATGACTGTTGTGTGAGGTTCAGTGGGAAGGCCATCTATACTGGTGTTTTTAAAGCTACCATACAGGCAGCACACTATTTGTAGTCGTCTCGACTCCAGAGACCGGCGAGGTGACCTCGCCGTAACATCTCGTTTTTTAGCTCCTCCATATCAACCCGCCCACTGGAGCCTTTGAGGTATTGCTGTCGCACTTTAGGTTTCTCCGTGCGGTACAGGGCTTGGACCTTCAATATATGGTGGTACTCTTCATCGGTGACATGGCCATCCTCGAGAGCTTTGCTGACAGACTCGTCGATAGTCTGTAGCATACTCTGTGCCAGTGTCACGTACTTAGCATGCTTCTCCAGCCTCCTTGTGATCTGCCACTGCCCCACCCACAAGCCCGTGGCCAAGACAGTGGCAGCTAGTGTCACGCCTCCCAGCGGGATGACGACGATGGCACCACCCTGTAGTGAGAGCGGCCACAGCTGCCACACCAGCACTGGCTCCAATCACACCTGCAGCAGTGGTTGTACGCGCGAGGATGTTGTAGGCTGTCTTATATCACCTGCGTGGTCTGCTGTACTTTTCTGCCTCATGGACGAGATTCTGCCTGATGGTATCTATCTGCTGGAGTCGCCAGCCATGGATGGTACCACCCTCATCAGCAGTCAGGGAGCGGTATAGTTCTGGTTGCTTCCGCCACTCTGATTTTGCCATAGTATACCTGGAGATTAAACCTGCATCACCTGCAAAATCAGTCATAGAAGGGTTCATTTTGGAGAGCCTGGCGAACCGTACCAGGTTGTTGGTGTTGAGACAGACGTCTTTTAGAGTGGTCATCCAGCACTATGTCGGGTGCCAGTAGCTTTCTGAGACATGACATCTGGAACTTCACTGCATCACCAAGATAGTAGGTCCGCCGCTGGATGGCTTTCTTGGTCTTACACTTCTGCGCCATCTCCTATTTCCACCGTATGACATCTGGTTCATCTTCGTCTGAGAAGACACCTGGCTCATCCTCATCTGTGAAGACATCTGGCTCATCGTCGTCTGTCAAGACTCCTGCGTCCCGCTTACTCTCCTCCAGGAGGGCCTGCCTGTATCTGTTCCTTCGCCTCCCTGCAAGGCTCGCGTTCTGTTGATGCCAGTTCTCCCGCTGTACTCGCTCTCCTTCTTGTTGCAGTGCGAGCCTCTGTTCGTCTAAGGCCTTTATCTGTGCAGGGGTCATGAACGGGCGAACCCCTTTCTTCATCATCTCGGCCATGGTCAGATAATGCTGGTATGATATCATGTTGTCATCAGGTCAATGAGTAATAAGAGTGTAAACTCTAAATTGGCATCCGATATCCCATCTGTGCTGGAATATATGTTAATGGAGGGGCGGTTAAACAGGTGATTTACAGGTGTGAACAGGCTAGGACTGATAGCTTTCCATAGGTTGCTGTTGGCACCTGGGAGATACTCTATCATGTCCCGGCCGACTTCTACCAGTGAGTTGTGTGCACTGCCCGGAGGTTGATGTAGCACATCAGCGTGTATGTATGTTGTGCCCTGCTGGGGCACCTCGAAGAGGACCCATTCTACATGGTACTGTACCACCCGTCTCCCCTCTAGAGAGGGTGAAATTATGTTCCCACCACCGGAGAGCAGCAGTCGGACAATCGGCATGGTTATATCTCCTGTTTAACCCCTTCTATATAGCGTGCTATGGAACCCATATTTGCTCACTCGACTGGTCTTTCTGACCTGGCAGATGTGTACGCAGTTGATGCTGCCAAGGTAGAAGAGAGCGATGGCAAGTCATTCGCCCCACAGTACGAAGCAAACTCAAAGGCATTCTCCCTCCACCCCATTGGTGGTGATGGGGTGGAGCTGCTCACAGACCTCAAGGATGTGTTGAAGGCGTGCCTGGGCCGCAACATAGATGGTCACAAGATCGTGTTTCGGTATGATTTCCCGAAGAGGAAGTACATCCTCGAGCCGTTGATTGAGGTCTCGGATACAGAGGTGGCAGATATCAACACCCGAAATGACGACCTCAGCTTTCATCTGGTCAAACCCTATTCGAGCGGTGCCCCGCCGATGACCCATGAGGGTCTGCTATTGACCCTGGCAAACCTGCAGTTCATGTTTGAGAAGAATGAAGTGTGGTACCGCGCTGGACCTGGTGGTAACTGGAAAACATGGTTGCCATTATATAGGCCTCCCGCAGTCATTGACATAGAGGTTACTCCCCTCTCCACTGTTGTGAAATGGGATGGGACAGTTCGAAAGCTCTACAATCTGGGATCATCCTTCCTCACCTACATAGGTGAAGGTGTCTCCCTGCGTCATCCATTCGATGGACCAGAAGAAGCTGTTAACCTCCAGGAGGGCATCCTATGGGTAGATGGTGTGTCACATGTCACCAAAGCCAAGGGTGCTGTTAAACTGCCTCAGTGAGTCGGACTCACTAGCCTGCAAATGACTCATATAGTCCTAGAGCTACATTTCTTAGCCGGCGGCAAAGTGAAGCAGCTAGCCCCTGACCTTGAGGGGATGAAGATCACTATCGAACCGGATGGAGCAGGGCTCGATCTGGCACAGATATTTCTTGAGGGGTTCACTCTGTTCAGTTTAACTCTTCATGTATAGCCATGATTCCCATCATACTGCTCGTGCTGGCATCTACAGCAGTGGCACAGGGCGCTGAGACTGCCATGATATTGGATGCTAAGTGGGCCCACTTCCGGGATGCACCCCCCCCCCCAACCCCCAGTTCAATCCTTGGGTCGACCCCTTGCGGAGAGACATTTACGACCACATTCACACACATGAAGAGATCAAGTCTGTCTGCCACATCTATGGTGTGGAGAGGGTAGGACGTGGTTGTCTGCTGGAGATACCTGCTCAGCACCAGATTCTCTGCGTAACATGTGAACATACCAGAGTCTGCCGTGGTGCAAATGCTAAGCACTTTAGCCTCCTACCAGGTGAGCGTTGTCAAGGTAGATGGAAGACACTATGGGTGGTCCCATCATGCCGATTGGACTCTGGCAGAGACTACGTGTTTGTCTGAGCCTACACAGAATAGAGACCGGCCACTGGCCCGTATCTTGAGGAGGTTCTCCCGGACAGTGGGGTCCGCACGGGAGTTTTATTTTTGCCACAGCCTTCCATGTCAGCAGCTCCCATCTCGACCACGAACATCACATGTCTCAAATTCCTATGCCCCAGCGATTGAGAGGACGGTGGGGGCCACGGATCACTGAACGGCTGCCAGTTGAGGGAGGTGGTATCATTTTGACCCCGACACTACTACTCCTTATGATTTGGTAGATTGACCATGACATATTCATTTGCAAATAAATATGGTTCACCAAGTGGTCAGTGGCTAAATCTGATGCTAGCTCTATTTGAAGTCATCAAAATTTCAATTTCTTGTTTTATCCTCAGTGTACATACTCAATCCAACTTTTAAAACCGTAGCACATTTAGAATGTTTGTGCAGTGGCATCATCTATGAGCTTTATAGGTAGTGTGAAACATCAAGTATATTGAATATCAAGGCTCTTTGTGCAGGGGTATGTGATGGCGAATACAGAAAACGATCAAACATAGAACAATTTTATTGGACCACTTTCACCATCAGTGGGACTGTGCTGTCCATAGCATATAAAATTTTATTAAAGATTATGCTATCCAACCAGTGATATTGGGTGATAGTTCAAAGGTGTTTGCAGTGGCAGGCATCAATTTTATTGAGCCTTTGAAGCTTCCCAGCTACTAAGAGTTGTACAGCTGTAGTGATACACAGACCTGTTGCATTATACATGCATAGATTTGGTTCAGGTTTTTGGGCCAGATGGGTCTTTGATCCGCAAATCCACAGTTTCCAAAGGACCTAGAAGTCTGTTTCTCAGGGTGCACTGTGCCGCAATATTGGAGGAGCCACATATCAGTAAGCTAAAGATTCTGTTCTTCCTCTATTCCCTCCCACCATGGAGCATCTATAGTCAATAGCTGTACATGGGCAAGATCTCTCTTGCATTCATTCTTAAAGAGATTCTCATTCTTGAGCCATTCTGCTAGTGGGAGGTTATTGAGGCACGAAAGGCTTCTTTTGTTTCTCAAGTTAGTCTAATTTGTCAGCATACGCCATCGCCTGGAACGCCCAGTATGGATACTGGGGTATGGGTGGAGTGGGGTTGGTGGTGGTTGATCTTTTGAATACTTCTGCACAGATAACAGGGTTGAAGCTAGGTTAAGCATGTAATCCTCACCTGATGTTATGTGTGATTGATTTGGAGATGATATCACCTACATTAATTGTGGTTCACTGTTGATGCAGTCAGGTCTGAATGCATGTTCATTTCTCATGGTCTTAATTGCTTTCACAACCTCAGCTGTTTTGAGTGGTGTTTGTGGTACTGATCTGTGACCACCTACAAACCAGTGTTTTAATGGCTCATAACTTGGATCCGTGAATTAAATTCTCTAATCCCATCTCCCTTTCCCTGGTTTCTCTTGACGAAGTTTCCTTCAGAGGAATGCACACAAAATTATGGTGGTGTACAAGCATCTCGGAACCCGGTTGGCAAACCTACGCATTTTGCATATATAGCGCCGATTATATTAGATATTACAGGAAAAAACTTGAAATAACATACATCAATTTGTATTTGCATGTAGGCTGTAACATCCTGTATAACAAATATCATGTTATATAGAACATGTTCGCGTGAATGTTTGCACAATGGCTATACGATTACAATGTGCCATATGATATGCTGTAGTACAATCTGAATGAACATCAAACATTAACATAATTCAGATCTGGATATTTATTGTGTAGAACTATTTCTAACGTGAAAATTGGAAAAATGTATTAGTTACAAAAGCTATAGAACCAGGCATGCCAATGATAAATTCATAAAATGCAACCAGAAAGCTCGACTTTATGACTGCAATGAACTATGAAGCTTGACTTCAAACATAAAATAAATATAGAAGGCTTAGCAATATTTTTATCAACAAGAGGCCGAAGCTCATGTAATGCTAACCTGGACCATTAGCATTTGAACCATTTGTATTTAAATGCCGCTAGACTTGATGGATAATTTTGGAAAAATCCAAGATGGTCACCAAAGAAATTGACAAATCAAAATTACCTTTTGATATGTTGAAGTCTACTGCCATAGGATCATTCCTCCAAAAGTTTTGCTGAAATCGGGCCACTAATTAAGTAGTTTTCTAAATTGTTCTGAAAAGTTTTCAAAAAATGCAAATGGCCACCAAAACATTCACCAACCGAAATTCTGAATAGAAGTTCTAGAGCCTACAACTATAGTCATTGCAGCCAAATTTGGATAAAATCAACCAAGCGTTAATGGAGAAGATGCATTTTGAAAAATTTCGGTAAATTTGTCATAAAATTTATGATTTTCACCTAACCAATTAAAATTATGAATATATGTTCTGGAGCGTACCATGGTAGAGTCTGTCTAGCCAACTAGGGTTGAAATCTGTCAAGCGGTTAATGATGAGGTACATTATTCATAAAATTAAAGATTTTCACACAATTGAATTTACCCATCAAAATTTTGTATAGTAATTCTGAAAGCGCAAGCATTAGGGTCCTTCCAGCCAAATTGGGTTAAAATTTGCCAAAAGGTTAATGAGGAGTAGCGTTTTAATAATTCCCTGTAGATTTTTCATAAAATCTAACCCTTTCACCCAAAAATGGATCAATCAAAATTCTGTATATAGATTCTGAAAGGTAACCCCATAGGGTCCTTCCAGCCAAATTAGGTTGAAATCCGCCAAGTGGCTAATCAGGAGAAGAGTTTTGACAATTTCCAGTAAATCTTTCATAAAATCTAAGGTTTTCACCAAAAAAGTTGACCAATCAAAATTTTGTATAGTTCTGAAGCTTAGCCTCCTAGGGTTCTTTCCAGACGGATGGATGATTGACGACAGAGCATCGCAATGCGTATCAGTGAACTTGACCTTTGACCTTTTATCCAAAAACATCATTGTGTGATGCTGTGCCAATGTGTCATGTGTCCAGGTTTGTGTCCATTCTGATTAACCAAACACAAGATATCAACAGAAAAGTTGAGCCAAACGCAAATTGGATGATGTCGCCGCCGCCACCACAACCGCCGCCACCACCAGAATTCCGGCCTTTCGGATATATGGACTCTCTCACTAAGGCCAATCATAATCAATTATGTCACATGTATGGTGACGTCATAATCTATTACCTCATGAATGGCATTACATATCTTAATCTGTCATAAACGCTTAATCATCCATTAAGCTGGCAGCCATTTTGTATTTCGGATCATCGTCAATTTCAATAGGTTTCTTCCTCAGACCCACTCCATCAAAGCGATCTGATACACGATAGCAGAGTTATCATGCGGAAACCAATTTTCACAATGGCTGCCATGGGCAGGCCGCCATCTTGGATTTTGGATCATCATCAATTTCAATAGGTATCTTCCACAGACCTAGTCCAATCATCCTATGAAGTTTCAAAGCGATCCGATAAATGGAATCAGTGTTATCATGCGTAAATCACTCTGCCGCCCGCCGCCCCCTAAACACGTCACATAATAACAGCCCCTAGCCCCAATTTTTTTGGCGGGGTATGGTCTTTTTATGATTTTCTCAGAAATGGTCACAAAATCTAAGATGTCTGCAAAAAAATGTCCCCAAATCCAAAATGGCTGCCTGTCAAATTGGCATAAGCTCACTTGGCCATCTGGTCGTGTGAGCTAATGTGTATGAATTGTATATCTTGGGTGCATTTACAATTTAATAAATATTTCGCTAAATATTTTGGAACTTATTTCACTGGTAACTGTGGCAGCTGTTGGTAGCAAAAGCTCCCGGTTCAATTAGTTTCAAAATATTCAACAGCTAACCTGTATAGGTACATTGACATCTAGATTCTAGGATTATAGGTTTCAAGATATTCAAATTAATTGAAACCTGCATAGAAAGTGTGCAGCAAATATTACCTAGCAATGGACCTTTCCAAGTTTATCCATCCATCATATGATGTCATAATCAACTATGCAATGTGTAGGATGACGTCATAATCATGGTGTTATAAATGACTCGATATAGTCAATCTTTAATGCATAATAGTCTGACACATTGTATGAATTGTATGTCTTTACCATTAAATAAACATTCTTTTGAATATTTTGAAACTAATTTGACTGGACACTGTTGCTGCCATAGGTAAATTAGTTTCAAAATATTTAACAGCTACCTGTATAGGTTTCTGGAAATTGATAGTCATGGAGTTCAGGTATCGATTGATCCCAACACGATCGAGGTGTGGGTGGAGCTTAGCTAGAGATGGGTGGGACATAGCTAAAACTGGAAAGGTCTATGGGAATGGCATAGCTAGAAAGGGACCCATCTTATTGATGTATAAGGTTCTAGATAAGACCCTGATGAAAACATAATAAGTAGATACACAATAAAGATACGAAACAGAAATTCAGTTACACAAACTTTATGAATGATTTTATTACAAATTATATAGTCTGCTGAAACTGGCACACAATCAATCAAAATTTCTCCAAATGTCCCTTTTGAAGAAGTTATTGGTTTGATTGTCGTCTATCGAGTCCCTGATTCCAGGTCCCATTCACGGCATATATCTAAGCTGGTTTTTATTTCAGTATATTATTGGTAACTTCCCAAGTTTTTACACTGGTACCCATTTATCCTCCTGGGTGGGGGGAAGGCAATGAGGAGTGAAGGAGATCACCTGCCAATTGAACAGGATTTGAACTCCGCCCAGCTGACTACCAGTTGACCACTTTAACACTATGCCAATTGTCTCCCCCATGTCCCTTTTGATAACCTATATCATACTATATACTAAATTAAGCTTGCAGTCATACATTTGGATTGTAAATTCTGTTCTAACCTACCATTAATTATCACGCAAGAAAGATAGTCAATCAAATCTGACGTCTTCTCAAATGACAAATAGAGTAAACATTATTTTGCTAATCGTTTGTAAAAAGTGTATTTCTCCGCCTCTAGTAAAAATTAGATTAATTTTGCTCCGTCGATAACAACCTAAGCAAATACAGGAGAAAAGACTGTCCACTCCACTAGTGAGTGGACATTTATCTTAATAATCAGAAACACAAACACTCCAGTACACTGATGAACTAAATATTTGTCTAAATGATAATAATAAGCCTATATGGTATATACTGTTATAAATTATTAAACATTAAGATTGCCAATCAGCCACATTCAAGGAACCTTCCCCAAATCCTTTGAGGCCCTAATAGAGCAATTCTTTAAAGAAACGGAAAAGGAAAATAACAAGCGATGTTGATTGGTAATCTCATACCATATTTAATAAACTACCATCAGTAAAAATGGAAATGAATTGGGATTATTTGCGCAAAGGCATTTACTAAATCTAGCAGCGCTTAACTTGGAACCAATTAGTGACCAAGCTGGTCCTTCTCACTCCGCCGTGTGCCAACTGTGTGTGCAGGTATACCGCATAGGCCTACCTGAATATAATGAAAGTGCACCTGAATATAGTTTTGTAAGCAGTATGAATAGTATTCTCTATAGGCGCCGATGAAGAACGATTAACTCGCTTATGTTAATTCACTATTGATTCTTTTGAAAACGTTATATTTGAGTCACTTTTTCTGGTGGAAGCCACAAGTTTCGCTCAAAATGATTTCAAAATATACTGTTCGTTTCCAAGGTCGCAATATGATGCGTACTGAATAGTTTGACATTAGTGTGACTGAATGTAGACCTTGTCTCTGGAAACAACGGCTTTCAGTCAAATTGTTTTAAAACTGGACAGTATTTTACCTGTAGGACTCAGCGGGTAACCAGCTTAGCGTGAATATAACTGAGCTTATATGATGGGCTATAGCAGGTATTATTTCTTCGCTCAGCATACCCCAGAGCACATGGGTCGAACTTCGTCACTAATTGGTTCCAGCTAGAATGCCATAAATGGTATTTCCCTGCTTTTTTCTAATTATTCTGATTTATTTCTGTTTTTCACTGGTGGGTATAGGCTGATTATTATATAAAGCTGTCATTCAAGAACATACGTTAGTTCCCTGTTCCTTTCCTTTAAAATAGGTAATTATAAAGGTCAACTGCCTTAAAACTTTAATGGTGCTGCTGGCCAAAACCGGCCTCAGCAGTTAGTTGTCTTGATCTCAATACACCTTTTCCACATTGATGTCATTACACCGGGATCCCCCTAAATCAATGCTCAGCACACGACTGCTGGCTGGTAACGCTGCCAAGAAGCAATTGACCCTCATTGAGTTACCATTGCACTAAAATACACCACAATTTAAACCATTCCTGTGCTAAACTAAAATCACAACATTATTTATGTCATACATCATTGGAAAACGCATTCAATTGCCTAAACATTACGGCATTAGTTTTATAATTTTTATAAAATTTTCACCGAGTTATTTACATACATAACTAAACCATTATACCTGGATTCATTAAATTAAGTGAATAATTGGGGCCATTTTAAAATTACAATCAACTGTATGAAATGTTACAAAACTATTAAAACAAAGACAGAAATGTATCAAATCGGCGTAGATTATCAATGATGTATGACTTAAAAATAATATTATGAATTTAGTTCTTCATATAAACTGCTTAAAGTGCGTTGTATCTGATTCTAATAATAAAATAATGCTGTTTGCCCATCAGCTATCACATTTACCAGCCAGAAGTGGTATGCGCAATGCATTATGGGAAGGTATTTTCCCAAAATACACTAATGTGGGAAAGGTCTATTTGCAGGCCAAAAATGAGGATAATTTTTAAAATTTACCACTGAGATGACTGGCTCAATAACCGACCCAGTCATTCCAGTTGTCACTTTTAAAGTGTCCTCTAGACTTGCAAATGGACGTTCACTAAGAAGGGGGGGGTCTTTATTTTCTGTACCAATCATGACAATTAAAGAGCTAAACAAGCACTATATCAGCCCTCAAAATTTCAAATATTTGCGAGGGTCCCGTGTTTTCAGGTCTGCGTAACCAATTGTTCAGTTGCGCAAAATCAGTTTGCGTAAACAATTAGTTGCACAAATTGGTTATGCCATTTTTTATCCAAACCTGCTTTATCTGAACATATTTCATCTGTATATTAAGTTAATAATGAATCTAAAGTGCATGTTGCTGAATTATCATTAGCATATTGATTACAGCATGGACGTATCCACCAATTACCTAATTTACAGATAAAATATGTTTAGTTACTCAACTAATGACCTCATAATCAATTACATCACATATAGGTTGATGTCACCAGTCACTATTATAATTGACAGACAATACTAACTCTCATAGTAGTCTGTTAGTAAGTATTAATTGTATGTCTTTGCAATTTAATAAACATTCTGTTGATTGTTTTGAGAAGTTTGTTTCAAGGTATTCACCAAGTTAGCTGTATAGTTACCATGAAATCGAGATTCTGGGACAAAGCTTTGAGCATAGCTTAGCTAGAGATGGGTGGGGAATAACCAAAAGTGGATTCATCCATTGTGAAATAAGTACTGTAATATTTCTCAAGTAAATTTGTCAAAAAACAGATTGAGTTTTTGTTTTATGTCCATTCATTCATTCCATTTCCAGACCAAGAAGAATATTTTGGAAAATTTACCCCTGAAATTACAAGCTCGATAACCGAGCCAGTCATTCAGTGTTAAGTCTCCAAAAACAATACTCCTCTGGTCTGCAAATGTACATTTTCTCTGCCAAAAATATCAGTATTTGTATGACAACACTCACTGGTAACATCTTTCCAGCTTGCAACAATTTCAGGGTTCATACACCTTGGGCACAATAAAATTCCATACTTTTTCCAAACATATATTTCAAAATTCCAGACCCACTATAATAATTAGTGATTAATGACCCAATATTTATAATTATCTTAACACCCTCCTCCCACCCCACCCACAAACCCCACTACAAAAACAAAGAATTGAACATCTTACATTGTTGTGGCTTACCTAGTTGAGTAACCCTCTCCAGCCCACCCACCACCACCTTGAAAGCAATGGCTTCCAGTCATATTATTTTCAAAATATTTAAAAGAATATGCTTTAATTTGTAAAGAATTCCACCTGTATCAAAGAACTACCATCTTAATTGCCACAAAAACAACAGGGGTTGAAATGTTTATAAAATTTTACCTGTGACGGTAGATTGTTTTGTAACTGTTACCAAATATTTGTACTTGTACAAGCAGCGTACATTTCTAATATAAAACAATAACCCGCAAGTCCGCCACAATAAAAAGCGTAACCAGCTCTAAGGCATTTAGTAGATAGCTTGACCCTTCTTAACTTGTACGCTTTAAACTGACAATTTAGTGCAAATGCGATTTACTTGAAAATAAGAGTTACTACGCAACAGTTTTCTTGACATATAGTCCTGTTTTCTCGGTCGCTCCAAAGCAATGAACCACTTAAATATCGGGTGGTATTACTGTCAGAACCTAACAATAATAATATATTGGGTCATATAACCCGTCAAAGTGGGTGCTAACATATTGCTTTACTGCGTTTAAAAGCCGCACAGTGACTAGATTTTTCGTTCGCCATTAGGCATCAATATTAATCGCGAGTCGCAGAGATTGGTTGAAATAAATCATGTGATTAATTCGTTATGAATGACAACGAGGCACGTGATCAAAATTTTACTACGATAGTAATTTCATTCATGCCTATTGAAATCGGATATCCCGTGAGCCAATCATAAACTACGAGTGCGCAATATTGATTGTTATTAACTATGACTGTGCAGTCACGCGAGACATTTCTCATTACTGGTGTATTAGCAGACCCCCCTCTAGGCTGATTCGTGACATAATTTTTATTGTTGAAATTACTAACCGGGATCGTGGCGTTCTGTAAGAATGGAATGTTTACGTTTTTGGAAGAGTTTATTTACGAGAATCCAGTTGGATTCCCGTATTTTTCAATTTCAGGAATATTACAAGAATCCCGTCGAATTTCGAGGCCTGAATTATTGTGTGTCATGGACAAATACACACCGACACAGTAGCTAGGATCTATGAATGTAACAGTTTAATTTAACAGGTAAATTCTTAAACAGCTGTCTCTACAAGCCAACTGAAACTCAAGAATATACTGTGAGACTCACTCAACAATGCATGTCTTCCTATGTTATATCGGGATCCAATCGCGTATATAAAATAATATATCGGGAACATGCCAGCCAACGG
>CM067360.1:43049435-43152809 GCA_034401795.1 Chaetoderma sp. LZ-2023a | reverse complement strand
CGCATGACACGTGTGTTGAATACGTTCATCCAATATATCAGCTAAGCTAACTGTATGAGTCAGTTCGTCATAGAATGATGGTGTGCACATGTAGCAACCAATTAGAACCAAATAAATATCTCAATAATTATACTATTCAGCATATGTGTTATGCAGAAGAGTAATATTAATTGGTGGCAGTGGTGGGATGCGAACCCACGCCTCTGCAATTCTATGCAGATTCGGTTGCAGTCCTTGGCAAGATGTAGTCTTCTTCATAGCATGGTCAAATGGATCGACTATTCTTGGATTACCAACATTGCTCTCGCTGGAGATGGTTACAGTAAAGTGTACTATCAAAGCATTCTGTGCATAAAGGCTATCCTGATCTTCTTCTTTTCATTCGCTGATCATACCGCCAGTCCTGTAAGTGACTATCGACATGATCATAAGCGCTAAGTGCGTGGATCCATGGTTTATTAGAGTGCGCCGTGCGGCCTGGAACCTCCGTCTTCAGCACTCTAGGTTTCTGTCAGGGTTACCTCACCCTTACCTCCTTTAGTCGCCTCTTACGACACGCAGAGGATATGGAAGGTGTATTCTAAGCCCCACCTACAGGTGCTATACCGCAGAATTTTTAAGCTGCTGAATATTTTAAAACTAATTTGACTAGCGGCTATTGCTTCATATGGCAGCAACAGCTCCCAGTCAATTTGGTTTTAAAATATTCAATAGAATGTTTAGTAAGTTGGAAACTCAAGGGCATGCAATTCGTTCACTTCGAGACAGATTTCGATTTTTGTGACGGAGGTGTACATTATTTAGATTGTGACGTCAACAGACGGGTTTTTTTGTATTGATGTGTTTGTATTATCTACACTGAAGAGATAAGCATGCGAAATCTCAAGAAATTTAAGAATTAGTATTCTTGCACATGATTACACAACGCTGCACAGATGTTAAATTAAAAATATTTTAGATACTGTAGTCTGTGTTTCCAAGATAAGATTTTAAATCACCGTCGTTTATGTCAGAATCGTACACATAACTAATCTGGATAGGTTAAAAATGATCAACCTGATAAAAAAATTTCCTAGCACGTCTCGAAGTAATTCACATGATGAATGTTTTATGCCAATGCTTCAAATCGACCTTTTCAATTTTAGCGAGGCCACACACACACACCCACCCACCCCCATCCCTAGTTAAGCTCCACCCACATCACGCTCGGGTTGGGATCGATCCCTGAACACCCTGACTATCAATTTCTAGAAAATTTTACAGGTAAGCTGCTGAATGTTTTGAAACTAATTTTACTGGCTGCTGTTGATTCCTATGGCAGCGACAACTCCAGGTCAAATTAGTTTCAAAATATTCAACAGCATGTTTATTAAATAGCAAAAACAAACAACTCGGACAATGTGTCGGACTATTAAGTGTTTATCGAGTCAGTCATCCTACACGTCACTTAGTTGACGTCATATGATCGACGGATAAACTTAGAAAGGTTCATTGAATAGATATTCTGTCAGAAAGAGAGGTACTTGAAAGCCACATTAAGTAGAGAACATTTGAAGGATGGTTTGGAATTCAGAACCAGGTAATAAGTAGGGCGACACTATGCATACTGGTGTTCACAGAAATTAGTCCACATAATGAAAGACGAGGCAAACAGACATGGCGCTAGACGTCGGCGCTAGACGTCGTATGATTCTTCTAGAAAAAAACACTGCCCCTGTTATCTATCACATTTGCCGAGTTGAAGTTCGTCAGTGCACATAGTAGAGAGGATTTGTATCTGAAGTCGTTAGTCAACGAACCTGACGTTGTCCTGCTTATCAACAATCATGGCTATGATTTCAGTAATGACATCATAGAGGAGCTTGATACACAACATGATTTACATATTATAGGTAAACAGAAATATCGTAGTTTTCATCCTTGTAAACATCCCTGATAACGCAGCTTACTGGGCCGATGCTGGGCCCATACTGGGCCGATACTGAAATTATCAGCGTGGTATCGGCCCAGTAAGCTGCGTCATCTGGGATAGCAGCAATTAAGGGAACGGAACCGGAGGTTGCCCTTATAGTATCAGATAGCCTGTTAAATACATTAATGGTTACCGGGACATCGCATAGGGTCAACGCAATGGGAGATCACTCTAGCTATTCTCTTCCCAATTTGAACACACGTTTGCATTGATTTTAACACTGTGAATCCTGAACAGCCCCCCCCCCCCACCCCCCATAGTCACAATTTCAATGTAACTATACAGGTAAGCTGCTGAATATTTTGAAACCAATTTGACTGTGAGCTGTTGCTGCCGCAACATCTTCCAGTCAAATAGTTTCGAATAGGCAATGCTTATTAAATTGTAAATGCATCTCAATAAAATTCAGAGAAATAATATTCAGTAACTTTTGTGATGGACATTTACCACTTCCATGACAGACGGACGTTATTTTGATTGTGAAGGATAAGTTTTTCCACGGTCAGAATATCAGGTCCATCGTAGACTTCAGATGGACAGTGAATTGACGTTAGAAAATGCTAAAAATTGTCCGCTCGTCTAAATGAACAAGTTAAAAGGAGCATGAAGGGTGGCGAAGTTTGCTATGATGTATGGCTCGAGATTGACCATATTTCATCATGAATGGCACGCGTAAACACCAAGGCATTGAAACAGCAACGGACAAAGTATTTCCAGTGAGTCATATAATGCCCACATCATAAACGAAATCATCCAGCTAAAAAGAGTGCATGCCACCACGTTGATTTGTCAAAATCGCACTTTCAGTCCAAACTGATTGTGTGGAAACAGATGCTACAGAAAATTTCATTGGGGTGGAAGAATATGCTTTTGTTGGAATGGTTTCACAGAACCATCCGTCAAATTCTCCCTGGCATATTGAACTGGCTATGATTAAGATATAAACAATTTCTATTTACACTGGTGCAGATCTGACAGTATTGTCAGAAACATTGTACAAACGCCTAGATCTTGATACAAAGCTTGAGGAAGCCGATTAGGTTGAGCAGATCTTGTTGTCCAGAAATAAACCAAATATCAGGTACACTCAAAGTGTATTATCCATTCCGATCCGAGGTAAGTTTTACAGATAATAATCTAATGAGGGTTCCCTAACATAATGCGACTTGGAGAATTAGATCACTTTCATAAAGGCATGGTGATGTACTCAGAACTTGATAAATGTTCTGTATGATGGCCGGATCTTAACGGGCAAATATTAGATCGTGTTTATAGGTGTGGTGTTTTGTCTGCATGAGCGCAAGGATGTCATCAAGTCATTGATGTACTCTGAGTTCCCAGATCACCCTTGGTAAAACGATTGCAACTGACCTCTATCGCGTAGGGGATGCTGCATGTACCTTCTGATTGTGGATTTCTATTCCAGGTTTCTCGAGGTTGCTAAACTAGAGTGCACCAAAACATCAGAGACAATCATACCTTTGCATTCTATCATTGTCCGCTATGTTTTCACGTGACACCAACCATCTACAGGAATGGCTCAACATAGTTGCCCACTATACCCGTCAAGAGCAGTACACCATCAATCCAACAAAACGGGCCCTAGTCTTTCTCAATAAGTGTCCCGAAGAGACACCAAGTATCCATCTATGTGAGTGCCCAATTGACCAGTCGAGCTGCGAGATACATTTGAGAATAGAACTTTCAACCAACTGCAAAGAAGATGTCAAAAAGCACATACAATGAACTCAAAGAACCATCTACTCATTGATGGCATGGAAACGATGGTATGTCGCCTGCAGTTGCCGCACATCCTCGGGGATAAAAACACTATTGAGTTCCAAATAACTGTCAGATAACGTGCAGTAAAGTCTAGCAAGAGCAACAGCTGGTTTGTGGCGTATCAATTCCTACTAGATACATACAAACTGCCAAGCATTTACGAGTCAGCCAGCTTTCCACGGCGATATCAGTGAGTGGAGACTGGATCTACACTCGAGGTATGAGTTTGTGTGTACTCTCTCTCCAAGCATGGTAGCTGGACGAAAGTTACCGCGAATTTCATGCCATCTTTGCACTAACAGGGCATGCAAGTGAACGCAGCTGATCTACATGTCAGCTGTACTTAAAACTGCACCAATAAGGCATAATTAATTTAAATGGCGTTCCCTTGAAACAGCATTGTCAGGAGACGTGTTTACACTTTCCTGTTGTAGAATTGAGCAGACATCAGGAACCTGAAGACTTATTCAGCATTAGCTCAGTATTTACTGAGTTATGGATGGTTGGACTTTCCCAGCCATCATGTTTGTGATGTGATTTATAGGAAAATGTCTTGGCGCATAGACAACGATCACTTAGCTGACTCCCTGCACCATCCCATGCGTGCTGATTGAACCCTCCATCTTCGAGTACGCCTTTCTGAAATTAAACCATCTGACTATAAAAGGAGCTGTTTCGGCAATCCAGTGTGTACAGTTTTCGATAGTCAGGGACAGGCGGACCATCGCATTTGTGTTTCGCCTGCCTTCTGCGTGGACATTATCTCGACACCGAAATTATCATCGGTAAAACTAGTCGAGTGCTAGTCAAGTTATAAATCAGTTTGAAGGGAACGTTTTTCCCAGGTTTTTGTAGCATCTCTCGGTTTTCTTTCCATACGAGACAGCCACCCGGTGTCTGTAGAAATTCTGTGATATTACTTAGTAGCATCAGTAGGCCAAACCAACCATTGAACAATTTGTTATAAGAAGAACATCATAAGAGCTGGTTTTCTGTGAACATTATTATCCGGAGAGAATATTTCTCTTCCATTAGAATAGACTTTCTTGTTTACTGTTGATAATGTACTGGAAATTGCTATCCATGACCAATAACCACTCAATGCATCTGATCATGTGCCTGTTATGATAGCATCGGCATGCCAAGTTAGCAGAGCATCTTGTAAGATGAATGCCAGCAAAACCAATAAGAAAGTCTTGAACCGACCACTAGAAGCCATGCAAGAGATATGCCAGGTGATGTGGCAAGAGGTGAATGAAGTTGAATACCAAAATTGTACACACTACTCTCTTAAGTATCAATGCATTCTCTAGTGCCCAGAACTGCACGTGACCTTTGCAACGCAGCAGTTGGTAAATACCCTTCAGAGAGCAGTGGCAAAATGTGGATCCCAAGATCGACCTAGAGAGAAGAGGCGCTATGTGGCCCACTCTTGGTCTCCAGACATAGCAGAGGCAGTCAAACGATCAAAGGCCGCCCAAAGGCTCTTGCTAGATTGAGGTTGCCCAACTGATTGAGAAAATGAACTGTATGCTAACAGGTTTTTATAAAAAAAAAAGAAAAAAAAAGGGTGAGTGTTACGGACTAGGCATTATTTGGACTAGGGGTACATTGTTGAAGACGCATGGTGACCTTGGAGCTCCAGATTTGGAAGAAATATTGCTTGAATATTTAAACTTACTTTGTGCTAAGTTTCAAAATATGCTTCCCAATAGTCTTCAACTAAAATGCATATGATGATCCCTTAAACAATTATTTGGGTAATCAATTAGGTGGACCGCTCTACCAAGTTAATCACTATATCACTTAATAAGATTGTCAGAATATACCAAAAGCGTAACAAACAATGTTAATAAATGCCCTTTTTGGAATAGGGGACCGATTCCAATAACGTGAACCCAAAATTATAAATATAACTTAGATTGCAATCAAGTGTTCAGAATTGTGTTTCTTCGAGCGGCCACGCATATATGTGCTTGTGTCTAGAATTGACCATAGGCGCGACCATTTTGCGCAAGGGATTGTGGTCTCCAACCGCTAACTAGAGCATCTTTATTTTTAGATTGTAACCGTAGATTTAGGATATATATTGGCTAGATTGCTCATTCGCATACGCTCACTATGGGGGCTAGCTGTCCCGACCGCTGGATTTTCACTGGCTGGCTAGCTGGCTGACTGCCATCTGACGCAGACGATCAGCTGTGTACATAGCCCTCAAAAGCAAGTAAATCTTTTATTGGAAATTGGAATAGAAATTCTGCTTAAATAGCATGCAAAATACGGACCTACAAAACTACGATAAAAAAAGAAATTGGGGAAATACGCTAACACAGACCGGCGTTAGGAATTACTGAAATGCGTTAAAACATAACTCATACATTGCTGAAATTCCAAACATTTCTGTACATATAAATATATGATAACTTCTATTTATTTTTGGAAACTGCGGCCGTATGCCATTGCTGCACACATGTAGACACCTTTCAGCATTGTTGTTTACATAATCTACACCATTTTTTCTTGTACTGACCGTGAAACAACTAGGCCTTTGAAACCAGCAAGATAATGGTTAAAGCGAGGTTTTTTAATACCCCAGTTTCTGCGAAACCTGACACCGTTTGGTATAGAAGACCTCAAAAATAAATTAACACATTTTCAAAACAAGGTGGAATTTCTGTTTTTCTTTGTTAATATAGTAACTTATTCACATGTATGAGCTGTACTGTAAAACTGCAGACTCGATGGTATAGAACATCTAAAAAATAAATTAATATGTTTGCAAAACAAGATAGAATTTCTGTTTATGTTTTGTGGATATCTTAACTTATTTATGAGCTGTATAACGTATGCTAAGCGTTCGAATCATTTGTAAAAGTGAGCACATATTTGAGCACAAACGATCAAATATTGTAAGTAAGCTGATAAATACTTTGAAACTAATTTGACTGGGTGCTGTTGTTGCTTACGGCAGCAACAGCGACCAGTCAAATTAGTCTCAAAATATTAAACAGCATGTTTATTAAATAGCAAAGACATACAATTCTTACAACATGTTGAACTATTAAGAGTTAAAGACGGGCCAAATAAAATCATTTATGACGTAATGATTATGATGTCTGCATGCACGTCGCTTAGTTGGTTATGACGTCATATGACGTTATATAATCGATGGATAAACTTGGAAAGGTCCGTTGAAGAAGGGCTATGCGTTGTTGTAAGAATTGCATGTCTACTATTTAATACATAGTACGTTGAATATTTTGAAACTAATTTAACTGGCCGCTGTTGCTGCCATAGGGAACAACAGCACCCAGTTAAATTAGTTACAAAATATTCAACGGCTTACCTGTATAGATTTCAGGAAATTGATAGTTAGGGCACTCAGCGTGCGAAGTGTGGGTAGAGCTTAGCTAGAGATGGGCGAGGCATAGCTAAAACTGGAAAGGTCCATTGCCTATAGGCGCTACCATTTTGCTCAAGAGATTGTCGTCATTCACGTTTTTAATGCGAGCGAGGAGGCTCGCCTCTATTTTTAGATTGAAATCGTAGATTTAGGATATATTGTCTAGATCACTCATGCGCATTAAAACGTACACTCACTATCGGGGCTAGTTGTACCTACCGCTGGTGGCCTGAGCTAATTTCTGACTGACTGATGCAGACGATCAGATGCATATATAGCCTCCAAAAGTGATTTATTCTTCTTTTTTGGCAATTGGAAGAGAAATTGAACACACGCAAACTATTATATATTTACATCAGAAATAAAATGGTATTGTGATCGGGCCCACTGTACCCACGTACCTATCTTAATCTCTATTTCAACACTGGTCTCGATCAAACTGGCCAAAATCGCTTCTGTAGTAATCTTGAGAAATTACCATTTACATTTAACAGGTAAACATTTTTGCAAATTTACCACTGGAATGACTGGCTCGATAACTGACCTTATCATTCCAATGGTAAAGTGCTAAAAACGGCCTCTTGGTCTGCAAATGGGCATAGGATATTCTCTATGATAACTGGTGGATCTGATCTGTCGCCCAATCATATTGAAGATTTTCGATCTTCGGGTTTAATTTAGAAATATGTCTACTACACCTCTGGTAAGAATATGATGTAACGGTTGCTGCGACAACCTCTTATCAAAGATGCGGTAGCACGATTATCTGCTCGCCTCGTCGAAGGTGATGTGACGATATTTATACTTGATAATCTGGGCCTGATCTGACTGATGTTTCAGAACATATAGATTCGCTACGGTGGTCTTCCGTAGTATCCAGATTTAATAAAACCAAACTCGTGCCTTGGTTATCAAGGTGATAGATTTATTAAGCTTAAACTAACTGTACATATAACTATAGTGGCGTTTGCTGCCACAAGTAAAAGATACTGACTTTATACAAGTTTGACTATATTTGATTACTTTACTTAAATTTAATGTTTCCTAACCCTAACACTATTTCAATGCACACAAGCGACGGGACTCCCAGTCTAACTTATTCAGCTCTCGATTTCGACCCGACTCTCCATTAAAAGTTAAAGTCCATTTTTTTTATACTTTTCTGGAGCTCCCTACCATGTTCGTTCTGGTTCTTCTTTCCAGAGTTTTATTCGATTCTCATTGATTGTGACGTCATCCTGACTAATCAAATCACGATTTTCTCTCTTATGAACAGAACACCGAACAAGTTAAGTGATGGAATCCTATCCGATAACCTCCCCAAATTTGATACTGATGGATGAGTGTTTCGACATTTTTCGTCTGGTTTTCTAATCTTCTTGGCGCCAGACGCTACTATGTCCATGTCCGGCCCCTTGCTTATTAGGCCTGCGCCTGCATTTTGCAAGGGTGCCACGACGTAGGTATCAAGTGGCGTATCCACTTCACCACACCCGGCGCCATATCTGGTGTCGTGGGTGTCGCCTCTATACAATTATAGAAATTCGGTCCCATTACCACGGTCTCATGGTAAGTCGGTCGTCGCCACGTTACTACGTCATTCTATGATTCATTCAATCTGTGCTACATACATATACTCTGTCCGTAGCCCCTACCGACGCTCTTGCTTGAATATTTAGAAAACTATTGGTCGTAACTTCTGCTGAATATGATAAAAGGTTATGCCGTGACTGCAGCAACAACTTTCATCTTTCAACCACCGATAGATTCCATCAGCTCGCTGCCCTGAATCTTAGTCTATTCTATTCCAATTTTACTTACTGTATTAATTACATTTTCATGTTAGTTTCGCACATCGACTTCGCACATCGACTTGAGCACACACTAGATCGCGCTATTACATCTATTACATTTTTCGTTCATCGTGTTATCCGTTCCTTATCTCGCCTGGTATTCAAATATGGTAATTCACTGGGGTCTTAGACTGCAAATGTAAGATGTCCCCGGGGTCATGACCCCCCAGAAGACAATCCCATATCTACAATATGACGTCATAATCATTTACGTCATATGTCTGATGACGTCACGATCAAAATACGTAATGAATGATGTAAATAGCTTCATCGGGAACATTAAATAGTCCATCACGTGTACTAATTTTATGTTTTTACTTTTTAATCAACATTCTGTTGAATATTTTGAAGTTAATTTGACCGGGCACTGTTACGGCCATAGGCAGCAAAAGCACACAGTCAAACTAGTTTCACGATATTCAACACCTTACCTATATAGTTACCTTGAAATTGGGATTCTGGGAAGTCGTACATCAAAGTATATAAATTGATTCCAACACGCCGAAATAACGGGCAGAGCTTAGCTAGAAATGGATCCTACCTTTGAAATTGTCATGAACAAATTTGATCATTAAGCGGCCAATACCACTTAGTAATGTGTGGTCCACCCAACATGGTGACCACATATTTTAGCAAGAGCAGACAGATAGTTAACTCTGCCCTCTCCGACGCATGCAGACCCAATCGGAATGCACTGATTCTCTTATGGAACGAGGGTATAAGTTATCCAACCTGTCACTCAAGTGTTGACGTCATAATCAATTATGTCACAGACAGACTGACGTCAAGTCAAAATACGTAATGAATGACATAGATGTGGCCATCCGGGACATTGAAAAGTCCTTAAGCTGTGCGAATTGTATGTCTTTGCTATTTAATAAACATTCTGTTTAATATTTTGAAACTAATTTAACTGTGCTGCTGCTATAAGCAGCGACAGCATCTATACTAGTCAAATTACTTTCACGACATTCAACAGCTGATCTCTATAGTTACCTTGGAAATGGGATTCTGGGAATTCACGGTTGAAAGTATGTAAATCACAATGACGACGGCTATGAAAATAGGCCTATCATAATGTCTTATTGTATTTTAACCGCCTCATGGCATAGCTGGTCAAACCGACCTCTACAGTGAGCTTGAGCAATGCCAAATTACATGCCATGAGGGGACAGTTTTTAATAATTTACCACTGGAATGACTCTCGAGACAGTCATTCCAGATTTCAGTGGCAAATCTGCAAAAACAGCCTTCTCTTGGCCTGCAAAAATACATTCAATATCTAAACATTTTAACAATCTTTACCAAATTTAGACAGTAAAAGTTTAATATATTATGACGATAATACCAGGTATTTTCCCCTTGTGTATTATAGCATAAAACACTAGACTGAACATTCGAGATAGTGCATAAATTTCCATTGCTATGAGTCGTAGGGCGTCTGGGGCAAAGATTTTAATATCGTGGACGCATTTTACTTGTCACGATATGTGTGATTTCATTAGTAATTTATCGTCCTTAATCCTTCACTTGGAAATGAGCCATGCATGCAATTAGTTAGCACTATGGATAGACAACTGATGTTCTGAATTTCCATTCAACACGGTTGTCAATAACATTGTAGCGGGTGGTTTAGATACAGAAATCAACAAAAATGGTATGTATGTGCTAAGTTAGTAATGCCTGCAATATGTTCGGCCCAAAAATCCACCCATATGGTTAACTAGGTAATCTGAATATGCTAATGAATTATTGAATTAAAAATGTTTTCCATGAAGTAATCTGATTCGTTGTACACAATTTCATACTGAAAATTGGCTGAAATCTTAGCCAATTCACATTCTTCACTGCCCTATTGTCTGTAGGTTATGCTCGGCCCCAGATTTTCATCCACATGGACTTGAGTTTGATTATGTTAGCTATATTCCAAATTAAAAAGATTCCTAGATGAAGTAATTTCATAGTATGTAAATCCATACTGAAAACTGGTGAAACTTGCATCTGATTCATGCTTTTCAGTATATATTCGGCCCCAGGATTTCAGAAACATAGTGAAGTTTTCTATTATCTATCTTCTTACTTATTAACGCTTCGCTTCCCACGGCGGTAGGGCCTGTATGTGTGGTTGCTGCGACAACCGGTCCTACCGACGAGGAAAGTGGTCGATACGAGCTCGCCTCGTGTGTAGATGAGAATCACGATATTTATGTTCGTATCTGGGCCTGATCTGACTGGTATAGAAGTCGGTGGTTCGTGACGGTGGTCTTCCGTCGCTTCCAGAATTATGCAACAACTCAAACTCTTGCTTCGAGGATATCGAAGTGATGATTTTATTTTACTAACCTTACTATATATACTTCACTATCAATTATGGGTGGCTTATACTACCACCGATATATCTCCCTATTGACTATGAGTGGCTTATACTACCACCAAAATACTTTGAGCAAAGAAGTACTGACTTTTGTACAATACGAATACTGGTTACTCTACCCTATAAAAGTTGCTTTTCACGATTCGCTAAATCACTTTTATCAAATACTATTCTTGGCTACTTACAGCCATTCACCAAGAACTTGTGTGAATTTCGACAAATTCAGTTCCACAGAACTATACGAATTCGAGGCTAGGTTTACCTAAGCGCAATAATTTTCGGACTCCCGATCAAATTTGAAAGTTCCCCTTATGTACTGCTTCGCCATGTCACGGTCATGTTCGGGTTGTTACACCCCACCCTTGGAGCCCCCGCTTTGCCTCGTTTGGCTTACTACTCTTATATAACCTTTTGACCAATCCATTCCTGCCATTTGCGTACTCCGAAGATAGACCTGAACATTGGCAAAGCAGTACTTGAGTGATGGGATCTGTCGGATTTCGGTCTCAATAATGGATTTTGCTTTGGCAACCATTCCTAATCTCAAGCTTAATGGCTTACTTGACGGACGTCCTCTGTCAGTTTTTCGTCTCGTTTTCTACTCTACCTGGCGCCGGACTTTACCACGTCCTTGTCCGGCCCCTTGCTCATTAGGCTTGCGCCTGCATTCTACAAGGGTGCTGTGACGTAGCGGTGACGTAGTGACCATATGGCCCGCCTGACTCACCAGCATCTGGTGTTGTTGGTCGCTTTTACAGAAACTCGGTTACCGTTATCACGGTCCAACGGTAAGTCGGTCACTACGTCATTTCTATGAGTCATCCAGCTTATGCTACCCGTACTCTGTCCGTAGCACCCTACCGACGCTCCTGCTTGAATATTTGGAAACTATTGGTCATAACTTCTGCTGAATACTATAAAAGGTTGTGCCGCTGCTACAGCAACAACTTTCATCTTTTAATTACTGCCAGATACCATCAACTCACAACCCTAGGTCCTTCTCCATTCTATCCAATTTCACTCAATATTTCGGCTATAGTTTCGCGTCGGTTTCGCATCGACTGATGCCCCTGTTGATGCATCCAGTTATCCGTTCTTTAACTCATCTGGTATTCACAAATACAATAATTTCACTGGGTCACTGGGGTCTTATCCTGCAAATAAAAGATGTCCCCGGGGTCATGACTCCCCGTACGACAATCCGATATCCACATACACCCCGCAACCAAAGTTAATTGACCATCTCTCTTAAGGCCCTAAGAGAGTGTCAACTAACTCGTTGTGCCCTATCAACAACCCAAACCTATACCAGTAGCTCCGAACGGATACCACCTGAAATCGCCGAAACTACCAACAATTCCCTAGCCCACGTTACAGCTCGAGATGCTATACACACATACTTGTCCGAGTAGCGGAATACTCGGAAATACGTTAGTAGCAGTCATTAGTATATAGGCAATAATTATACAAACATACATGTCCGGGTAGCGCAATTGACCGCCCCCCGGAAACACATTAATAGCATCATTAAACCGTGGACGTAACCCGTCTCACGCGTAACTTAACAATAAAGGCGACGCAAACAATAGACATTAAACGATAAACATAATCTTAATCCTACAGTGCAAATAATCATTACTGGTCATACAATAGGTCCTATATCACGTAATAAAATAATCACCAAATAGTGTTCCATTAACAGCATATAAAGTTCACACCAACGTCACGCTGATGATATCTCTATATAGTCCCTGTTTGTGTTAGGATTGTCAATGTTGACGTATTCTGCCATCTCAATCCAGTCGGTAGCCGTCGGGTCGATCTCAGTCCGTGCAGTAGCATTAGGCGACGACCCGGCTACCATCCGCAGCGGCTCCGGTAGAGCTGCAGGTCTCCGGGGCTGCTGGGCCTGACTAGTCGGTGCGCTGACGTGAATTGCAGTACGTGGTTCGCTACTATGGGCCGCACGTGGCTTGCATTTAAGCGCATTCCACATGCGTGACAACACGCCACATTTATATAATATAAGCACAATAACTATTACAACTACGAAGGAACCCGTTGAATATGATACGAAAGAATGTACCCCAATGCCATCGACCATCACTGGGTCGATCATGGATAACGGTGCTAGCGGCACGTACTTAGACTTTTGTAAATGGTTCCACGGTTGTAGCTTTAAATGGTCAACTATCATGGACTGATTTAGAACGCCGGACACATCCAAGTGGGGCATTTCAATGGCTAGGCCTATTCGAGTGTACGTCCGACTATAAGATGCTACAGGCTCGAATCGCCAGCCCCTCCCACTATACCCGCATTCTCCAGACATCAATGCATACACACCATTACTCACCCTACACCGGTCCGTCAGTCGTCCGTCGCAATAGATTTCCACCGTCTCGCCGAACGTTTGCAACACTACTCCGATTTTCCCATTGGCAAATAATTTACTAGTGGTTACGTTCGACTTCGTTAGCTGAATATTACAGTTGCTATCAGTTGCATTTGTCAATACACTCACAATACAGGGCACGTGGGTCTTGTCGACCCGTAGTTGTCCCTGGCACACCCTAGGGTCAGCGCCACGACACTCCGACGCGGTAAAGTACCACCCAGTCTTGGTATCTAGACCAATGCTGGTACGGGCCAGCATCACTTGCATGTAGTACCCTGTCTTGGCCAGTGGTTCAGGCCATGAGTGTAGTCCATATTCGATATATTGTCCTCCGTCAATTAACGGTAGTGTCGCCACATAATGGAGCTTCAACTCGTCCCGCCACAATGGATATACCACTACATTTCTGTAATACCACTGATACGGTTTCACCAGCCTGTATTCCGCACTAACCTGTTTTGCCACGGACGTCAGATCATCGGGACCAGAAAGTTCTTCCATTAGACGACCCAACTCCAAGGATGCCGTTTGCCTATGGAACCGTTCGGCTGCCTTCTGGTAGTCGTAGACCACATGTTCAGCCGAGTCTATAACATGTCCTAACCGTACCAGCGCATAGAGTTCCAACAATCGAATCCCCTGCTGCCTGAGCGCTCGGCTCATGTTGCCCGTAGCAGTGGCCAAGTTGTCGCCTAACTCGTTAATACGGTCTGTGTTCATACCAATATCTCGGAAAGCTAATTTGACGTGCGACGTCAACTGGTTGGTAAAATGCACCACTTTGTTCATCTTCGTCATCGCCCTCTTTACCACATCTCGTATGGCGTTTATATCCCCAGATGTAGCTGTACCGAACAGCGATGATGCGATGTCACCCACAAAGTTAAATAACCCTCGCTTCTGCCTAGCGCCATTTCGACTACTCATTGTTTGCTGTGTTTGGCTTGCAATCTTCTTTACCCCCCCCCCCCCCCCGTATTCGATGTTGTAATCCGTATATATCGTTCCCACTCAAAAACGATGTTTTGGTACCCATGCTAGCGGCAAGACTGGCCATTTGGGCCAACCGTCCCAGGAACTCCGCGGGTAGGTAAGGATGGTCGATGGATACTATCACTGTCCATTCGGCCCGTATTACCGACACAACCTCTGGTTTGGTTATCATGATGCCATTCGGTAGGCGGTGTATACTCGAGTCTTTACACATACCCAATACCACTCTAAACCACAACGCCATTATACACAATTGAAACAAATACATTTTTGTATCGTGCGAACGAATTTAGCTTCAATCGTTATTATACCTTATGCACTAGCTATTCGCGATGTTATAGTATAGCGATACAATACACACTACTGGCGGTTGTGCCGCCGAATAACAGCATTTATACGACTGATGAAATCAGCGTATAGCACATCATCGCGTAGGGCGGGGTCTATTACACCAATGCGGAGTCGCTTATCACTAGCTTCGCCATCCAGCCTATGCCCGCGCTTTCGCTTCATATCCATCCAGAGTTGCTTGATGTCAAAATCGTCATCCGGCGTATGCCTGCACTTGCGCAGCATATAAGGATGCGATGGAAGCATCTCCATTGGTTCAGAGGCAGGCTCTGGTGCCGCCTCCGGGGTGTCGATCACCATAGGCCTAGGAGTTTCGATGTTGTCACTCCGTGACTCATGGTTTCGATCGGGACTCGTACCAGGTTGAACCTTTTTCCGGTCAACCCTCTTACTCCCTGTACGCACCTCTGGCTCCATATCAGAAGCTGGCCGCATCCTACGAGCTTTGGGTGTCGTATCAGCGTCGGTAACCATTGGTTCGGACTCGGGTAACATCACCCTTGTGTGATGGCTGGCTTTCGTCCCTTTGGCAGGGTTACGAACGGGGTGTGGTCTTACCTCGTCCCAGCACATTTCCGAGTCAACCACGCGCAGCTTACAGACGTTAAGCACACGCATTTTACCAGACCTTTGGTGGCGGACATGAGCCACAGGTCCGTTGATTTTAAAGATCTCATACTCGGGGTCACTGCGAGAGGTCAGCTTCATCCTCTCCTCAGCTTTTACGACCACCGAATCTCCAACCTTAAATTCACCAGCGTTTGCACGCTTATTAACCTGTTCCCGGTGAACCTCTCGAGATCGAGCTGTTCCTTCACGAGCACGTAGCAAGGCGTTGTTGAGACACGTTAGCCTCTCACCTAGGTCCTGCGACGCATCGATTGGGACGGCCTTTGGCAATCTCGCCCATCGCCCATACGTCAAATAAAATGGCGTATACCCAGTCGTCGAATGACGAGTACTGCGGTACGCTGTTAAAGCCGCACCCAACTCATCTTCCCACGCCCGCGAGGCATTGTTCACCCCTTTCTGTATCAACTCCTTAAGAGTGCGGTTGAATCTCTCTGTACGTCCATTGGTTTGCGGATGGTATGGGCTAGACCGTCTATGGTCGATACCGTGTTCCTTAAACCGCTCCTCCAGAGAATTGGAACAAAATTCTTTACCTTGATCCGTTATTACAATCTCAGGGACGCCATGACGCGCGACATACTCGTTGAAGAACTTCTCTTCAACATCTTGAGATGTCTTCGCTGCAATCGGATATGCTTCTGCCCAAGCAGAACAGTGATCGATCACCGTCATGACATACACGGTACCCTTATTCGATTCTAACAGTGGACCGATCAAATCCATCCCAATTATCTGACTCGGATAATTGGCCATGGGCATCTCACTATACCTGGGTCGGGTGGTGACAGGTCGGTTGACCTGGCACTTCGTACATGTCTCAATCATACGAACCACGTCTTTTCTCAAAGACGTCCACACAAAAGAATCTCTTACTATACCGATGGTCTTCTGCAGACCTTGGTGACCGGCTCGTTCATGAGCCATCCGGAGTACCTTCTCACGGAACAGGGTAGGTAAGACAATTCTGGGGTACTCAGCGTCCAACACTGAAGGCGTAACTAAAGAATACAAAATGCCATTCTTGACCATATACTCCTCCGGTGTGTTCTTGAACAACTCCGGGTATTCTTTGGTCTGCTCGGCACACAATCCGTCATACGGTACGTCGAACGCTTCTAGAGGGACGTGAGGTAACACTCCCTCGTCGACATCGGGTATTACAAAGTCGCCCATATCTAACGTCGCGACTTCCACCGGACGACGTAACCTGGACAACATGTCCACTCGAATATTCTTCGAGCCTTGGATGTATTCAATCTTACATCCGTACTCGGCAATCAGTACTGCCCAGCGCTGCACCTTCGTGTTTTTAACTTGGCCCACAAACAAACTCTTTAGGGGTTTGTGGTCGGTATACACGGTGAACTGCGCGCCAAATAGATAAGGCCTAAGCTTCTTTAGCGCATATATTACCGCATAAGCTTCCTTTTCTATCACAGGCCAATTCAACTGACTGTCGTTAAGAGTAGAGCTAACATACTGAATCACCCGCTCAATACCCTTGTTATCTACTTGCACCAGTATCGCACCTATCGCATAGCTAGACGCATCAGTATACAATCTATATGGAGCATTCAAATTCGGGTATGTGAGAACCGTCTCACTACACAGCAAGTTTTGCAATTTCTTAAACGCTTGCTGTTCCTCCTTACCCCATTCAAAACGTTTATATTTCTTAGTCAATTCTATCAAAGGCTTAGCAATTTCGGCATAGCCTTGCACACAAGAGCGGTTGTAACCTGTAGCTCCAAGGAAACTTCTCACCTCACCCACATCGCGGGGCGGTGACATTTCCCTTATGACCTTGACCTTCTGAACCTGAGGGGCCACTCCCTGTGCTGAAATACGATATCCTAACAAATCAACTGATGGTTGGGCAAAATCGCACTTCGACTTCTTAACTTGCAAATTATACTCTTGAATCCTACGCATAACTGTACGCAAATGCCGTGCATGTTCAGCCGGGTTTTTTTAATATACGACTACATCATCAACGAAAACATGCAAATATTTTCCCACGAATTCTCGGAAAATATCGTTCATTGCCCTCTGAAATACGGCACCTGAGTTGCAAAAACCAAATGGCATCCAAACAAAGTCGAACAAACCTTCACTACAAATGAACGCTGTTTTCTCTATGTCTCGGCTGTCCATTGGTATCTGCCAATAGCCAGACTTCAAGTCCATAGTCGAAAACATCGTTGCGCCGCGCATCGAATCAAAAATATCGGCTATGTTTGGCAGTGGATAACTGTCCTTCTTGCACACAGAATTCAACTTTCTGTAGTCGACACAATATCTAGTCCCCCCATCCTTCTTGGGCACTAATGTAATGGGCGACGCCCAAGGTGACGATGACGGTCTTATGACGCCCGCTGCCAGCATCTCAGCCACCTGATTCTTGACTATATATCGCTTGGCTAGCGGTAGACGGTAGGCTTTCTGCCGTATAGGATACGCATCTCCTGTTGGTACGGTACATCTGACTTTGGGAACCAATCCTAAAGTATTTGGACGAGCCGTATCAAAGATATCGGCAAAGTCCGTCATAACTTTGTCGATATCTTTATATCCGGTCGTTTCTGTACAACTTGCATAAACATAATTTGTCTGCTCCCTATAGGGATACCTAAAGGGATATATCTGGTCAAACCATACGACAATTTTGGCCTGATAGTCAATCTTTGCATTTCCCAGGTGCAAAGCATTCGCTCCAAGTAAACATTCATGCCTCATTCCGGCCACAATCGTACTAGGGATGGGTCGGGCGTTTTCGAATTTTACTTGTGTTTCCCCCAACAACTTGACCGGGGAACCATTTACAGCTAAGAGCGTTCTTGCTCTTTTCAATGGCCTAGCATTCAACATGCTACGCCATATATCCTTACGAATCAAGGATGTGCTAGCACCAGTATCCACTAAGGCATGCAGGTACTCACCTTGATCCGTTGGACCGTTTTCATTCATTTTCAGACGGATTAAGAACCGCTCGGTCGGTGCTTTCACCAACGGCTCTCTCCGTCGTCGTTTCCCGGGCTCCTTCGGCCACTAACAACTTCGGCGTAGCTATTTTCCCGGGAGGATGCATCCTGTGCGGCACCGTATGAATAACGGCCCTGCGCATCTGTCCCTCCTCTGGTCAATACGAATCCATCACGGTCTTCATATTCATCCCGATTATGAAACGGATTGTTCATGTCCTTTCGGAGGTTACGCGAACAGTCATGGGGTGTTATCCTTTTCTCCTGCTGCCTTCGATCGATGCCGCCGATATCCATGTCCTCAGAGTGCGGTCGCTTGATGGCCCTTCATACGGGTGGACTCTGTCGCCGGCCCCATGCGGGACCATCCTGCGGCGGGCCTCTTGATGGGCAGTCCCTCACGTAGTGGCCGTCTTTGCCACACCCGAAACACTTCACCACTGCAGCAGGAGTTGTCTGCCGACTCAGGTATGCCCCGAAACAATTCTGGGCCATGTGTCCTTCTCTCCTGCAACTAAAGCATGTCACGGGCGGTGCTCGTGGCGGCTGTCTGGGACGCGGGGCGGGCTTCTGGGCGACCTCCTCTCGCGGCTGCATCGCCTGACGGCAGTCGCCTTTGTAGTGGCCTACCCGGCCACAGTTATAGCAGGTGATGTTTCGTAAGTCTTTTCCCGCCCTAACTGGTCAGGGCGACGGTGGTGTACGTGGTTTTGCTAGCGGTGGGGTTCTCTTCTCGGGCTTGGCGGCCCTAGTCGCTGTCTGCCGCTCTAGCTGTAAGTCGCTCACCAGCCCACACAATTGCTCAACCATTCTATTCTGTTGAGCAATATGTTTCTTTAGCGTGCTAACCACGCTCCAGATCTCCTTTTCCTCTCCGGGACCCACACTATTTCATAGTCCATGCCCTGTTCCTGTCGTTCGTTGATTTTCATGGCCTGGAGCAGGTCGTCACAGGTGGCCTCTTCCTCTGCAATCTCAATAGTATGGGCCAGGGTGGTGGCCTTCTTGCGGACAATCCTCTTGCTGAGACGATGATCAGCTAGTCCCTTGAGGTAAATCCCCAAGATGGTCCTCCTGTTGTCGATGTTCTCGACAGGGTAAGCCCGGGCGCTCAGTTCCCTATAACGTCTGTTAAACGTTATGATGGTTTCGTTCCGCCTTTGTCGTACACCCTCCAGATCATACTTGATCCGTTCTCCTTCGTTTGCTGAGATGAAGTTCAGTGTTATATACTCATGGAATTCTTCGAAAGTGATATTCTCCCTAACTTTTCCCACGAGAAACCCATCTATGGCTCTGGACAATTGCCCTCGTGCCGCTCGCGTGACGATGTAGGCTGGTACGCCCTCTAGCCGTCCTTCATTAGCGACCCATGCTCGCCTGGTTTCGTCGAGGAAGGTTCTCACCTCCTCCGGCACTACTCCGTCGCAGGGTTGTATGCGGTAGATCGTGTCCTGGATCTCCTTCCGGTACACCCGCTCATTTTCTCGGCGGTCGCTGCTTTCGACGATCGCCCCGGCCATCGCCGTCCCCATGGCCTGCATGGCCGCCACGGTCTCAGGACGTAGCTCGACACGTCGATCGATGCCAGGCAGGGTCACGCTAGGGGGTTCTTGCGGGTTTGCCATTTCGCTAGCGATATTCTAATGTAATAGTAACCTTTGCTAGTCTTGGTTGCTCAGGACAGTCTATTTCAGTCGTTATTTTAATTATGTTGCTGTCGCTATACTCTCTATGTTGGATGACCCTCGTTGTCTCTGTTGACTGGGCCCTCTCTATAAAAACCTTCACCCGGTCCGCGAGGTCTCTTAATACTACGTTGGCGGGTCGCTCTCTCAGTGCTTGGGCCATACAACTTTTTACTCACGGTTTTCACAGTTTGTCCAATCCTGGATACATAAATCCTGGCAGACGGAGCCACTGAAGTTTTCTATTATCTATCTTCTTACTTATTAACGCTTCGCTTCCCACGGCGGTAGGGCCTGTATGTGTGGTTGCTGCGACAACCGGTCCTACCGACGAGGAAAGTGGTCGATACGAGCTCGCCTCGTGTGTAGATGAGAATCACGATATTTATGTTCGTATCTGGGCCTGATCTGACTGGTATAGAAGTCGGTGGTTCGTGACGGTGGTCTTCCGTCGCTTCCAGAATTATGCAACAACTCAAACTCTTGCTTCGAGGATATCGAAGTGATGATTTTATTTTACTAACCTTACTATATATACTTCACTATCAATTATGGGTGGCTTATACTACCACCGATATATCTCCCTATTGACTATGAGTGGCTTATACTACCACCAAAATACTTTGAGCAAAGAAGTACTGACTTTTGTACAATACGAATACTGGTTACTCTACCCTATAAAAGTTGCTTTTCACGATTCGCTAAATCACTTTTATCAAATACTATTCTTGGCTACTTACAGCCATTCACCAAGAACTTGTGTGAATTTCGACAAATTCAGTTCCACAGAACTATACGAATTCGAGGCTAGGTTTACCTAAGCGCAATAATTTTCGGACTCCCGATCAAATTTGAAAGTTCCCCTTATGTACTGCTTCGCCATGTCACGGTCATGTTCGGGTTGTTACACCCCACCCTTGGAGCCCCCGCTTTGCCTCGTTTTGCTTACTACTCTTATAAAACTTTTGACCAATCCATTCCGGCCATTTGCGTACTCCGAAGATAGACCTGAACATTGGCAAAGCAGTACTTGAGTGATGGGATCTGTCGGATTTCGGTCTCAATAATGGATTTTGCTTTGGCAACCATTCCTAATCTCAAGCTTAATGGCTTACTTGACGGACGTCCTCTGTCAGTTTTTCGTCTCGTTTTCTACTCTACCTGGCGCCGGACGTTACCACGTCCTTGTCCGGCCCCTTGCTCATTAGGCTTGCGCCTGCATTCTACAAGGGTGCTGTGACGTAGCGGTGACGTAGTGACCATATGGCCCGCCTGACTCACCAGCATCTGGTGTTGTTGGTCGCTTTTACAGAAACTCGGTTACCGTTATCACGGTCCCACGGTAAGTCGGTCACTACGTCATTTCTATGAGTCATCCAGCTTATGCTACCCGTACTTTGTCCGTAGCACCCTACCGACGCTCCTGCTTGAATATTTGGAAATTATTGGTCATAACTTCTGCTGAATACTATAAAAGGTTGTGCCGCTGCTACAGCAACAACTTTCATCTTTTAATTACCGCCAGATACCATCAACTCACAACCCTAGGTCCTTCTCTATTCTATCCAATTTCACTCAATATTTCGGCTATAGTTTCGCGTCAGTTTCGCATCGACTGATGCCCCTGTTGATGCATCCAGTTATCCATTCATTAACTCATCTGGTATTCACAAATACAATAATTTCACTGGGTCACTGGGGTCTTATCCTGCAAATATAAGATGTCCCCGGGGTCACGACTCCCCGTACGACAATCCGATATCCACAATAGGTTTATAAAGCATTGGATACGCTAGTCATAGTGCCAATTCAAAAGAGATTTTGCAGTATGCAATTCCATACTGAAAATTGGCTAAGATTTTAGCACATCCGTAGTTTTTAATACCCTACTGTCTGCAATAGGTCCGGCCTCAGAGCTTTACCCATATGGTTAGTTAGGGTTATAAATGCACTAATTTGAAGTTCTGAGTTTAAAGTTTTCTACCAAGAAACAATTTCATAGTACACATTTCTGTATTGAAAATTGGCTTAAATTTTGGCTGTTTCACGGTTTTCGGTGCCCTGATGTATGTAATATATTCGGTGCCAGAATTTAATCATCAGAGACTTAGATGGATTTGAATAAGCTAGCTAAGGCGTATATTGCGAATTAAAAAAAGAACCTACTCTGAAGTAAATTCATAATATGCAATTCCGTACTGAAAACTGGTTCAAATTTTGTCAGATCCACGGTTTTCAGTATGCTACTTTCTGCAATAGATTCTGTCCCAGAATTCCACTGATGTGCTTAGATAGTTATATGAATGCACTTTTAAAATGTCGAGTTTAAAAATAGTCCACCATAAATTAATCTCGCAAAATACAATTTAGTTGCGTCCAACAGTTATCAGATGTCAGTAAATTACTATGTTAAGTGCTAATATCTGCATAATCTGTTTGGACTCTGCTTTCGAACATCTAGCGACATAGAATGCTATATAGTGTTGTACGGAATATTGCATGATTCTACCATCAAGTAATTTCATAGTATGTAGCTATATAATCGACGTATGCCACCATTGTAAGATAGTTGGTTCACATTCATCACATTCACCACATTCTGATAGGTGTTGATATGTCCTGGCATATTGGATGTAATAGCTTCGACCCCAGAATTTCAGCCATATGTTTAGATATGTATATGAATACGTTAATGAAGTATTGAGTTTAAAAGATGTATACCATGAAGTAATTTCGTAGTACACAATTTAATCTAAAAGAATCTGCTCAAATCTTGGCTGATTAACAGGTCCGCATGCCCTACTATCTTTAATATGTTCTGTCCCAAAAATTCAGCACATAGTATCAAACCTAGACTTGACAAAGGACGGACTTGATTCCCATTTGCCTGGTGTGGTGAAAAGGTCTTGCCTTCGCTAAAATTCAAATAGACTGCACTACAAATAGATTGTGTGTGAAATCACACCAGTCTATACTTACCAAAAGTATTACCATGTATATAGTGCACTACAAATAGATTGTCGGTGAATATTAGTATTATCTTGTCTGTCTATTGTACTATGCCATACTAGATCGTAGATCAAAGATGCCCTTGATTAAAAGGCTACATTTATGCAATGCAGCCTGCAAATCATTGATACTGTATAACTGTAACAGCTGGGCAGCTCCAAAGGCAGCTCGAGACAAACTCGATGCCTGCCACCGCAAATACCTACACACCATCACTGGACACCGATGGCCAGACAGCATAATTTCCAATGATGCACTATACAAGATGCGGAATACGTCACCGCTGTCTGTAAAAGTCGCCCAGCAAAGATGGCCCATATTTAGCCATGTGTTAAGGATGCCAGAGGAGACACGAGCACAGAGAGCCTTGAATTCGCCCTACTCGAAGCCAGTAAATACAAAGTCAGGAGAGGACGTCACTGCAAAAATCTGATAAGTGTGCTACGAGGTGACCTCAAGAAAGTAGGACTAGGTACACCCAAGTCAAAAATGGACTTGAGGAAGCTAAGGACTTCAGCTGAGGACAAGACACAGTGGGCAAAAGCGTAGAAGGGTTGATTGCAGCTGTAGGATGTTTCTATTACTACAGCCACAGAATACAGTAATCATACATAATAGATTGTGTGTGAAACCACACCGATCCGTGCCGTACCCAAAATGTTAAGATATGTATATATTGCATTACAAATAGATGTATGGAAAGCCACCACAGCCTGTATTGTACCAATAGTATTATGTTACAAGTCAATTATGTGTGGAATCTATTATACCACATGCAATGCTACAGGTATATAGTATCACTATTAGCCGTGGGTCGAACAACACCAGTCTCTTCGTTTGACCAAACTAAAACCTACACTAACTTGCACTACATACACTATGAACAATTATGACTGTATATAATACAACTCAGATCTTTACTTTTCGGAATCTCTGTGACCCATCTGTTTAAAAATCAATCTAACTAAAAAGTATAATTTAGCCTAAATTTTCTCTCAGCTGTAAACAATAGCACATCATATCATTGCTAGCTATATTCACAATTAATCCAAATTCTACAATAGTTTGCAATTCCATACCAAAAATTAGCTTAAATTTTGGCAGATCAGTGATTTTCAGTACCATACTGCAATGGGTTCGGCCCCTATTTGGTTCAAAATGCATACATATGGTCGGATCGGTATATGAATACGCCAATGAAGTATCAAGCTTAAAAAATGTCTACCATGAAGTAATTTTGTAGTACACAATTCCATGGCAAAAATTTGCACAAGTTTTTGCAGATCCATGGTTTTTGGTAGCCTACTGTCTGTAATAGGTTCAGCCCCAAAATGTCAGATAGATATAAGAATACGCTAATAAAATATTGATTTTTAAAATTTCCACCATAAAGTAATTTTATAATATGTAATTTAGTAGCGACCAAAATCTGTCAGATGCTAATAATTTATGTACCGATATCTATGTACTCAGTTTGTAACCACTTTTCGAACATCTAACCATACAGAACTCATTATCTATTATTATGTACTAGTGCTGTACGAAATATTGCACGATTCTAACATCAAATAATATCATAATTACCAAGTATGTCCATGTAGTTACTTATTCGCAATATGTCCCCCATTGAAAAATAGTTGGTTCACATTAGCCACAATCGGATAGATGTCAATATGTCCTAGAATATCGCTTGTAATAGGTTCGGCTCCACAATTTCATCCATATGTTTTGCTAGATTTAAATGAATGCCCTAATAAAGTATAGCATTTTAACAAGTTCTACAATGGAGTAATTTTGAAACACGCAATTTAATCACAACTTAGTTTTCAAATGATAATAATTTACTATATATTCGGTATCAGAATCTCTGTACTCGGTTTATAACCAGGCTTTCGAACATAATACCATCTAGAACTCACTAGATATTGCACGATTCTATTATCAAATATTTCTTGTAATAATGTGAAAATCTTTCTATATATCCTATAATGCTCCAGATAGAATCTGAATTATCAAACAAAAACCCCAGAACTTAAACATATGGTCAACAAGATGGATGGAAAGACGGACGGACAGCCTCAAAATATAATCTGCTTCTTCCAATAACACATAGCTAATCCTATCCAAAGCTGATATCATTACAGCCATCTTAAATATATGACACCACCAAGAAACTATCATTATTACAATCCCAAGCACCATCAGCACTACCTTGCACAAGTAAGAAACTGTAAATGATAGAAAGAACCAATGTAACATTGAATCTTAATATAACAAGATAAAGACACTTCTCTTTGTCCTGCAAATATGTTGTGAATTTATCACATTGTCTAATGGATATGTCTATAGTACATTGACTTTAACTCGAAGCCCATGTCTTCCTATAGTATATAGTGCCTGTACCAGTTCTACATGTATAATTTTTTTGTTGTTCTATGTAGATATAGTCACTGTCTTTGGTGGAGAACCTGTTGTGCTACTGTGGATTGTATATTATATATATAAATTAATTTGAAGCTCAACTTGAATTTTAATAATCTCTGGCCACGCTATTTACCATTGATGCCTTGCATCAATATGTGTACTTGTACCCTTATTTGATCATGAACTAGACCGAAATTTAGAGGTTATTCATGAATTTATGTCAAATACTAATATAAATAAAAACTTTGAGATTCTAATAAAGATGAACCTTGACAACAAGCATCATTCTTAATTATTAGATTAAAATCTCTTACCACAATAATCCAGTCATTGTACAGCTTTAAGTGAACCGTGATTCCATCCCGACCATAAAGAGAATAAGGGTATATTGGTTATGAATCACTATATTAACATTTACATTATCCAAAAACATTTACAATAACAAATAATGGTGTGGACGCTATTGCATCAGTTGTAAAGATATTACAGTTAGAAAGCGTTAATTTTTAAAAATAGAATTAACCTAAGTTATTCAGATTTTCAAAAATAAGCTTGCAAGATAGATTGAGTTACAATGACTTATTAGAAAAACATGGATATGCATTAAATCCAATCTTAAGCATTTAAACTAAAGTTTTGTTTGCAGGGTCAGTAAATGGTATTTGACAATCTGGATTCAAGTTGGTATCCAAAATAACATTTGGGATTCAAACCAGGACCCAAATTAATAAGAATCATTAATTATAATTCGGTACGGGCATGTTGTAATTGAGATGAATACAATTAACCCTTTCAATACTGAATAGTCACATTGAAATTGAGGTGATGCTATTAACCCTTTCAATCCGAAATACTGAATATAGTTACCATGAAATTGATATAATAATAATAATAACCCATTCAATCCGAAATACCAAATTGAGTCATATGCCTATTGAAATTGAGGCAATACTATTAACCCTTTCAATCCAAAATACTGAATATAGTCACTTGAGAATAATGTTGACAATAGCAGTAATCTTTATCAGTACAATTAAGTTGTAAATGACGTTCTGAGGATCCGAGATTTTTACGTTTAAATAGATCTTACACATAGATACTGTTAAATATATATATATATATATATATATATATATATATATATATATATAAATAAATATAATCGACTATTCATCATGCGTGGCCCTAACAGTCAATATTGTGCGTGCGTGCGTGCGTGCGTGCGTGTGTGGGGTGGGGGTAATAATGTCTTGCTTTATTAATGTTCTCAATATGTACCTGCTAAGATTAGCAGTCACACGAGAGTGAGTTCATTTGTGGATATTGTTACATGTAAGTGTCGATACATGCACTTGTAGTGGATTTTGTTTTATTGCCCACTCACACCTAGATGTATTCAAACCATGGCATTCTTTATGGTGCTTCTCCGAATGGTTGCGTTGCTTCCCCGAAGGGTTGCATAAATAAGTAAAAACTGAAATAATCATAAAAGATACGGTTGTTGGGGTGTATGCGTTGCCTGTTGCTACCTAATGAGCTGTTGTTGGCGGGTATTGGTGTTGTATACAGTATAGAACAGTGGTGGGAGGGGCAATTACTTTATTTCTCTCGGAGGTGGGATGGCGGTGGAGGGCAGTCTGTAAAATGAAATCTGAGAATGGAAATTAGGTAGGAGTTTTGAAATAAAGAAAGTATTAAGAGATGAAACTGAAAGATAATACTATCAAATAATAAATAAGTAACTTAAAACAATGGCATGTGATTAAATAAAGAAGAAACGGGGAAAGATTTTACTTAAAATCTAGTGTTTACAAATGAAGGTTTCAGAGTTTAAACTTAAAATTATAATTGTTGCTATTGAAACAATAAGTTTGGTGCATGTGTATGTGTTTATGGAGTATTGGGTCTAGTCATTGTCCGTCTTCAGTCGAGGCTAAGGTGACGAAGAAGAGCGATCTCTCTCTTATTCAGTGTGGAGTGTGAGCGTCAGTATCCACATCTACATCCACCGCGACACCGGCATCCCAAGCAAGGCCAGGCCAAACGCGCTCTCACACCTTTATGTCGTCACCACCATGTGTATTGCACATCTCATCTCCATCCCAGGTCGTGGCCAGCAGACACCCAGTCCAGACTCAGCCAGGAAGCACATCACAGACAGAGTAAACAGTCCATATAGTGACACCACACAACCAGCAGCATCCTTTCAGGACCGGCTTAGGCAAACCTGTCTAAATTTTCTTTGACTCCCTTTGCTTGTATATGACTATGGACATAGGTGCCCCTTTGTCCAGGTACGTGGATACCCATGTACAAACAGAGATCATTTTGACAATCTTGGTGTCAGATTAATCAGCTTTTGCCCATTGGTCAAAGACTTCCATTTCTCGTCTGACCCTGTTCATTTAGTGAAGCCAAAACGTGTCCAGAAACCTATCAACATTTTCACTTTCTGGGGGATTTCAACCTCAGTCCATGAGTTACTTAACATCCGGTTTGCTTATGTGCTGTGTAGATGCGTCCACCTTCTTTACGTCCCTTCCGAAGGACGGTGATACGTGTACCAGACGAAATTCTTCGCAAGTGAAATGGAACGGTCTGTTGTCTGATTCAGTTGAGCTGATGCAGAGTGTGCGTCAAGGTGGCATTTTATCTACCCGTTGCTACTTACAATTTATCAATCCTTGGCTGACAGAGGTTGTGTATACTAACCTTGGTTTCAATATGAGGGGGTGGGGGAGGGGATGGTGGGGGATGTCCTGGCGCTGACATGTGCAGATGGTGTCCTCTTCATGGCAGATAATCCTCTCCATATGCGGATGCTGCTAAACATAGCAAGACAGTACACAAGGAGAGAGGTTTATGCATAAAATTAGTAAATGTGCCAGCATATGGTATGCGGCAGGAGAGGGGTTGACCACCCAAGACGACTTCTGTGGAAAGAACAGGTTCCAACATGTTACACCTGGGAATTACACGGGCAGCAGATGGCAGAGTTGATGTGGAGCCATCGATCAGTGGTGCATGCAGAACAATATATGCATTAATGGGTACTGGTCTCCATGGTATGCGTGGCCTGAACCCCACCTTGACACATAGCATATGGATTCTCTATATCGGCCAATGACTAACATTTGGACTAGAGGCGTGTTATCCAACAACTGCTGACATCAATCTACCAGAAGGTACACAAAAATGGAAGCTCTAGCAGACCCAAGACAGATGTGCGAATGTGGTGGTTTATTCTGTATTGGAAGTTGAACTAGTGGAGGCGTTGATGGAGAGGATGGTCCTTTCACGCATTGGGCTATTTCCAGAAACCTAGATACAACAGAACATCACCTTGCTGTGCATCAGGTAGCTGTGAAGAGAATTAGTGCATCCAACTGGTTCTCAAGGTTAAAGCAAATCCTCTGCAAATATGATGTACCTGAGAGCTGCTTGATAAACCCATGGTGAAACAAAGATGGAAGATCATGGTGAACAAGGCTGTAGTAGACTATTGGGCGGAGAAGTGGTGTAAGGAGATAGAAGAGAAGGTCTCTTTAAGATACCTTAACCTACTGGCAGTCCAAGAAGTGGGATTTGGCCACCATGTGTGGTGAAGTGTCTCGCCTGATCCCAGGGATGGAGAGAAGGCTGCTATCAAGGCAAAGTTATTGGCTGGGTCTTATAATCTGCAAGGCAATATATCCCGTTTCAGTAAGTACCAGGTAAACCCACATGCTTACTCTGCGGTGGTGACGTGGAAGATAGACGCCATTTTAGTGCTATATGTAGTACCTATTCAGAGCTACGACAGTGCTATGTAGAAAGCCTAAAGCAAATTCTCATAACGAGGCTTAAATCAGGTGAAGTGGACAAGATGATGATGTGTCCTGAGACATTGACGAATATAACTCTAAATTGCACACAAGTGTTTTGCTGCCTGTGACTGTACAGCGTGCAGTTATGAGTGATCAAGTTGTGCAGAAGGTGGAATTATCTACAAGATCCATGCCAGGCGGCGTCAACAGGTGAATCACAAAATCTGACATCTCTGAGCTCATTCTTCTGACCTAACTTGACTCCTTCTGCAAACCTACTTTAGTGCGTCTTTCATTATATTCAATATTATGTCTGCTTCGCCAGTACCTATCAACTGTTGAAACCTCTCAATACATGACGGAGTGCTAAGAGTTACGCAAAAAAGAAAAAGAAAAGTATCTACTGTAAATTGTAATATATTGTACATAAATGTACAGATATCATTGTACAGCAATATGATGAACAGAAACAACTGAAAACATTGGAAGAATTTTTTTCAATTACAATACCGCCGGGGTATATGTAAACATTATATATATATATATATATATATATATATATATATATATATATATATATACACCTGTGCAAAAGTTAAGCACCACCCTATTTTTACGCACATGCGAGGGTATATTCATGTGCTATGAAGAAAGCAATAGCATAAACATTTATGTACCCATCCATCTTAGTGCAAGAGGTAATAATGCAACTAGAGGAATGCTGATTATGATGGTGGGGAAACACTGTATGTTTTTGTTTGAACTTGAAAACGAGGCCTGAATATGGTTACGTTGACACAACTGACAACTATTGCCCTACAGTTGACACACGTGGCTAGATTGTCATTAATGGTGTCTGAAAACGAAGTTTAACATCTGTGCACGAGTTTGAGACTGTCATTATTAATACCGGGATATCCACCTTGTGCCTGGATGATGGCCTGGACACGACGTCTCATGCTGGTCACCAACCGACTGATACGCCATTGTGGTATTCATTGCCATTCAAGATGGAGTGCGTCTATTAATTCCTGTAGGTTCTGCACAGGAGGATCCCTCCTTCTCACCATGTTTCCCAGAATGTCCCAGATATGCTCAATAGGGTTCATGTCAGGGCTCCTTGCTGGCCATGGTAGGGTTTCGATGGCATTCTGGCGGAGGTATTCATGCACAGCTCTACCACGATGTGGTCGGGCGTTGTCATCCATGAATATAGGGTGGGTTCCAGGTGCATGATTTACAAAATGAGGGACCACAACTCTATCCAGTATGGAATCTTGATATCTTTGTCCATTTAGTGTTCCAGGTACAGTCAACAGATCCAGCTTACAATCAAATGAGATGCACCCCCATATCATAACGGAACCTCCACCAAATGGAACTTCTTCCATGATGTTACATTGGTCGTACGCCGTGCGTCTGGACCTCCATACACGAGTTCGACCATCTGTGGCATGAAGCAGGAACCGACTTTCATCGGACCAGTGTACCCGTCTCCAGGATCTCATGTTCCAGTGTCTTCTTTCGTTGCACCACCTCAGACGCTCCTCTTTGTGGTGTGCAGTGAGGAGAGGACGTCTGACAGGTCTCCTAGCTTTCATGCCAGCAACATACAGTCTCCTTTTGACGGTAGACATTGACACTCTATTGCGCATTTCCCATTGCTGGCTGAGCACTCTGCTGTTGGTGAATGGAGATCTCCTAACAAGGCGTACTAGGGCTCGATCATCACGGGCAGTAGTCTTCTTCGGTCTTTCAGATCTAGGCCTGTCCTTCACCTCGTTAGTTTGCCCATGTTTTGCAATCAAACGACTGATTACAGTATGGTTAATGTTCAGCTGTCTGCCAATCTCTCTGCATGACATACCAGTGGTATGCATGCCTATGATTTGCCATTTCACACGATCACTTAACCTTCGTCTTGCCATAGCGGTTCACAATCAAGAGCTAATTCTCTCTGTACAAATAAACCACGGTCATGAACACAAAATTCCTAATCTTGTCGCCTAAATCTGTATGTAATGTTCTACACCTCAAACTGGACTTTTACATAACTGAACACGTGTGCTGTTTCCCGCCACGCACGGACATCAAGCGGCGTGAAGTCATGCATGCATGTGCATTTCGTACTTGGAATTATGTCAGCTAACGCGGGGACAAAAAGTATGGCAGCCTAGTTGTACCTTCATGTTTCTACGTTCTATTGTTTTTGCTGGTGCTTAACTTTTGCACAGGTGTATATATATATATATATATATATATATATATATATATATATATATATATATATATATATATATATATATATATATATATATATATATATATATATATATATACGTGTATATACATGCATATATGTACATATATATCTAGCCCACATCTGATTACTCAAGCTGCAGTAAATCATATTGTGGGCTTTTTAGATCGACAATAGGCCTCAACGTCCTTTACCGTAGTACATGATGATGATGATGATGATGATGATGATGATGATGATGATGTATCAATAGCCCTCGTCTGCTCGTTAGGCTATGCAGCCTGTAGCAGGTCTTCACTATCTTCATTGGTGGCCGGATCATGCATCTGTTGAACTGGTATGTTGGTGTGGACAGGCATGATCGGAGAATCTATCATGTATGTGAGCTCGCTGTAGTGTCTGTCTAACCTTGTCTTGAATGAGTTGATGGACGGAGCCATCATTACTGACTCTGGTAGACTGTTTCATTGGTTAATCACTCTAATAGTGAAAAAAAGCTTTCTGGTGTGTGTGTTGAAACGTTGTTTCTGCACTTTGAAGCTGTGACCTCTTGTCCTGTCATCTTTGTCGAGTGGTAAAATGTCTTCATGGTCTACGTTGTACACATCATGTAGATATTTGTACATTTCTTTTATGTCACCCCGTAGACGACTGTACACTAGGCTCGGCAGTTTGATTGATTTGAGGCACTCTTGGTATGGCATTTGCTTGAGTCCTGGAACAGATTTCATGGCTCGACGTTGAACATTTTCCAGTAGTTGGATGTCTTTCTTGTAGAAGGGGGACCAGACGACATTGCCATATTCTATGTGTGGTCGGACTATGCTCTTATACAACAGGACAAATGTGCCAGGATCTATGTAGTCGAATGATCGTCTGATCATGCCAACTGATATGTTGGCCTTATTGGCTGCCCTTTCTGCATGCTGGTTGAACTTTAGAGAATTATCTACGGACACTCCTATATCCTTCTCACATACGGTCTCCTCTAGTACAAACTGGCTGGTCACTTTCCTGAATGCTGTATTGGAAGTTATCGTTAGATAAGCCTAGGTGCACAGCTTTGCATTTCGTTGCATTAAAACGGAGCTGCCATGTATCTGACCAGTCTTTTAAGCTATTCAAGTGTTTTTGGAGTGCATCATGGTCAGTTCTGGAGTTAACTCGCGTGAACAGCTTGGTGTCATCGGCAAAGAGCTTGATCATGCTTTCTACTACTCATGGCATGTCATTAATGAAGCAGATGAAAAGTACTGGTCCAAGCACACTGCCCTGTGGAATTTTGCTTAACACTGGAGTCCAATTGGAGCAAGATCCACTGATGGATACTCACTGTTTTCTGTCGCTTAGGAATGCCTGTATCCATCCTAGAGTGTCCCCACTAATTCCATAGCTGTGGAGTTTGCTCAGTAGTCTTTGGTGTGGAACAGTGTCAAACGCTTTAGCGAAATCAAAGATAGATTACATGAACTGCATCACTATCGTCAACAGCTTTGGTACAGTAATCTATGTGTGTCTATGAGCTGTGTGATGCAGGACCGGCCATTTAAGAAACCGTGTTAGTGGTCTGACATGAAGCTGGGCATGTGCTTTGTTAGTGTATCTCAGATGAAGTATTCCATAATTTTGCATACTACTGATGTTAAGCTTACTGGTCTGTAATTGCCTGCTGATGATTTGCTACCTTTCTTGAAGATTGGTGTGATCTGTCTTTTTTCCAGTCTTGCGGAAGCATGTTTTCAGTGAGGGATCAGTTAACTAGTATTGTCAGTGGTTTGGTGATGAAATGGCTGATCTCTTTTAGAATTCATGGTGAGATTTTGCCTGGTCCTTGGGGTTGTGACACTGCAAGTTTCTTGAGTCTTTTTTGCACATCAGTTTCTATGATTCTGATTTGGTCCAATGTTTGACTGTTAGTTAGGTTACTGGCAAGCTGTGGTATTCTACTGGTGTCATCGTGCATAAATACACTTATGAAGCATGTATTCAGTTCTTCTGCCTTCTCTCGGTCAGCTTTTGCTGTTGTGCCATTGGCTCTTGTGAGGTCTGCAATCCTGGTCTTTGTCTTTAGTTTGGATCTTGCATAGCCATAGAAAGCTTTGGAGTTGGTTTTCGATTTCCTTGCGATTTGATGTTCAAATTCTCTCTTTGATTTTATGACACACAGCCACACACACACACACCCCCCCAACCCCACTTCAGTTGGTTGCAGTATTTGGCATATTCCTTATAATGCTTCTCTTCTCTCGTCTTTCTAAATTTGTCAAATGCTTGCTGTTTGTTCCTGAATTTGTCTTTAGTGCTGTCATTCACCCATGGACTTCTTTTCGGTTTGTTCTGTGAATGCCTATTGCTTATGGACTTGAGCAGAATACATCTATCGACTGAGTTAAGAACTTCGACTTTGAGAACTATCCACGTTTGTTCGGTGTTCTTGCCTTCTCGCTCTCTGTCCCAGTCGATTTTTGTCATCTCGCTTCTCATCTTATCTCATGATGATGATGACCATGCACTGTCTTCTGTGCCATACCTTCTTATCAGCACACATAATAACCTTCAAGTAGGATAGACACCACTGCTTTCTATAAAGTCTCCTTTGTATATACTAAATGAACTCACTTATTATGCACTGCACTCACTATTGTGATTGTAACATGTAAATTCATGCTGAGCTCACCTGATAGTAGAAGATTTCCCAGTTTCTTCGCTAACTAACATTTATACGGGTATCGCTGTTATAACGTATGCTATAATAGGATATTGACTCATTGCAAGAAACCCGACTTGACACCCTTCTTTCTAAGGGTGTGCAATCTGTGGAATGTCTTGTCTGAACATGTGGTTTCCTCACCAACTCTTAAAAGTTTTGAAAATCATTTAAATTATAGGAGTAGTCAAGAGGCAAAGTATGACTACACGTAACCCATGTCCAGAAGTGATGACACAATAACTGAGATAAGAGAAGAAGAGCTGAGCTTAGAGGCCTAATTGGCCAGCACTCAGAATTATTACCTAGATTACCTAGATTACCTTGGGAACTACTACTAAGACTGTATGTACCAGGATTAAATCCTGAGTGCGCGTAGTGCAGGGGCTGGAGATCTGAGGTCTACCAACATGTCCACAGGACATTCTTTCGCCGCAAGCAACAACAAAACAAACACTGAAACTGATAGTATCAGCGCTGGTATCTGCTACTTACAACAACAACAATATTCAAATAAAATAGACTGAGCTGTACATAACCACGGCCTCCATAAGTGAACATGCAAGCAAATGCTAGGCACAACAGGGTGTGGCCACGAGTGTAGGCGGCACACCACAGCTGACGCAGGAACACCATTCTGCATCATAACATTTCCCAAAACAGAGCTAAAGGTTTTAATCTAATATCACTGATATACTGATGGTTTTGAGAAGACTTAATTAAGCGACAACTGCCAAATCATTCAAGAACAAACTAGATATCTACTTCAAAGAACAATCTTTGAATTGAACTGAGCTACCATACTATAATTTTAAAAATACTGAGGCAATAAGAAGAATGGCTTATGCCTCATAAAATGATGATGATGATGATGATGAGAAGCTGGTCTCTTAAAGTACTCCTTTGTGAGGTTCTCCTACTTATAGGAGGGATTTACATACTGCACTGTCTAAACATGGTCTCGAATCAATTCGTATATCTACAAAAGATCTAGAGCATGCAGACAACTTCTATAAACAACTCCTACGTCAACTGCAACACTTACCAGAAAGAGCTGCAGATGCCGCCATCTACCTATTATTAGGCACAATTCCACTTCAAGCTGAGATACACAAAAGAATATTAACAGCCTTAAGCAATATAATCAGGGATAGGGACTCCCTTGAATGCAGAATTGCGGAATGGCAGCTTGCCATCAAAACCAAAGCCTCACACAGTTGGTTCAGCGGCGTAAAAGATATTCTGCAGCAATATAACTTAGCATCTCCCTATGACCTATTGGAAGAACTGACCCCGCCCCCCCCCCCGCCACTTCCCCCCACCTCACCCCCCCCCACCCCCACCCCCGCAATATGTCAGTGGAAGACAGTAGTATCAAAGACTGTTAATAGCTACTAGGAGAATAGACTAAAGGCAACAGCACGTGAAAAGACATCATTAAAATATCTGAACATTGACAACCTGAAAATAGGCAAAGTTCATCCAATCTAGGACAATGTCGGCTATAACTGCTACTCTATTACTAGAGCCTCAATTAAATGTAGAATTCTCATCGGGACATACATTCTACAAGCTAACAGAAATAAGTTCAACCAGCACATGGTGAAGGCAGATGGCCCCCTTTGCAATACAGGGGCAGAAGACGGCATTCATTTAATCACTTCATGTCAATCACTTGGAGCTATTAGAACACCATACTTAGTAGATTTTAAAAAAGACAGACCAATGCAAAAATAGAAACTAGTATAATTATGAGAATTATGGCAGATCCCGCTGAGCTGACACAATTGTTACAAAACTGCTCAGGGAACACGTTCATTCCCAAGGACTTGAAGCCAGAAATCGAAGCGATCAGTACATGTCTCTGCTATGCCTTACACAGAGAGTGGAACTCAATACTCAAGCAACTAAACTAGAACTACCTGCCGGATATTGTGTTCCCACTGGTAGACCAGCTCATCTCCCAGTAGATCACCAACCAACCAAAACTGACAACCTACAATCTACTCATATTATGTACCCTATACAATCCGTTGTATTGCTGCAGACAGGATCAACGTATGTGTGTGTTTGATTACAGGACTGCCACAACTATGCTACTACAGCGGTTCTCTGGACAGCAGAGGAATTCACAAAACGATTCTGATCTTTCTTGTGAATATGCTACACAGAGAGAATTCCATCAAACGTGAGATAATTGAAAGACAATTAGCCATCAAGGCAGCAGGATCCTATAGCTGGGTAATGATAGCAAATCAGATGCTACAGAAGTATGGCCTGCCGGATGCATACAGTCTTCTGAAGAACCTGCCAAGTAGGGGAGTATGGAAAACAATGGTGACAAAACAGGTCCATGACCACTGGGAGCGTAAACTGAAAGAAGAAGCTGCCAGGAATAAGACTCTCCTGTAGCTTTCCCTTGACTCCTGCAAGATTGGGAAATCACACAGTGTATGAACAAGCTGCAAGTCTGATAAGACCTCTGTATATAAGGCTACTATCCAAGCTAAGTTACTAGTACAGAAATATAACCTACTTGGAGAAACAACCCGTAACCATCGAGGTCCAGCCACCTGTCCACTGTGCAAGAGTGAAGATGAGATGCTGGTGCACTTCCTTGTCGTGTGTATCAACCTACATGAAAAGAACTCCTGAGTAAGAGCTGTAGCATGTTGAAGACACTAGGACTCCAAGTCACACAGGAGAACTGTATTTAAGCTATCCTCGATACTAGCAAGTTTGCTGCAGATGATCCTGTAAACTGTAGCTCCCGGATACTATAGAAACTTCAAAAACTATCCAGGGAACTTTGTCACGTCCTGCATCGACAGCGAGCTAAGATGACTCAGTTGCAGTGATGCACACAGAGTTGCATGCTGCAGTGTTGCATGATGGGTCTGACTGCGTCGCTGACTATACTCTACCAAACAGGTCACTCTTTTAAACCAAAAATTGTGCGCCTTGTCATACTTAACGGATACACATATTATTATTATTATTATTATTATTATTATTATTATTATTATTATTATTATTATTACTTGTGAAATCTCGCGAATCAAGCTTCTCGTTGGACACGTCGGAAGGAACATGAGGTTCTACCTTCAGGAAATATCCAGAACTAAATATCCGTACCAGCTGTACTCCCTGTGGAGGTTCGTCCGAAGAACATCACAATGTTTGAGAGATGGGATTTACTACGAAAGAAAAAGGAAATTACAACAGCATCCTCATCATCATCATCTGGCAATACGGTTATAAAATATTTTCAAACTTTCAGTTTCAAAGTATAAATTTACGATATTCAAGATTCCATATTATTTATGTACTTATTTCCATGGTGTTTTATGCATTGAATACAGATAATCACTAAATTAGTGGGGTTTTTTTTATTCATGTTCGTCAATTCTGCTATATCTTTAAGCTTAACCTCACGAAAAATGGTAACTCGTTTATTTCTGTTATTTAGTTTTACTGCTTTATTTGTATGGCTAAAACAGAGTAGGTGAATAACATTACGACTAGGCACTTCACTTCATGAGTATACTTACCTTCCTAATGCTCTTTGACAGCGGCATAGCCAGGTTTTCACGCCAGGGAGAGCGAGGTCTAAAAGTAAAAAGGCGCCACTCCACTTGAGGCTTGAGCGAGGACTAAAAAGGTGTCACACCGCATACCAATTATGCGTCGGAATCTGCTTAAATTTCTTTAATAAAGAGAAACTAGCATCCCAGCGTCACCAATTATTTTATTCTACTTAGAAAGTAGCGTGTATTCTACTATTCTTTATCTTGATGTAGCATAATTAAAACAAAAAGTCTCAACATAGAGATGAACACGCATGACAAGAAGACATTAACAACGTTGTAAATTCAAATAGTTCTAGTTTTCAATGTAGAATAACTTGTTAAAGGTGGCTTGGGAGTTGGGACATTCAGAAAATTGGCTCATGAGCAGCGCCCGCTCCCCCTGCTCCCCCTGGCTACGCTACTGCTCTGATATTTCTAAATATCGACCTAGCTACAAAAATACCCAGATTTTAACAGAAACTGCCCCTAATGGGCAGGTATGAAAGTTGACAGTTAGGCAGATGTGCGCCTCACCTCCGCCAACTGTCACTTCCTCTGTCTAGATTATTAGCTGGCCATGCAACACGTCTTATTCACTCTGTAATGCTTTTTGCATTTGCTACTAATTATTTCATCTTTTGAGAGTAATCTGTTAGCCATCTAAGGATGTCTGATCAAGTAAAATCTCCTGAGGCCGCTCCCGAACCTAGACATCGGGTGATTTCGATTACATATTAAATTTTCTATCACATGTTTCTGAAATGTAACCTGGTTTTGGGATTCGCGCTAGACATAGGTGTCTGTGTAAGTGGTCAAAATGTTTTCACATGCCTTGAATACCTAATCACACTTCATATTTTGTGTTCACAGGTACTTATGCAGTTGTTTTGTCACTTGTGGTTGGCATCTCTCAGCCCCGCCCCCCCCCCCCCCCCCCCATCTTGTGTTTATTAGGGCGTGAATAAGAGTGATTCTATGAAACTCTCATAAGAAAGTGTTTCTCTCACTCTTCCCCCCAAGTTTGCTGTGTGGAGAGAATGAGCGGGAGCGATGGTACTCACTCAAGTTAGATGGTTTGCTTATGCTAAAGGTCCAGGGGTCCATTCAGGAGAGCGAATATTTTCCGTTCGCCGAACAATTGTTAAGTCACGTGGTACATTCGCCCTCCTGAACGAGCTGTTCACCGAATGTTTTGTGGCGAAGCGAACAACTTTATAGGTGACTCGCCATGATTTGCCATGAAAACCAAGATGGCAGCAAAATATTTATCATCTCCCTTGTTATCATGATGAGTAATGAGATATGTCGTCTTATCCGGCACTCGTTTTTTAAATATTGATTAATTATGACCCGGCTGTTGGTTCTTAAGCATCTTCCTATGAGGTTGTCTAGGTTAGTTGCTTCCATTCTTCAATTCTTTTGGTTTACATATGACTTAAAACAAATTGTCTTCGTCTCATGTCTTCCAGAATTCGGATTGTCCCCAGTGCCATCGATTTGTCAAACCTAGGTTCTTTATTCATGACTGCACTAGGTGCACCACCTGTGAGCCCCCTAGTTAAGTGTGATGTGTGCAGTCTGGTGGGGTGGTGACTAAATTCAATGACTAGATGTCAAATTACAGGCGAAGGAGAAGTTGGAAAAGTCCAAGTTGCAAAAGCCCAAAGATGGTAATGTGTCTGGTAAGAAGCGGAACACCTCCATATCTTCAGACATGAAGGCATTCCACGTGGAAATAATGGGAGAAATGAGATGATAAAGGACCTGGTTCTGGAGGTGCTTCGCGACATTCTTCCCAGGCCAGGTGCTTTGTCATCTCGCTCATTTGCTCCAGTGCAGAATGTTCCTGCCTCTGGATCATCCTTACTTAGGGGTTTGTGAGTTTTCGATCACAATCCAGAGGCACTATTCCCCCCCCCCCAATGGTCCGGGCTTGAGGTTCACATTGTCTGTGGACCCGGGGTTAAGAGTAGTAGTCTCGAGTACCCACCCATCGGCTACGCTTGAGAAGCTAACTACTCAGGCGGTCATCCGCACTTTCAACTCCTGTCCTGGCCAGGCCGGACTTGCGTTCTTTGCTTGCCCAACATCTAACCTGTCTGGCAAGGAAGAAGAGGACATTCTGTCACATTTCTGTGTGATAGGTTGCCCATTCAGCCGATGGCCATGGATACGGACACCTGCATGCCTACAGAACATGCGAGTACCCCTTTCCATGAAGTTACTTCTGCGGGAGTTAACTTCATGGCTCAATGGGTAGGCCGGGTTGGAGCCGATGACCGACGCTACCGCATTCTTTGACTTGCCGAGAGGCATGCTACGGAAGGTCCGGACCATGCCATCATGCAATTACCCTCACACACACCCCATGGCTCTGGCTCTTGAATTAGCCATGGCGCAAGCCATGCCAGCCCTCGTGGCTCCTTATGGTTTCGCTGGATTTCCAAGCGTATCAGTGGCTCTGCAAATGATTTAGAGGATGACGAGGGCCCAAGGTACGTTGACAGGTGGCCACCGAAGAAGACTGGCTTGATACCTGCCAGTGGCTGGTAGGTGTCAGGCCAGAACTACAAGTCGAACCATCTGCTTCCCATCATGACCAGCGCAGGATTGAGGTCAAGTACAGCCAGCTGTACTGAGGCTGAGTACGAGTACTTTTCTACTTTTTAGCACTTGTACTGAGGCTGAGTATGGGTACATTATAAATGTACTTGAGTATGAGTACAAGTACATATTAATACCAAACTTCCCCCTGCTACAAGTGCTAGGCCTCAAATTAAATCTAAGATCTCTGATCTTGGGTCGGACGCAGGGGTGTAACACTTTATCTGGGTATCAAGCCAGGTATTTGGAGTGAGTGGCCAACCATAGCACTAAACAACTCATCTTTCATGACAGTTAATATTATGAATATCCGTCATGGTGCTCGCTGTGTGAGTTCCCGCCAGGCATGTGTAGCACCGGGCCCCCCAGCCTCGAAGGGGTCCATCCAAGCTACTGGTGGTAAAGTTTGTAGACCTTGGAGAAAAAGGAAGAAGGTTGTCCAACTTAAAGTACAAGTAAGCAAACTGCTGACTATCATGCAATGGAATGCTGAAGGAGTTTCTAACAAGAAAATGGAGCTTAGACAAATTCTCAAGGAGAAAGGAATCCAAGAAACTCATCTAAATGCCGACAGAAGATTCTGTATAAGAGGATTTCAGTACTTCAGATCTGACAGGGATGGAAGACATAAAGGAGGAGCCATAACCCTGGTCTGAAATAACCTAAACGCCATTGAAGTTCAGAGAGACATGGATTGACCTGAAATTCTCACAATCAAGATAATTCCAGAGAAACGTCCTATCACTGTTGTCAACTATTACTGCCCTAATAATCAACCATTGAATCTCAGGAAAATCCCAGTTCACCCAGATTCAACTATCATTGCTGGTGACCTCAACAGTCATTCTCAGTTATGGAACTATCATTCTACTGATAGGAAGGGTGAGGACATTGAAAATTGGATGGATGAGCAGAAGCTGATTCTCTTAAATAAGGCAGATGACCCCCTACATTCTACTCAAGATGATGGCATACCTCAAGTTCTCCTGATCTAGCATTTTCGACAGAAAATCTACATGGAGAGAAAAAACGTCAAGCTTAAATCTTCTAGATGTGGCAGTGAGTCGTAAAAAAGCTGCAAGGAAGTCTGCAAAGTGGAACGGAGACACACAAATACATGCCGCAGGAATGGATGAGCTTCTGACCATCAGCGAGTTGGAGAAAAGCTTGAAAGTTCTGAAACACAGGAAGTCTCCAGGACCAGATGGAATAACCAATGAGATGTTGAGGAATCTGGGTACTATTGGAAAGCACAAGCTTTTGGAGATTCTCAACCACAGTTGGTACACAGGAGAAGTTCCCCAGTCTTGGATAGAGGCCAACATGATCTCTGTACTGAAAAAGGCAAGAACAAATCCCAAGCGGCAAGTTATCGACCTATCAGTCTGACTAGTTGCACTGTCAAAGCCATGGAAAGAATCCTCAACCAGAGACTTCTTTGACATCTTGAAAGCAAAAATCTCTTAGTGGATGAACAAAATGGCTTCAGAAAGTGTAGATCTACTGAGGATCAAACAACGTATCTGACACAGTCTATTGAGGAGGCGTTCCAACGGAAAAAGCATACCATCACTGTGTGAGTTGATCTGCAGAAGGCATTTGATAAAGTATGGAAACATGGACGCCTCCAAAAGCTCAGGGCTAGTGATATTTCTGGAAAAATGTATCTCCACAACTGAAAGGCATCAGTACAGCTGAATGGGACGAGCAGTAAGAAAGTCCTGCTATGACATGGTGTACCTCAGGGTGGTGTAGTCTCTCCCACCCTCTTCACAATAGTCATCAATGACCTGGTGAAAAACCTTCCAATGGGAGTCAGAGCTGTATTGTATGCTGACGATCTTGTGATGTGGAGCAGCTAGGAGTATGTGTCAACAGCCAATTACTGCATGCAACTCGCAATTGATCACCTCAATTCTTGGGTTATAAGATCGTTTGTCCAGATCAACAAAGAGAAGACAGTCGCAACTCTATTCACACTGTCCACTAAAAAGGAACACAAGACAAGTCTGAAATTTGGTGACTCAGTTCTGCACTTTGAGGATGAAGTAACTTATCTTGGTCTGATATTTGACAAAAGACTAACCTGGAAGGTGCAAATCAGAAAAGCTGAAGGTATAGCCAAGCGAAGACTGGCAGTTATGCGGAAGCTCTCTGGAACAAAATGGGGAGCTAACATGAAAATTCTGAAACAGGTTTACTCTGGATCAGTTAGGCCAATCATCGAATATGGCTCATCATCATGGATGACAGCTGCTACAAGCTTCAGACATTAGATAAGGTACAAAATCAGGCTCTTCGTATCATAACAGGGTCTATGAAGACCACTCCAATAGCAGCGATGGAAGAACTTACCAATATCCAGCCACTCCAGCACAGAGACAAGAAATCAAGGCCGAGATTCAATACAAGAAATTCAAATTGATGCCTCACCATCCCATGCATATGCTGACTCACCAAATGTCTAGAGGAAGGCTCAAAAGGAGTAATTTCTTATTAACATCAAAGCAAATTGAAAGAAACAGAGAGTCGGACATCTTCCCCAGATGTAGAACCATAACTGCTATCTCTGAGAGGGAACTGTGGAACGCTTCTGAAATAGAAAACATAATTTCAATCTGGCCCTCGATTACAGGGATTGAAAGCAAGGGAGATCAAGCAGAGGTGACAAACAAAGTTCTTGCATTGAGTCATATTCCAGAAAACTACCCTGAGGAAGAATGGATACATGTTTATACAGATGGATCAGCTATCCAGGCTGTCAAGAATAGAGGGGCAGGTGCTCACATTCGGTTTCCATGTGGAGATATAACAGACTCATGCTTGCCAACAGGGAAGCACTGTAGCAATTACACTGCAGAAATCCAGGCACTGATCTTACCGTAGCTAGCCAAATGCTGATACAACGAAAAACCAGAAATGAAAATATTGTCTTCCTGACAGACTCCCTCTCAGCGCTCCAGGCGCTGGAGAGTGGAAAGGAAAGTACAGATTTAATTCATGAAAATCTTACGCAACTGGCTAAGGAGAACAATGTCAACTTACAGTGGATCCCCTCGCATTGTGGCATATTAGGAAATGACAAAGCTGATCACCTGGCTAAAGAAGGGTCAAATAAAGAACAATTCAACCGAGAGGTTGACTCTGAAGAACTGAAGCATATCATTAAAGCCACAAGAACCACCAGCAGGCAGCATGATGATGCAATACATAGCCTCAGTAGGTAGGATCAGACATGTATCTTCAGATTGAGGACTGGTCCCAATCATCTCAATGCACATCTTCACCGTCTCAAGATTACAGATTCTGCACTCTGTGAGTGTCAGCAGTCAGAAGAAACAGCAGAACATCTTTTGCAGCACTGCCACCGATATGAACAGGCTAGGAGACGCTTCTGGCCTACTGAAGTATCTTTTGAAGAGAAGATCAGAGGAGACAGAGACAGTTTGATGACCACTTCAGCTTTCATGCACCAAATAATGAAAACAGTCTAAGATTACCATCATGAGAAAGATGAACGCAAGAAGAAGATACCAAACTTCCATCCATGGTTGCTATGGATGGGATGGGGAGAGCAGCCATACTATAATATATCCCTGGCATGCCTGTGCTTACTATATGGGGCTGGAGTTGCTATGAATTCGGTAAATATACATGTAAATATAAAATACGCTTCTGTAATGGTGTTTCCATCTATTTATCTACAGAACAACCTTGTTGAATATTTTGGATATAATTGGACTGAATGCTGTTGCCACCCTGGATGACATTATCTCCCAGCCAAATTAGTGTCAAAACATTTCACAGAATATTTACTAACGCGTTCAATGATACTGACAAAAGTAACAAATTCATTACAATAAGAAATAACCAATTGACTATTTTGAACATAATTTGATTGCTAGTTGTTCCAAGCCTAGGCAGCAATTACTTCCAATCAAATTATTTTCAAAATATTTACCAGTCTATTTCATACTTCATAAAAAAATTTGTGGAATTCCTGGCATGATTGCTACGAATGTATCACATATAAAACTTCATCAGTGAGAGAGTTAAATTAGAAATAAATATTTCAGATAAGTGATGTAGTAATGTTGAATATTTTGAAATTAATTAGACTGGTAAATATTACTGGTTATGACAGCATTCACTTCCAGTCAAACCTTTTTCAAAATATTCAACATAGAGCTTTATTTTTAGAATAGTTTATATAGTATTCATGGGTAGATTTTAAGAGTTGGGCGGTCTATAATGCCTGAAATAATGGGATTTGTCCAATTTCATTGCCAGGACTATTCATGCATGAATGGTATCTTAGCAATAGTTGTATAATTGCCCAGATATTTTTTGACATACATGTAAGGCTTGTACATTTGCACAGCTGTTCGTTCTAAACTTCCCTCCTACATTTCTCAACACTCAATGATAAGTGACTAGAAATGACAATTTTTATGCTACTAAGAAAGATTCTATTGAACATTTTGAAAGTTATTTGCTGGAAGGTCTTGCTGCTTTAAGTAGCAATTATAGTTTCAAGTTATTTTCAAAATTTATACCAGTTTACGGTTTACCTGTATGACTGCTTTGAAAGGTAAAGAGGATAAATAGGGCATGGGTTAAAATACTTTGCTTGTTTAATCTTATTCCCTAGTAGCATTGCCCATTTCAACACAAACATCCAGAAGTTCAACTTCAAAACAAATTAACAGCTAAGATTTTTAATATTTTGAAATTAATTTGGCTGGAGGATGTTGCTGGCTCAAGCAGCATATGAAGCAATGGCTACTAGCTCAATTTAGGTTTAAAATATCCAACAGTTTCCTGTATGACAGCCTTGAAATTTAGATAAAAAGGTTTCAATAGTGTAAGTGTTAAATGCTTGCTACATGTAACTTATTCCCTATAAGCATACCTACTACAGCAATTGTCATTTTATGTAGAGAATGGATAACTACTCCGCATGTATTCAGTGTTGCCCACAACATCTGATTTTTGCGGGTCCCAAGGACCCCACACTCAGATTTGGGGTCCCACTGTAAAATCTGGGGGTCCCATGGGGTCCTCATCAGAAATATGGGGGTCCCATGTTTTTTTCTTAAAATAAACACAACACATTGATCTAATTATAAAGTACTTTATTAAACATGTTGAAAGCACTAGTTATGACATTGTGTAAATACTGTCAATGTATATATAGAGAATATTAACTATGCAGTGGTAAATTTTCAAAAATATGTATTCTGTGATCTACAATGGTGGCTAAAATTGATCTATTGAAATGGCCCTTGTATATTTAACTAATAACATTTGAACTGCATGTCAATAAACAATAACTTAAAGCACTGTACTTGTTTGTTGTCTGATAAACCAACCAACCTACATTGACACCCTTGTATGATTAACATTTCCAAAGACCACTACATTAGTAATTAGCAAAGACCACTGCATTAGTTTTTTTCTTAAACCCTGACTTGACTTTGGACGAATTGAAAAATTACGAGTGTCTGGGGCGAGTTTTCTCAAGGACGACTTGACCTTCTTCGATATAATGCGCGCATATTTTTTATAATGTAACTGGAACCTCTAAATATAGTGGAATACATAAGCTAAAATCAGACAAAACAATAATTTATCAAAAATAATCTGTATAAATCAGATTAAACTGCGTAATTAGTGAAAATATATCAGCCAATAACCGGATATCTCTAATTCATAGGGAGGAACTATGTAACGCGATTGCTGATTGGTTGAAGCATAGATAACGCATTAGCGTGTATCCAATAAGGATGCTTGTATCTGGGAGCTTTGAACTATACGCTGTTTGGAAAAAGATCAATATTTTAACGTATGCCTACCTGGAGATCGACGATATCGTTGAACATCGCTGCTGGGATGAGCTTTTTAGTTGAGAAATTGGGAACACCTAACGATCGAGTATTGTTAAACATTATAAACACTAATCCATCAGTCAATCAATCAGCTGCTATTACTAAATAAAAGACAGGGTATAGCGCATATTGATACTGTTATTCAAACAGCAATACAAAGACACCGCCGCTAATCCGTCAAATGGCCATTCAAATGTAAAAGATATCACAATATCTTCCATATGTTCCTTCATCCATTTAGATATTTTGATAAGTAAATAGAAAAAATATTTTGCCTGTTAGTCGTGCTTTAGGCAAGTAGGCATGCGCAAATTAATTTAAAAATATTCAGCATATTAGTGATAACAACTTTGTGATCTGTCCAATGTTCTGAGCTGTGAAAGGGTTAAGATGCCCAGTCACATTTGTATACGCTTGATCAGTTGTATTGGATTTCTTAAGCGTGAGTTCCTCTAGAGGGAAATTCCGCTGTTACCCAATCAAATACGTCACACTGACGTTTAGCACAGCAGACAGAAACATGGCGGGTAGTTTTGCAATTTGTAGGCCAAATAAGGCGACTGACATCGGACTTGTAAACTCATTATTTATAAAAAAATTAGATCAAATGGAATACTAAGGATGATCTGGGGATTGTGTTTACAATTAATTTTGGCGGGTGAATCTAATTTATGGGCATTAACAACTTTGAGTTGTGCAAGAAAACATACAACAAATCATAGTCTTAAACAACGCAGTAAGTTCGTTTTTATTGAACACAATACATTAGGTATATTTTTTAAAGTAAAAACATGCACAAATAAATATACACACACGATAATATAATCGATAATTAAGCGCACGCAAAGTTACCAGTTTCCATTACACTTTTTACTGCGTCCCTCGTGCGTCCTCGGGGACGCAGAGGGTTCATTTTTATGCGTACCTCTGCCATTTTTATGCATATATACGCGCAAAAGGACGCATAAGGGCAACTCTGCATGTATTCTTAAGTACTCAAAAGTTCAAGTACAGAGTACCGTTAAAATTCGACTAAAGGACGCAGTTTTTTGGTAAAAACACATGTACTAGAAAGGGGGGTGCGTACTATAATCGAGAACATTCCTTCGGCACATTTTTGGGTCGAAATTTTTCTTAAAAAGTCACAGATTATACCACGGAAATTGAACTAAATGTTACCCTAGCCAATTCGTGCCGCCTGACGACTATGTTTAATGTATACTCCAAAAACACCAAGCGGAAGTGAAATTATTAAATTGGGGCGCCTAAATATTGCTTATTCTTTAATACATATCACTTATTACATCAAAATTAATCCAGAATTTGACATAAAATGGCGTCGAGAAAAGATACGTGTATAAATCACGTGATTCGCCTCCAATCGCAAAAGATCTTTATTCTAATTAGAGCGAGTACTCGGATATAAATATTCTGGACTCGGAAATTGCTATATATCATCATTGCGCGATAGGAACTGAATGTTCCCGTACCTGTTTGATAACCAACTCCCGTTAGCGCATAAGATTACACAGCACCTCCAATCACAAAAGAGCCAGATAACCAACTCCCGTTAGCGCATAAGATCACACAGCGCCTCCAAACGCAAAAGAGCCATTACAATCTGTTTCTATCACGCGATTTCGATGTTTTCAAGGAGACATTTTATGCCAAAATTAGATTGATTTTGATGTAATAAACAATCTTTATTGAAGATACACGATATTTAGGCGGTCCTATTTAATAATTTCTCTAACATCATGATAATTTTTAGTCATGCATTAAACATGACGCGGCGTGATGGTTATTTTTGATACCAATTTTCGATTTTTTAAAGGTACATTTTTTCTAAATTTAACAGCGTCTTATACTTGAATACAAGAGTTTTTTGGGCAGATTTTGGTCAAATTTGGGACAGCGTCCTATATTCGAGGGCGGCCTTTAGTCGAGAAAGTACGGTGTGTACTCGAGTACAAGTATGAGTACTTTGGAAATGTACTGAGGCTGAGTACAAGTACATGTACACATAAAAAGGCATGAGTACTGAGTACATGCAAGTACTCGAAAATTTGTACTCGAGTACATGACTACTGAGTTCAGGAGTACATTGGCCCCCCCCCAATCCTGGACCAGCGCCCGTGGCTGATGGGGAAGCAGACATCTAGCACCATGCCATCTCTGCCGTATGCAGAACATATTGTAGATATGTTCTCTGTGGCAGAGGTGCCCATTCAACCAAATGGACGACCCATGAAGGCCCCATGCGAGGTGGCACGGTGTTTCCATATAGCTACTGGCCAGTTCCAGAGGTAAGGTGCCATCCCTAAGCCATGTACGGATGACCGTGCGACCTTAGGTGAAGATACTCATCAGGGTCCCGGGCTGACATGGGACCCTTATGCACTGCCGCTTTGCAGAGTGCAAATACCGCGCTGCGGGACACAAATGAGTCATCGAGAGAAGCTTTCTTAGCTTTGTCTCATGTCTCCCAGCTGCTACAGGGGAATTTCCTGGTTGTGTCTCATACTCAACTTCAGATGTTTGTGTCATTGTGCAAAAGAGCTTGCAGGGATGAGCTGGTCATCTGACCTCACCTCCCTCCCGCCAGATTAACTTTCGAATTCTGGCAATATCAAAGAGTATTAGGGAGGTAAGTATACTTATGAAGTGAAATAAAAGAAATCGCGGATTTCTTTATTCATGAGTGAGTAGTTACTTACCTCCCTAATATGAACTCAGTCTTTAGGCTGTTACATTGCATATTTGTCGGCCAATTATCAAGTCGAGGAAGTGACAGTCGGCGCATGCATGGAAGTGGGGCGCACATCTGCCGAACTGTCAACTTTCATACATGCCCATTAGGGGTAGTTTCTGTTAAAATCTGGGTATTATTGTAGCACGGTCGATATTTAGAAATATCAATAAGTATTAGGGAGGTAAGTAACTACTCACTCGTGAAAAAAGAAATGTGATTTCGTTTAATATACTACTAAATATATATAATATACATGTAACAGGTAGTCTGGTATATATTGGTTTTTATCATATGTTGGAAAATACGGGGTAGGATTCTATCAATACATGTCTATAATTTTAACCTGTTATTTTATTTCAGCGGACTGTGCTTCCTTTGTTCTTTTAACTTTAAATTGTATTAAATATGCCCATTTATTGACCTCGGATAAGTTTAAGTTCTTAGCGCCGTGGCTTGGAATTTCTACTGAGTTTTATTCACTTACTAACCAAGCGCACAAATAACAAAGTTACAAATTGCCCTGTAGGTGGGGCTTCTTTCTTCTTCTTCTTTTCGTTCGCTGATCATACCATCAGTCCTGTAAGTGACTATCGACATGATCATAAGTGTTAAGTGCATGGATCCATGGTTTATTAGAGTGCGCCGTGCGGCCTGGAACCTCCGTCTTCAGCACTCGAGGTTTCTGTCAGGGTTACCTCACCCTTACCTCCTTTAGTCGCCTCTTACGACACGCAGAGGATACGAAAGGTGTATTCTAAGCCCCACCTACAGGGCATCCATATCCTCTGCATGTTGTAAGAGGCGACTAAAGGAGGTAAGGCACTTAGCGCTTATGATCATGTCGATAGTCACTTACAGGGCTGGTGGTATGATCAGCGAACGAAAAGAAGAAGACAAAGTTATAATTATCACTGTAACTATTTGCACTGAAAACACACATTTTTGACAGACGAAAGTTGTATATTTCTACATAGACTACAGGTCAGTTTAACCATTTTATATAGGAGTTAAGTATTATATTTGTATATGGTATATGCCGAACTATATAATTATACACAGTAATAGCCTGGGTAGAACTTTTGATAGCTCATAAATATGAATGAATGACTATTGAATGAATGGATGAACGAATGTACGGATGTGAACGAGTGAATGAGAATGAATGTATAAACAGTTGAATGTATGACGTATGATTGGATAGACGGATGAATAGATAACAAAAACATAAATGTGTAGTGTTCATTCTTAAGTGGAACCATTGCTTGCTTTGGTAGCCAAGTTGATGACGCTGTTGTTAATAGCAACAGCTTTCATCATCGTGGTTACCAAAACAAGCAATGGCGTCCATGTTGTATATATCATTACCTGCTTTGATGACCAAGTTGATGTTGTTGATGGCAACAGCTTTCATCACCATGGTTACCAAAACGAGCAATGGCGCCCATGTTGCATATAAATCTGGGTAATGGAAACTCAGACTCTCAGCAGCCCAAGAGTTAATTTTTTCTACCATGAAATACTCTACCATAGCTGTCATTTGTTTTTAGATTTTTTAAGATTTTTGGTTCGATCGTCCCGATTATTGTATGATGCATTACGCCCCAGTATTACCCACCTGGTATGCATCCATAGTTATTCATTACTTGCCACGCACGCACGCATACATATACATGCACGCACACATACACACGTGCACACATGTATACAACACACGCATGCATGCACTCACGCGTACACGCATGCACTAACGCACGCATGTACACACACACACACACATATGCAACACACACATGCATGCACTCACGCGGGTATCCATGCATGTGGGATCAATTCAAAACATGAAATATCATCTAGGCCAAGAGCTGAACCAAGCTTGCTCAAGGTAACTTGATTGCCCAAATGCTTCGGCGGCCATCATGGATGACCTAGTTTTAGTGAAGACGACTTCTCCAGGACCCCTGAAAGGACCAGTCTGAAATTTTAGAGATATGATTAGAAACTAAGGGCCATTAAAGTTTGATCTGTCAAAAAACATGGCCACCAATCAAAATGTAGCATGTTTGGTGGCCATATTGGATTTTTTTATTTGATGAGTTTTGAGTCCGAAATTGTTTTTATATGTGGTTTTGAGTATTCTGATCTCAAATTTGCCATTTTCGAAACTGTCGGATAAACGGTTTGGCGGCCATCTGGGATCATTTTCCCACCAAAAGCTTTAAATGTTTTCTCAAGAACCACTGCGCCAATTTCAATTATATTGGGCAGGAATATTCCTTAGGGCATAGAGATTCAAGTTTGTTCAAATGAAGCCAGTCGGGCAATTTGGTCAACGGCCATCTTTGATTTTGGACGATTTTTAGAAATTATTTTTTTTTTATCTTCTCTGAAACTGCTTGGAACATCGATTCAAAGCATATTAAATATGATCTAGGGAAAGAGCTAAACCATGTTTTTTTCAAGGGAACGTGATTAGCCTAATAGTTCGGCGGCCATTTTCGATGACATAGTTTTCACGAAAACGTCTTCTCCAGAACCACTAAAGGGATCAGGCCGAAATTTGGGAGATATGATTTTTTTATTTTGATGAATTATGAAGCCGAAATTGGTTTTATATAGTTTTTGGGTATTTTCGAAACTGTCTGATAAACGGTTTAGCGGCCATCATGGATCATTTTCCAACCAGAAACCCCAATGTACTAAAGCAATAGGAAATTTCAAGTATATTTTGGAGAAAGCATACTTAGGGCATAGAGATACATGTTTGTTCAAATGAAGCTGGCCGGTAATTTGCCTCGCAGCCATTTTGCATTTTTAGCTCACCTGGCTTGAAAGGCCAAGTGAGCTTATGCCATGGCGCCCATCCGTCGTGTGTCTGTTTGTCGCCCATCCGTCAACGTTTCCTTTAAACGACTTCTCAAGAACCACTGGGCCGATTTCAAGTATATTTGGCAGGAGGCATCCTTAGGGCATAGGGATCCAAGTTTGTTCAAAGGAACCCGATCGGCCAATTTGGCCAGTGGCCATCTTGGATTTAGGCCGATTTTAGGAAACGTCTAAAAACCTTCTCTGAAACCGCTTAAGGGATTGATGCAAATCTCATGAAATATGATCTATGGCAAGAGCTGAACCAAGTTTGTTCAAGGGAACTTGATTGTTCAAAGGGTTCAGTGGCCATCTTGGTTGACCTAGTTGTAGCAAAAATGACTTCTTCTCCAGAACCGCTGAATGGATCGGGCCCAAATTTGGCAGATATGATTAGGGCTTAAGGCCATTAAAGTTTGTTCAAGAGAAGTTGATCCGTCAAAAAACTTTCTTTTTTTATGGATTTTGAGACCGAAATTGGTTTTGTATGTGTTTTGCGGTATTCTGATCACAAATTTGCAATTTTCGAAACTTTCGGATAAACGGTTTGGCGGCCATCTTGGATCATTTTCCCACCAAAAGCTCCCATACTAAAGCAATGGGAAATTTAAAATGTGTTCTTCTCGAGGACTACTAGGCCGATTTCAATTATATTTCGCAGGTAGCATCCTTAGGGCATAGAGATTCAAGTTTGTTCAAACGAACGTGATCGTCCAATTGGGCCGGCGGCCATCTTGGATTTTGGCCGATTTTTTTTAAACATCTTCTTAGACACCGCTTGGAGGAATTGATGCAAACCTCATGAAATATGATTTATGGCAAGTGCTGAACCAAGTTTGTTCAAGGGAAATTAATTGGTCAAATGGTTTGGTGGCCATCTTGGTTGACCTAGTTGTAGCGAAAATGATGTCTTCTCCAGAACCGCTGAAGGGATCGGGCCGAAATTTGGCAGATATGATTAGTGCCTAAGGGCGATTAAAGTTTGTTCAAGAGAAGTTGATCTGTCAAAAAATATGGCCGCCGTGGGCCAATCAAAATATAGCGTGTTTGGCGGCCATATTGGATTTTTTTATTTGATGGATTTTGAGGCCGAAATTGGTTTTATATGTGTTTTGGGGTATTCTGAGCTCAGATTTGAAATTTTTGAAACTGTCGGATAAACCGTTTGGCGGCCATCTTGGATCATTTTCCTGCAAATGCTCCCATACTTAAGCGATGGGAAATTTAAAATGTTTTTTTTCTTGAGAACTACCAGGCCAATTTCAATTATATTTGGCAGGAAGCATCCTTAGGGTGTAGAGATTCAGGTTTGTTCAAACGAAGCCGATCGGCCAATTGGGCCGATGGCCATCTTGGATTTTGGCCGATTTTTAGAAATGTCTTTAAAAATGTTCTCCAAAACCGCTTATGGGATTGATGCAAACCTGATGAAATATGATTTATGGCAAGAGCTGAACCAAGTTTGTTCAAGGGAACTTGATTTGTCAAATGGTTTGGTGGCCATCTTGGTTGACCTAGTTGTAGTGAAAACGATGTCTCCAGAAATGCAGTAGTAGTGTCGGAATTAAAATGATACCACCTCCATCAACTGGCCGCCGTTCCGCGATCCATTGCCCCCACCACCCTCTCAATCCCTGGGGCATAGGTTGGTGAGACATGTGGTTGTTGTATGTCTCTAGATGGAGGCCCCAGGGTTGTTGAGACAGGTGGTTGGTATGCCTCTAGATGGAGGCCCCAGGGATTGAGAGGGCAGTTGGGGCCACGGAGCACCGAACGGCTGCCAGTTAAGGAAGGTAGTATCATTTTAATTCCAACACTACTACACCACACATAATAGGGTCTGAACGCCCATTTAGAGACAATGTCTTGACGTGATATCATGCTTCTCGGGTAACGGGTAAAGAGTAATACTGTCATGAAACAAAAAAATTAAAAATTAAAAATATATATATATATAAATCTCCCACGCCACCTCTTCGGGAGAACCCCCGCTTATTATCACCGGCCCTCTCTGGCCGGTCTCTCTCTCTCTATCTCTGCAGGGGTTTTTCGTTGGTTTTCCGTTGCTCTGTACCGTCTCCTTGGTACCACCATCTTTTTACTTTTTACTTTTGAGAGTTGAACCATGGTTTTTTTTATTAGAATTCAGCGCTGTTGTCAACTGAGCCAACGGAGAACCGATAATTAGATTACAAATAATGATACTAATTGTTGTGCAATAATAGCAAACAGATCAATAACACACTGGTAACTACACTTGTGCAATAATAGCAAACAGATCAATAACACACTGGTAACTACAAAATTACAGTCTATAATATATACGTTATCTCGAAGTGACGTCAAGATCTAGAGGGACTGATAAGCGCAGCAATGCAGCAATGAGAACACATAAGTTATCAGCTATAATTACTAATGCATACATGGCCGAGGTAGTTAATGTGGGGGATCCTTGTTTTGTGTTTATTAGCAAACTTAAAATGACAGGTTCAAATCTCACTATTAGCATTTGTGGCTAACTCGGCCATTTCTGGTCTGATTTTAAAATCTATGGTCTGCTGAGACGCTATGACTGTTGAGCTGTGGGTCAAAGGAGTTTGTATCATGGGAGGCTAGCACCCAGCTCATGGAGGATTCATCGCACCGTGAAGTACATGTGGAATCTGAGAGAGCTGGCGATGAGCACAGCTTCAGGAGTACCGGAATAGGAGCAAAGCAGGGTGGAACTTACTCCACATCCTGCCGTGGCACACCACAGCTGCTGATTCCAGTATGAGAGGCTTGAAGCAGCCATCCAAGTATGAGCTTGCTTCGCATCCTTGATGGTGATGGGGCGGTTGGTCAGCGGTCGTGGGTTGATGGAGAAGCTGGTTCGGGACCGTCCATCCACTGTGATGGAGAACAACGGTGTTAGCTCTGGTATATCATCCAGTAGACCTCTCAGGCCAGTCAAGGGTGTACCCAGGAGGGGCGGTTGGCTCCGGATAACTGTTGTGAGGTTCAGTGGGAAGGCCATCTATACTGGTGTTCTTAAAGCTACCGTACAGGCAGCACACTATTTGTAGTCATCTTGTTTTTTAACTCCTCCATATCAACCCGCCCGCTGGAGCCTTTGAGGTATTGATGTCGCACTTTAGGTTTCTCCGTGCAGTACAGGGCTTGGACCTTCAATATATAGTTGTACTCTTCATCGGTGACCTGGCCATCCTCGAGAGCTTTGCTGACAGACTCGTCGATAGTCCGTTGCATACTCTGTGCCAGTGCCACATACTTAGCATGCTTCTCCAGCCTCCTTGTGATCTGCTGCTGCCCCACCCCAAGCCTATGGTCATGACAGTGCCGGCTAGTGTCATGCCACCCAGCAAGATGGTGACGATGGCCCCCCACCCCTGTAGCGAGAGTGGTCACAGCTGCCACCCCAGCACTGGCTCAAATCACACCCGCAGCAGTGGTTGTATGCGCGAGGATGTTGTAGGCTGTCTTATATCGCCTGTGCGTTCTGCTGTACTTTTCTGCCTCATGGGCGAGATTCTGTCTGATGGTATCTATCTGCTGGAGTTGCCACCCATGGATGGTACCGCCGCTGTCAGGGAGGGGTATATTTCTGGTTGCTTCTGCCACTCTGATTTTGCCATAGCATACCTGGATATTAAACCTGCATCACCTGCAGAATCTGCTCATGAGTCCTAGAAGGGTGCATTTTGGAGAGCCTGGCGAACCGTGTCAGCTTGCTGGTGTCAAGACAGACATCTCTTAGACAGAGGTCATCCAACACTATGTCAGGTGCCAGTAGTTTTCTGAGACGTGACATCTCGAACTTCTCCTTATGAGCAAGATAGTAGGTCCGCCACTGGATGGCTTTCTTGGTCTTACACTTCTGCGCCATCTCCTCTTCCCACTGTATGACATCTGGCTCATCCTCGTCTGTGAAGACATCTGGCTCATCCTCGTATGTGAAGACATCTGGCTCATCGTCATATGTGAAGACATCATCCCGCTTAATCTCTGGCTCATCCTCATCCGCAGTCTCCGCTGCATCGTCCGCGGTCTCCGCTACATCTGGCTCATCATCGTATGTGAAGACATCGTCCCGCTTACTCTCTGGCTCATCCTCGTCCACAGTCTCCGCTGAATCGTCCGCGGTCTCCGCTACATCTGGCTCATCATCCCGCTTGCTCTCCTACAGGAAGGCCTGCCAGTATCGGGAACCTTCACTGTTCCTTCGTCTCCTTGCAATGCTCGCATTCTGTTGATACCAGCTCTCCCACTGTAGTCGCTCTCCTTCTTGTTGACCGATATGTTGCTGTGTGAGCATCTATGCAGGGGTCATGAAGGGGCAACCCTGTAGCGGGCTCTTCATCATCTCGGCAAAGGTACGATATTCCTGGTGTGATATCATGTCAGGTCAATGAGTAATAAGAGGGTAAACTCTAAATGGGCATCCGATACCCCATCTGTGCTGGCATATATGTTAATGGAGGGGCTGTCAAACAGGTGATTTACAGGTGTCAATAGGCTTGGACTGATAGCTTTCCATAGGTTGCTGTTGGCACCTGGGAGATACTCTATCACATCCCAGCCGACTTCTACCAGTGAGCTGCTGTGTGCACTGCCCGGAGGTTGATGTAGCACATCGGCGTGTGTGTATGTTGAAGAGGACCCATTCTACACGGTACTGTACCACCCGTCTCCCCTCTAGAGAGGGTGAGATTACGTTCTCACCACCAGAGAGCAGCAGTCGGACAATCGGCATGGTTATATGTCCTGTTAAAACCCCTCCTATAGCGTGCTATGGAACCCATATTTGCTCACTCGACTGGTCTTGCTGACCTGGCAGATGTGTACGCAGTTGATGTTGCCAAGGTAGAAGAGAGCGATGGCAAGTCATTCGCCCTACAGTACGAAGCAAACTCAAAGGCATTCTCCCTCCACCCCATTGGTGGTGATGGGGTGGAGCTGCTCACAGACCTCAAGGATGTGTCGAAGGAGCGCCTGGGTCACAACATAGATGGCCACAAGATCGTGTTTCGGTACGATTTCTCGAAGAGGAAGTACATCCTCGAGCCGTTGATTGAGCTCTCGGATACAGAGGTGGCAGACATCAACACCCTAAATAACGACCTCAGCTTTCATCTGGTCAAACCCTATTTGAGAGGTGCCCTGCTGATGGCCCATGATGGCCTGCTATTGACCCTGGCAAAAAACCTGCAGTTCATATTTGAGAAGAATGAAGTGTGGTACCGCGCTGGACCTGGGGGTGACTGGCAAACTTGGTTGCCCCTATATAGGCCTACCGCAGTCATTGACATAGAGGTTACTCCCCTCTCCACTGTTGTGAAAAAGGATGGGACAGTTCGAAAGCTCTACAATCAGGGATCAGCCTTCCTCACCTACATAGGTGAAGGTGTCTCCCTGACGAGGGTGGGTCACCGGATCGGGGTTACAGGTGGAAAGCTCCTGCTGCGTCGTCCATTTGATGGACCAGAAGAAGCTGTTAACCTCCAGGAGGGCACCCTACCGGTAAGATGGTGTGTCACATGTCTCCAAAGTCAAGGGTGCTGTTAAACTGCTTCAGCGAGTCAGACTCACTAGCCCGCAAACGACTCATATAGTCCTAGAGCTACGTTTCTTAGCCGGTGGCAGAGTGAAGCAGCTAGCCCCTGCCCCTGAGGGGATGAAGATCACTATCGATCCGGATGGAACAGGGCTCGATCTGGCACAGATATTTCTCGAGGGGTTCACTCTGTTCAGTTAAACTCTTGATATATAGCCATGATTCTCATCATACTGCTCATGCTGGCATCTACAGCAGTGGCACAGGGTGCTGGGACTGCCATGATATTGGATGCCAAGTGGGCCCCCTTCCGGGATGACCCCCAGTAGAATGCTTGGGTCGACCCCTTGCGGAGAAACATTTACGACCGCTTTCACCCATGTGAAGAGATCAAGTCTGTCTGCCACTTCTATGGGGTGGAGAGGGTAGGCTGTGTTTGTCTGCTGGAGACCCCTGCTCAGCACCAGATTCTCTGCGTAACATGTCAACATGCCAGAGTCTGCCATGGTTCACATGCTAATCACTTTGGCCTCCTCCCAGGTGAGCGTTGATAAGGTAGATGGAAGCCCCTATGGGTGGTCCCATCATGCCGATGCGACTCTGGCAGAGACTACGTGTTTGTCTGAGCCTACACAGAATAGAGAGAGAAAGAGGCCGGCCCTGTGGTTGATGGCGATCAGTGGTGTATATCACTGTAGAGGCTTGTCTCTAAATGGGGATTGAGCGATCTGTGGCCCCCACCGCCCTCTCAATCCCTGGGGCCTCCATCTAGAGGCATACCAACCACCTGTCTCAACAACCCTGGGCCTCCATCTAGAGGCATACACCAACCACATGTCTTACCAACCTATGCCCCAGGGATTGAGAGAGAGCGGTGGGGGCCATGGATCGCCGAAAGGCGGCCAGTTGAGGGAGGTGGTATCATTTTAATTCTGACACTACTACTACCGCTGAAGGGATCGGGCCAAAATTTGGCAGATATGATTAGGGACCAAGGGCCATTAAAGTTTGTTCAAGGGAAGTTGGTCTGTCAAAAAACCTGGACACCATGGGCCAATAAAAATATAGCATGTTTGGCATCCATATTGGATTTTTTATTTGATGGATTTTGAGGCCGAAATTGGTTTTATATGTGTTTTTGGGTATTTTGATTTAAAATTTGCAATTTTCGAAACTCGGATAAATGGTTTGGTGGCCATCTTGTTGATAAAGCACATTCTAGTTGAAATACCTTTGATCCAGGTGAGCGATACAGGCCCCTTGGTCCTCTTGTTTAAATGCCTTTAAAGATCTTCTTTTCCAAATCTGCACTTGTAGCAGGGGAGCGATTGAATCAAAACTCATGACAGGTTATCTAGGTAAACAGGTGAAACAAGTTTGTTCAATTGAACTTGATTGCCTAATGCTTTAGCAGTCATCTTGGATGACCTGATTAAAACCGTAAAAACGACTTCGTCATCAGAATCGCTGAGCGGATTGGGCCGAATACAATTCTGCTCAACTCCTTAGGGTTCTACTTATTGTTGATAGCCTTTCTAGTTGAAATGCCTATGTTGCAGGTGAGCAATACAAGCCCCTTGGGCCTCTTGTTTACAAATATATATCAGAATTATTTTCTAAATAGATCGATCGCATGATATATTTCCCTGATAAACATGTTTTAGGCACCACTCATTACTCATTGCGCTTCTCATGATTGTCACTGGTTAGTGCCCTTTATCATAGGCATTTTTATTATATATAAAATAGGGGAATATGTGGTACTGTGATGGGCAGTGAAAATTCAATGGCCTCTGCTTTCATTTTTAACAATGCTGATACCAAAAACCGAAAATATGTTCATATTCATTTTTTCTATATTTATATTTTATAATCGGTTTTGAAACCATCAGTGCATGATATCGGCTTTAAATATGGTATCGATATATCGCGCAACCTCCACTGACTTGATGTCATGTGACCGAAGTGACTGGTAGTGACTACTAGAATAACCTACACTGACTATGACATGGCAGAAGTGACAAATAGTGACGGGTGGTAACTAGTAGAATAACTTTCACTTCATCTATCGCATAGCAGAAGTGTCAAATAGTGACGGGTGGTTAAAAGTAGCGTAACCTCCACTGACTTGATGTCATGTGACCTAAGTGACTGTTAGTGACTAGTAGAATAACTTCCACTGACTCTATGACATGTGATGGAAGTGATGGCCGGTGATTGTTAGTGACTAGTAGAATAATCTCCACTGACTCTATGGCATGGCAGAGGTAACAAATAGTGACCGGTGGTGACAAGCAGCATAGGCTCCACTGACTCAATGTCCATCATCTGTCTGTCAACTTTTGCTTAATTACACTACTCATCATTAGCTGCTTGGCGGATTTCAACCTAATGTGGCTGGAAGGACCCAATGGTGGTAGGCTTCAGAACCTATAAACAGAATTTTGATTGGTCAATTTTGAGGGTGAAAAAATAAGATTTTAATGAAAAATGTACCAGAAATTGTCAAAACGCTACTCCTCGTTAATCTCTTGGCAGATTTCAACTTAGTTTGGCTGGAAGGACCCTATATGGCTAGATTTCAAAACATGTATACAGAATTTAGATTGGTCAATTTTTGGGTGAATATCTTAGATTTTTATGAACGATTTACCAGAAATTGTCAAAACACTACTCTTCATCAACCACTTGGCTGATTTTAAAGTAATTTGACTGGAGGGACCCTGAAAGGTCAATTGAGCTTATACTATGGTGACCGTCCATCATTCATCTGTCATTCGTCGCCTGTCAATCAACTTTTGCGTAAGAATGCTACTCTTTAACCACTTGGCGGATTTCAACCTAATTTGGCTTCAGAACCTATATACAGAATTTTGATTGGTCAATTTTGTGGGTGAAAATCTTAGGTTTTATGAACAATTTACCTGAAATTGTCAAAACGCTAATCCTCATTAACTGCTTAGCTGATTTTAGATTAATTTTGCTGGAAGGACCCTATCAGGCCATGCTTCTGAATTTGCATACAGAATTTTGATTGGTCAATTTTTTTCGCCAGTCATCTTGAATTAAAAAAAAAATGCTGGGGAATCATTTAAAATGCTACTCCTCTTTAATTGCTTGGGAAATTTCAACTAGACTTGGCTGGAAGGATCCTAGGGCAGTAGGCTTCAGAACATGTATACAGAATTTTGATCGGTCACTTTTTCTTATGGTCATCTTGGATTTTTTGAAGATTTTGGGAAATGAGTTAAAAGGCTACTCCTCATTAACCCATTATCCAATTTCAACCAAACTCCGCTGAAAGAACCCTAGGTGGGTAGGCTTCAGAATTTATATACATAATTTTGATTGGTAAATATTTCCGGTGGCCATCTTGGATTTTCCAGAAATCTTTTAAAACGCTACTCTTCCTTTTAAATCAGTGGCCCATATCAAAAACATTTGGGTAGAATGATCTATGACGATAGGCTTCAAGAATTCCAATGAAAATTTTGATTGGTTGCTTTTTTCGGCAGCCATCTTGAATTTTGCAAAAAAAAATTGGAAATCCTCTAAAACACTACTCCTCGAATTCACAAATGGCCAGATTTCAAGGAAACCTCGCTGGAAGGATCCTATGGTCGTATGTTTCTGAAGTTGTATACAGGAATTTGATTAGTTAATTTTTTTGATGGCCATCTTGGATTTTCCATAAATTTCCCAGAAGCCTTTACATCGCTACTACTATTTCATCAGTGGCTCGATTTCAACCAAACTGCAAATGACCCTATGACGATACGCGTCAAGAAATCAAATGAGATTTTTATTGCTCACTTTTGGGATTTTTTTGGCCATCTTGGATTTTCCAAAAATTATCCATAATATCTATTTAAATGCGAATGGTTAAAATGCTAATGGTCCAGGTGAGCATCACAGGCCCTTTGGCCTCTTGTTCCTTTTTAATATTCTACTTTAGGTCTGCATGAAATGAATAAGATCACTGCAGAAACCAGTTTTACCTGTCATTCTTAACCCTTAACCCTTGAATTTATTCAAGAAATTATATAAACTTTGTCATAGAAAATGTCCATTTGTTTTTGAAAATATACCACTGGAATAACTGGCTCGGTTACCGAGCCAGTCATTCCAGTGGCAAATTTTCGAAAACGGTCTTCTCTTGGTCTGTAAATGGACATTTCTCAAGACCACTGCAGAAGGCATTTTTAGCTGATATGAGTGTTAAATGGTTAAAGGATTAGAACAGTAGATCACACAATGCTTATAGTTTCTCTTCTGCAATCATTTAATGCTTATTGATTCAGCATTAATTGTTCCTCAGTACTTAATTCTTCCGTCCCCATGGCGCTCAGCAACAACAAAGCAGAGAAGTGGAATGGTGTCTCCTCAGAGCATTTACGGAGTGTTGTCGGCGTGTTTTATGCTAGGTACCGGGTGTTCAGGTTGGTTACATGGACATTGAACATACCATCAAATGACAGGATAACGTGACAGGTATGGCATAATTTTAACCCTTTGATCATCAAGGTTGGTCAAGAAAATTGAAACTTGTATATGTCCTTTTGCATGCCAAGAGAAGCTTATTTTTGATAATTTAACACTGGAATGACTGGCTTGATTATCGAGCCAGTCATTCTAGTGATAAAATTTCAAAAATAGTCTTCTCTTGGTCAGCAAATGGATGAATCTGAAGACCACTGTAGAAGCCATTTTGGTCATCTTGACCCTCCTATGTTTAACCATTCTGTGAGGGTTAATCTCTAACCCTAGGAAAACTTGACAGTATTCAATTAAAAAAGATTCTGTCAGCCATTTCCCCGATGAAGTCCCCATATCTCATTTTCAAGGTTATCATACAGTGAAAGGAAAACTTGAATATTTTGAAATTAGTTTCACTGGAAGCGGTTGAGCAACAGCTTCCATTCAAATTAATTTCAAAATATTCAACAGAATAAGTTTAATTTTGTAAAGAATATACTGTATCAGGGATTTGTCGCTGAAAGGGTTAATGAAAGCTGTTGCAGTTTTGTTGAAAATGAACGCTGACCATTATGTTAATCTGAATTAAATAATACACGCTATCACTAGCAGTAAAGGGGTTAATGTTTACCAATTGCCAATATCAACCCTTTTCACACTTATGGCCAAAATGTTACTGGTTACATTGTCAGCAATCGAAGAACTAGAGTCCATTTTTGAAACAATGTTAATTGTTTCTAAAATGAAGACCTGTTATTGTCCCTACATGTTTTGCAAAGATGAGGGAGATATTGCAATCGGTTCCATTGTCTAGACTGTCCATCCTTCCATCTGTCCCTCTGTCTATCTCCTCTGAAATCTTTTGGTGGAATTCAATCAAATTTTGTATGTGAATTACCCATATAATTGCGGATTGCAAGACAATATTTTCCTTAGCCCACCCTGAATGTGGGTATTTGCGATTTATGGTAGTTATAAATATAAAGGGAATATAATTTAAGTATTTTATATTTCTTTTGACTAGGGATTAAAACTAATTATTGAATTTAAATATCCTTATTGGAATAGATGTCAGAGGAATTTTTTAATTTCCTAATATTTATTACTAAATATTGGGAAGATACTCAAATTTGTTCCCCAAAAAATTATTTTTCATAGAAAATGTCAATTTACAGACCAAAAGAAGATTATTATTTAAAATTTACCACTGGTCTTCTCTTGATCAGCAAATGAACATTTCTCAAGACTACTTCAGAAACCGTTTTTGGCCGCTTTGAGTGTTATAATGGGTTAAGCAACAATGTAAGAATAATTTTAATAAAAGTTTGGCATCAATGATTTTCATTCAAATTATTCTAATAAACAATAACTAGTTAATTTAAAGTATAGAAAAATCCAGCCAGAATTATATAGAATAATTGAGCTAAAAGCATGTGAAATAAAATACGTGGGAACCATATTGACTACTAAATATTTCATGTGTGACTAATTAAACCATCAGGCCAGGTAATAGGCTTTCATCTGCACCTTGATTAATTATGTATAGACCAAATGTTCCCATATCTCCATGCAGTTGCTAGATAACTACAGCATAACCAGTTTCATTCTGTATACAGTTTATACATGATGTTTATTATACAATATAATGTAATTCCTGTAGAATTTTTTGAAAATGATTTGATGGAAAGTTGTTGCTGCCATAAGCAGCAACAATTTTCAGTGAAATTAAAAAATATATATTTAGCAGTGTTCAGAACTGTAAAAGAAAGACCTTGAATAGTGTTAATTATTACATGCTAGTAGGTCCTTAATTACCTTCTGTTATTAGTGAGGCGTTATAATTTCCGGGTGTGTCTTTCTCAATATTGCCTCTTTAGAAGGAAGTTGTTTAGAGTATAGATTTCATGTTTAGTTTTAGTCCTCATTATGGTATATTTATCAGGAAACAATCAGTCACAGAGCTACCAGTATCGAAAACTTTGACTGGAATTTTGTTGAAGTTGAATTGTGTTTCTTGCGCTGATTCAGGAAATGCTGTCTATTGTCAAGTGATATCATTGGTAGGTTTAATTCTATCAGTCTCATCGCCTCTGTACATCATAACCAGTTTCAGTCCGTATACGGTTTATAGATGATGTTTATTATACGATGTAATCTAATTCTTGCAGAATATTTTGAAAACAATTTGACTGAAAGTTATTGCTGTAATAGACATATCATTTGAGAAAGGTCATGATTGTAATGAAGTTTATATTAATATAGTAATATAATATTTTATTATTTTAGTTAAATCTGTAAGTGATTGCGCTCTCCGTGTTCATGTGGTAATAGTGACAACAGTTTTCAAAGATGATGCATTCTAACCATTTAACTGTCTGCAGCAGACAAGCCACTAGACAATAAATTCAGTAAGCAAAACTCTTGATTTGAGGAATATTTAGAATAAAATTTGATTGAAAGATGTTGGTGACTTAACCACCAACAACTTTCAGTCAAATTCTATTCAAAATATGTAACGTATTTAACCCCTTGAATATGCCATCTGCAAAAGCTCATCAGAAAATGTCAATTTGCGGATCAATTGAATATTTGTTTTGAAAATTTATCACAGAAATTACTAGCTCAGTTATCGAGAGCCAGTCATTTTACGGATACATTTTCAAACATAGTCGCCTCTTAGCCTGAAAATTAACATGTCTCAAGACCGTTTTCGGCTGGCTTACATGTTAACCCTATTTCTTGACTGTACAATTGTAAAGTTTTGTATTAATATATTAGTTTAATAGTTTTTTATTTCAGTTAGAAGTAAATGGTTGCGCTCGCCATGTTCATGGGCTACTAATAATAACAGTGTTCAAAGATGTTGAATTTTAACCCTTTCAAAGTGAAGCTGGCAAAAAAAAAAGGGTTAATGATCAAGCCGGACAGAAATGCCCTCAATAGTGGTCTTGAGGCATGTCCAGTCATTCTAGTGGTAAATTTTCAAAAAGAAAGTTTTTTGCATTATAAATGGATTAAGCAAATGTTAATTTTGACCACTAACCCTTGATCACCCAAGACAATCAAAACTGGCATCTGCATTGACCTTGAGGAATGTCCATTTGCAGAACAAGAGAAGACTATTTTGGAAAATATACGACTGGAATGACTGGCTCAATAACCTAGACAGTTATTCCAGTGGTAAGTTTTCAAAAATAGTTTTGTTCTGCAAATCAATATTTTCTATGAGAAAATTGAACTTTTTTTAACAATTCTGAGAATAAAAGCTTAACCCCTTAACCCTCAAGTTTGTTAAAAAAGATTGTAACTTTCTCATGTAAAATGTCCATTTGCAGACCAAGAGAAGACAATTTTTGAAAATTTACCACTGGATGACTGGGTGGATTATCGAGCCAGTGATTCCAGTGGTAAATTTTCAAAAATAGTCTTCTCTTGGTCTGCAAATGGACATTTACATGTATCAAGACCACTGTAGAAGCCGTTTTTGGCTGATTAAGGTGTTAAAGGGTTAAGTCAGGTTTTACTGTATGTTATCGCAATTTCAAGGCAACCATGCAGGAAGGAAAATTATTCAACTAGAAGTTGTTGTTGAGCTTCCAGGAAAATCATTTTCAAAATAGTCAATAAAATATAAAAAGAATTTGTGATGCCTAATTTGTGGTGTTTGAGATGATTATCATCGCTCATCATAGACCACTTTGTAGACAGATGTGACAGATGGTTACTATTATTAGTATCTCGAGGACAATATCTTGCCAAACTTACTGATACCCTTATGTGAACAGATTGGTCAATAAGTGGTCTTTATAATTGGCATATTAGAAGTATTTCTTGACCAATGCTGACTAGAGGCTGATAGCGCTGCTGTACACAGTTATGCAGATACATATACCCCACTAAATACTTGATTACCAGGGGATACTTAGCAAATAAGTAACCCATTTAACAAGTAAAAGTCCTAAATTTCAATTTCAAGACAACTATATAAGAAAGTTGTTGAATATTTTGAAACTAATTTGACTGGGACATATTGCTGCAATAGTCAACACAATCTCCAAGTCAAATTTTTATTTTTATTAAATACATGCATTGCATCTAAAGCGAGATGCTTGTTTAAACTGTATCAAACTGATGTCAAACGTTTATTCAAATTCAGTAGAAGAAATTATGCTTTAATGTCTATTTTCAAAATTACTGCAAGATGTTGCTATCTTCAGCTCTTAAATGACCAAATTGGTCAAGAAAATTAAAATAGTTCCTTACTGAATGTCACTTTGCAGGCCATGGTAAAATTATTTTTGAAAATTTAACACTGGAAAGGCTGGCTCGGTTACCGAGCCAGTCACTCCAGTGGGAAATTTTCAAAAATAGCCTTCTTGGCATGCAAATAACCATTCATCAAGACCACTGCAGAGGCCGTTTTTTTGGCCATTTTAGGCATTAAAGGGTCAATTAATAATAACTTTGCTGAATACATGATTTTTTATTAACCCTTTATGGCCGAAATTGGTCAAGAAATCCTAAATATTTGCATTTTAAAGGTCCATTTGCAAGCCAAGAGGATATTTTTGAAAATTCACCACTGAAGTGACTGGCCTGCTTATCATGCCTGACATTTCAGTGGTAAATTTTCAAAAAAAGTCTTCTTGGTCTGCAAATGGACATTTTCTATGAGAAAATTAAAATTTCTTGAATAAATTTGTGTGTTAAAGAGTTAAATTGTAAACTCGTCAAAGACATATGAATCGAACACTTCAGTGGCAAACTTCGATTTTCACAATATAGAGATCCATAATTTTAATTGCGAGGTCAGCTAACTAGTGATGTAATTGCTATTATGTCAGATACTTGAGTGACAGATCAGATCTCTCCATAGAGAACATAGGTGTGAAGTGCGGAATTTTTATTGGTCAGTTGTCTACTTGAATTGGTTTTCTTTAATCTGCAAATTAAAGGCTGTATAATGACTAGGGCTGACAGAATTTACAGGTCACTACGGCACTGGCTCGAGCCTTATCCCAGTTATTGTCAGCCCCTGATTTTCACAGAAAATGTATATTTATTTATCTATGTAGATAAGACTATTTATCAAGTGATGATTAACCAGATATTTCTTTCTCGTCTCTCTTTATGGACAGTTAACAACTTAATCCTGTCTGTTTTGGCCATCCGCCTTCTGTTCACAAGGATACGCATTAAAAAAGCCTACAAAACCGCTCCAAACTGAAAATTCCTAATTTTCTAACAAACATGTCTTTAAAAATGTGTTTCCTCTCCAGCATCCTCTCCACAATATGCTTATTATGATGTAGTGAGATTAGGAAGTATGGCATTGCTTCACATGTAATGTTTATGTTGTTGAAAGGACAGTCCTCATGACATAAGACGTTACATCACAAGTAAAAACCTCTATTGTTTTTCCACAGTCACCTCCAGACATGTTTTGTGAAACAGAAAAACGCTCCAACAAAACACTGTATGAAAGTAGTTGTGTTTTTCCATTCTGCAAATGTGTAAAGTGCCTCCTGCTTTTGTGGCCAAAAGATTGGGTGTCTTAAGACCCACAATCATTTGTCCTCTAAAGCTATAGGTTAATTCTATAGCCAATGAATTGTATTAACCTTTTTAGAGTCAAGCTGGCAAAACAGTTTTTGCAGTGGTCTTGAGAAATGTTCATTTGCAGACCAAGAGAAGAATATTTTTGAAAATTGAATACTGAAATAACTGGCTCGATAACCGAGCCAGTTATTCCAGTGGTAAATTTTCAAAATTAGTCTCATGGTATGCTAATGGACATTTTCTATTGAAAAAATTTGAAATTTTCTTGAGAGATTATTAGAGTTTGAAGTCCACCCACCTGTCTTTGGTGACCTCTTTTTGATATACCATATAATGTTACTGTATATTTATCTTATTTCAGGAGTCCAGAATCTACTCAATCATGATGTCACTGCCAGCATCACTTCTTGTAACTGTGCTTTTGACCATTGTGTGCCCATCCACTGAATCAGCAGTTGTTGTGAATTTAAAGGAAGCGTCTCTCACTGTGGTGGAAGGTGAACAGTTCCTCATCCATGTACAGATATCATCTGCGGCAGTCAGTGATGTCATAGTCGTTGTTTCTGTGAGTACAATTTGTTGTTGTTATTGTTGTTGTTGTTGTTGTTTTTGTGTTTATTGTTGTGGATTGAACCCATAGATCATAGGAATTTTAGATTCATGCCTTCCATTTCTTTTGGTGTGACAACTGATGTTCGTTTTGGAAATGATGTTGCTGAAAGGTATTGCTGTTTACTGCTGTTTACTGCAGCGGCGGCAGCATTTCAACCTGTCTTCTACTAACTATATAATAATATGCAACGTGAATTGTGAATATGTATTCAGCTGCTGCTGTTGTTGTTGTTGTTGTTGTTGTTGTTGTTGTTGTTGTTGTTATTGTTGTTGTTCTTGTCTTCTGCTGAGATTCTGTCTTATATTTAAGGCTTTATCTAATTGTGGTTTGTGGGCCTGTGGATTATATATCACATGAATCGAAACAGACATATTACCTGCATATTTACTGCACTTTATTATTGCAGGTGTCTGAGGACACAGATGATTTCATAGGTAGCAGTCAAGTGGGGCAGTTTGGACCAGGTGACACGCGTGATGTCATGATTACATTCACAGCCAGAGATGACATGATACCAGAGATTGATGAAGTCTACCTGTTGAAGTTGCGAGTTGTTCGTGGTAGTGCCACAGTTGGAGGTCAAGCATCAGTACCTGTAACCATATCTGCCAATGATGATGCCTTTGGAGTGTTTAGCTTTGCACAGGTATGTGCTTTACATGTTTCACTTTGCCTCAACTAACTTGGTAGTTTTTATACCCCACCAAAAAATTATGTAATGTCGCCGTCCGGGCAGGCGGGCGGGCGTGCGGGCGGCAGAGTGGTTTCCGGATGATAACTCTGTTACCATTAGTCAGATCACATTGAAACTCCATAGGGTGCTTGGACTAGATCTGGGGAAGAAACCTATCGAAAGCGATGATAATCTAAAATCCAAGATGGCCGCCAGCCACCAGCGGCCATCTTGAAAATTGGTTTCCGGATGATAACTCCATTACCGTTTATCGGATCGCTTTGAAACTTCATAGCATGGTTGGACTAGGTCTGAGGAAGAAACCTCTCGAAATTAACAATGATCTGATATCCAAGATGGCCACCAGCCACCAATGGCCATCTTGAAAATAAGTTTCCGGATGATAACTCCTTAACTGTTTGTCGGATCACTTTGAAACTTCATAGGGCAGTTGGACTAGTTCTGAGGAAGAAACCTATCAAAATTTATGATGATCCAAAATCCAAGATGGCCGCCAGCCACCTGCGGCCATCTTGAAAATTGGTTTCCGGATGATAACTCCATTTCCGTTTATCGGATCGCTTTGAAACTTCATAGAGTGGTTGGAGTAGGTCTGAAACCTATTGAAAATGACAATGAATCCGAAATCCAAGATAGCCTCAAGCCACGGGCTGCCATCTTGAAAATTGGTTTCTGGATGATAACTCCGTTACCATTTATCTGATCACTTCATAGGGTGGTTGGAATATGTCTGGTGAAGAAACAGTCTGGCGGCCATCTTGAAAATTGGTTTCCAGACGATACCTCCTTGACCGTTTAACGGATCGCTTTGACACTTCATAAGGATGACTGGTCTGGGTCTGAGGAAGAAATCTTTATTTTCTGAAAGCTCTCATTCATTGGTTTGTAATCATGGCGGGGGTATTATGAGCCATTTGTGGAGCTCGTGTTCTGTCTGTCCTGTCTCACTGTCCATCATAATCAATTGTGGAATATATCTTTTCTTGACAGTTTGACACCAGACTTGTTCATATATGCATCTAAAATTTGCATTGTGAAAATTTAGTTTAATCAATTTTGGACATAGATCTAATATTTGCATTGTGAAAAGCAAACTTATCCAAATCTCATAAATAAAAATTTATAGTAATTTTCGAAAGTATGATATTGGAGCCAATGACAGCAATTCCTCAGAGCTTGAAATTACCCTGGATTACACAGTAGCCAACATGGTCAGTGATCTAGAAATTTTGCTAGGAATAAAGGTTAAGTAGCAGGCCTTACAGGGCATATCTGACAGGTATGTTTAGTCCTTCTGCTTCTGCTGAACCTTTCCAGTTTATCCATCCATCATATGATGTCATAATCAACTAGAATGCACAGTCGATGGCATGCCATCGCAAAGCCCCACGTATTCACCTCTTCGAGCTATACTCTCATTTTGACCCAATACACAATAAATTCCTTGAAATGTAGATTCAATGGGTATGGGTTTCAAAATGAAATGCAGTTTTCCCCATTTGAAGTTTCAAGTTTCTATCTGAGATGGTGTGCACGTAGTTCCACTACAATTGGCTGATGCCCGATTTGGCCCCTGGCCACTTCCCTCAGATTGACTCAAGAACAAAATAATTTGTTGTACTGTAGTCTACTGACTACAAACCTCAAAATGATATGTGACATGACCACATTTGATCAAATTTATTTTTTGCCCACCATTTCCCCCACCCCTGCACCTCGGGGTGATATCAAGATTCCAATGTGTCATGCACATCGTTGCCCATAGGTGTAATTATCCCCAAAGTTTCAAATTTCTATCTGAAATGGTGTGTGAAGAGTTGTGTTACAATGGAGTGGTGCCCAATTCTGAACTTTTGACCCCACCCCTACACTCAGTTTAACCCAAGATCAAAATAATTCCTTGTACTGTAGTCTACTACTCATAGGCTTCAAAATGATATGTGATATGACCACCTTTGGATAAATTTAATTTTTGACCCACAGTCCCCACCCCCTGAGTAGGGAGCCCCACCCCTGGGGGAGGGGGAGTTGGGTATAACAAAATTTTAGAAGTGCCATGCACATCCCTGGCCATATGTTTAATAATACCCAAAGTTTCAAGTTTCTATGTGAAATGGTCTAAGAGGAGTTGCGTTACAATCGATTGATGCCCTCGTTTGATCCCCCCCCCTACCCTCAGTTTGACCCAAGATCACAATAATTACTTGTACTGTACTCATCATTGGCTTGAAAATGATATTGTGACATAACAGCCTTTGGAAAAATTTTATTTTTTACCCCACATTTACAACTCCCAGGGCTGGACCCCTGGGGGCATGCCAAAATTCCAAAAGTGTCATACACATCCTTGCCCATAGGCATAATCATTCCCAAGATTTCATGTTTCTATCTTAAACGGCCTAGAAGGAGATGCATTACAATCGATAAGTACACAGATGGCTCACATACACACGGGTCACATCACATAATCCCCACCTTTTCTTAGAAAAGCGTGGGTATAATTACAGCATGAATGACTCGATTTAGTCAGTCTTAAATGATTAATTGTCTGACATGTTGTACGAATTGTATGTCTTTACAATTTCATAAACATTCTGTCGAATATTTTGAAACTAATTTGTCTAGGCAGCAACAGCACCCAGTCAAGTTAGTTTCAAAATATTCAACAACTTACCTGTATATTTTTCTGGAAATTGATAATCAGGGAGTTCAGGAATCGATCGATCGATCCCAACATGAGCGAGGCATGGGTGGATCTTAGCTAGAGATGGATGAGGCATAGCTAAAACTGGAAAGGTCCATTTATGATCCATTTCTAGCAATGCCCCGCCCCATTTTAGCTTGGTTGCACCCACTTTATATACATGTTGGAATCGATTTGATGCTTTGAAACCAGGATCTCAATTTCAAAGTACCTATACAGTCAAGCTGTTGATTATTTTGAAACTAATATTACTGGGAGTTGTTGCTGCCATATGCAAATTAAATTCAATATATTCAACAGAATATTAATTAAATTTAATGCAAATTCACCAAAGATATACAATTCCGATGCTATCGTGACAGACTTTAAATGCTTTCAGGATGGACCTGCATAATTTTGATTGTGACATTAGCAAACATGTGATATATTTGATTATGATGTCAGATACTTGAGTGACAGATCTGATCCCCCATTATGAGCTTGTGCTATTCGGTTTCTAATTGAAACAGTGTTATTTTGATTGTTTATAAATTGTGGACTTTTGCTGCTCTCATTTTGAAAATTACACCCATTTTCTATCATCTAGCAGCTCATATTGTATCCATGTCTTTTTGATCTGTTTGATGTATGAGGAGAGTTATACCGGTATGTCACAAAGTTTTGAAGAGAAATAATGTACTTCTGCAGCTCTGCTTCATATAGAATGCAAAGAGCACTAAGAAATGGCATCCCAGACTATTTAATTTTTCTAATTTTTCTATGGGAGAACCGCTGGACAGCTTCCAAATACTAAGAGCCTTGAGGATACCCCTCAGCCAAACGCTGCCTTCATGGTCCTAGATTCAGGCTTAGGTCCAGGTGAGAATACCATATAAATCATGATGACTTTGTGCTGTTAAGTGAATAGGACCTGTTTAACAGAGACTTGAACTATGCACCAACCAAACCTGTTAAGGTGCTTTGCGTTAATTTCAGATCTCACCTATTGATACAGAAGAGCAGAGAATTACAACACCTTTGCCGCTAACAGTTACCAGAAGTCAGGGTTTGTTTGGAAATATTACCATCAAGTACAGGGTAAATATAAACATGGTGATTAGCAAGATAGATAATGCTTGATTAATTTGCATATCAATTGTTACCCAACAATACTGGTCACTGTGGTATTGGTTAGCTTTTCAGTAATCAAGGAAGTTACCTGTTTACATCAAACGTTTAGCTATGCCACGTACATATATCGCTAAGCTTCGGCCAATGGACCTTTCCAGAGTAATACCATCATATGACGTCATAATCAGCTAAGTGCTGTGTAGGATGATGTCATAATAACTACATCATAAATGATTCTTAAAAGTCTCACACATTGTAAGAATTGTATGTCTCTACTATTTAATAAACATGCTGTTGAATATTTTAAAACTAATTTGACTGGGCGCTGTTGCTGCTATAGGCAGCAACAGCACCCAGTCAAATTAGTTTCAAAATATTCAACAGCTTGCCTGTATAGTTTGCTAGAAATTGAGTCGGGGAGTTCAGAGATTGATCAATCACAACACGAGGGAGGTGTGAGTGGAGCTTAGATAGAGATGGGCGGGGCATGGCTAAAACTGGAAAGATCCATTGCTTTGCATGTGTTTACAGGATAGATTATATAATTTGAATCCTGATTTCTCATAATCCCAATTTCATAGTAACTATACAGCTAACCTGTTGAATATTTTGAAAATATTCTAAATAGAAGCACCTGACTAGGAGATGCTTACAACATGGTGGTACATTAAGAAGTTAAGACACGTGGTCTTTGAGTACCTGTCTTAAAGAACCACATTCTTTTGACTCTAATAGGCCTTTCCACTTTATCCATCAATCATATGATGTCATAATCAACTACGCAACCTGTAGGATGATGTCATGAATAATGTATATAAGTTCGTCACGAACGCTTAATTGATCACAGACTAAGCGTTGTTGTACGAATTGTATGTCTACAATTGAATAAAGATGCTGTTGAAGATTTTGAAACTAATAACCATAGGCAGCAACAGCTCCCTGTCAAATTAGTTTCAAACTATTCAACAGCTTACCTGTATAGTTTTCTGGAAATTGATAGTCAGGTAGTTGATGGATCGATCAATCCCAATATGGAGAAGTGTGGGTGGAGCTTAACTAAAGATGGGCAGGGTATAGCTAAAAACTGGATTCCTCCATTGACAGGTTGGCTCTCGAGGATGATTGGCTGTACTTGTGTTGTGTTTTAGGTGACAGGATCTGGACCGGCTATACCCGGCTTGGACATCAGCCCAGCACAGGGCAGTATCACGTTTACAGAAGGACAAAACTCTAAACAAATAGAACTGGAAATTAATGCTGACGAGGTACGAACATGAGTCTGAGATATTAACCCTTTCGCCTCTATTTACCAGATATGATATATTCTTTATAGTGTACAAAATATTCAACTTACAATTTATTGTCTCATCAGTGTACATGAGAAAGTGAGACATTCTAATGCCTCAATCTGTCAGCACTTGTACTACCTTCATTGGGTGGGTTAATTTTTTATTAGACTCCTCAAATTTCAAGGAAGCACTACGGACATATTTTATGTCATGTTTAGATGCAATCTCCATGATTGCTCTTTGTTATTATTACTTAATAAATAATGTCATTATTATTACCAGGAGGCAGAAAGTGAAGAGGTGTTTACCGTAACAATATCATCCACAATACCAGGTGTGTCATTTGATGTTACTAAGGCGCAGATATGGATCAAAGCTAATGATGCACCTTTGAGGTTTGCTCAGGTAAGACAGTTTCAGGTGTGTGGGTAACTACAGCTTTCCTGCATGTGGTAAACATTACACCTTTCTCTGCTCTTGCCTCTTAAATATCCCATTACATTTCACACATATTTACCTGGAAGTTTATTTCAAGGAAGATATATATTAATAAAGCCTGTCTTAACCTGTTACTGCTCAATTTCGCCAAATACAGATTCCACAATCCTTTTAAGATATGTTCATTTGCAGGCCAAGAGCAGAAATTTTTTTAAATTTTACTACTGGAATGACTGGCTCGAAAACCTAGCCAGTCATACCAATGGTAAATTTTCAAAAATGTTCTGCTCTTGGCTGGCAAGTGGACATGTACTAAGCAGATGTTTTTATTTTCTTGATGAATAGTGACCTTTAAATCATTAAATAGCCACCTTCTGTAGCACAAATAATGGACCTTTCCAGTTTATCCATCCATCATATCACGTCGTAATCATCTACATCCACAGTGATGTCATGCATGACGTAGAGAAGTTCGTCACGAATACTTAATTGACGATACACTTAGCATTGTTGTACGAATTGTATGTCTTTACTATTTAATAAACAGCATGGCAGAAACAATGTCCAGTCAAATTAGTTTCAATGTATTCAACAACTTATCTGTAATAGTTTTCCAGACATTGATAGCAAGGCTGTTCAGGGATCGATCCCAATATGGTGAAGCATGGGTGGAGCTTAGCTAGAGAGGGGCCGGGCATACCTAAAACTGGATACCTCTATTAATCATAAGCTCACTATAGACAGATGGTCTCTTGATTAAAGTAACTTTTGTCATGCCCTAACCTACCATATTCTATCGTACCTTAGCTTTTATTTACAGTTAACAGGTACATAGCGCTCAATGCGTAGGCCTCGGTAGTCTTAAATTTATTGCCTCTTCAACATTATCAAAGAAGTTTGGTTTATGGGCAGCACCTCCCAGCCATTGTTTCATGACATCTAAATTTTTGAAGTCTCAGAGACCCCTCACCTTGAATTCTTCGGTTCCCAACATGAAATCTGTGAGTCCCAAGCTGAAATTTGAGATTCCCTTTCAATTTTCTCATCCATACTAAAATTAGAGAGTACCATGGGCTCGCATCTATGAATTATGGGGTCCAATGCTAGATTTTGTGGGGTCTGTTTGTGCAAAAACCTATAAAACTAATTGGCGTTTTACAATCAGATAAAATCCTCAGGGGTCTCATGGGACACTCTGCCACAGCCTTTGGGAGCCCAAGTTGCATTTTAAAAGGACCCTTATGACAACCCCTGCTCCAGCACAATTCAATGAAACTACTGCAGACTAAACCTCAACGCTCTATATAAATGTTCACTATTTGGAAGATGCAGTTTACTAACCTTTCTCATAAATGAAATAAATCTGTTTTTGGTGATGTTTCCTGTTTGGAGAAAGTTCTGTGTTATATAAAGATGTTTCTCTGTACATATGTTTCACTATTATTTTTTTTATTCCAGTCTAACATCAGAGTACCAGAAGGGCCAGGAAATAAATTCATTGAAGTCCAAGTTTATCGTGGATTGTCTGCAGATGGTACAATAATAGAGGGTCCTTCTAATTCTCCGGCTACAGTGGACTATAATATCATACCTAATACTGCCTCTATGGGTCAGGACTTTATTGCCGCTAATGGCAGTCTAGGTTTTGGTGTTGGTATCCGGCGGAACACGATACTGGTTCAGATTCTAGAAGATATCCAGCCAGAGCTACAGGAGTCATTTACCATTCTCTTGTTGAATCCAAGCGGTGAGGTTGTCCTGAAGGATCCGGCCAGAGTGAATGTCATCATTACAGGGAGTGATGATCCTAATGGAATACTTACAATTAAATACAATTCTCTAGGAACATCAGTTATCGCTCGCGTCAATGAAGACACTGTTGATCATGTGACGTTCTCTATAACTCGGTCTGGTGGAGCTTTTGGTCAGGTGACCGTTGAGTGGGAACTTTCACGGAATGATTCCAATTCTGATTTTATCATAAATGACCTCGGTCCAGCACGTGGTGTTGCAATCTTTGCTGATAAACAAACAGAAGTTGATGTGACTCTTACCGTTATTCAGGATTCAGTACCAGAAGAAACCCTGCATTTTATTGTTCGCCTCTTAGCAAACAGTGTGACAGGTGGTGCTAAGGTTCAGGATCCCATACAAGGCTCTATTATCCTGGAAGACAACGATGATGCTTATGGTGTTATCATGTTTGGTCACCGCACCAAACAGACGCTTGTAACAGTAAGAATTCTGAATATCTTGATCATTTTATGCTAAATTGTTAAGAGAATCTAAAGTAATACTAAATGCTGAATAATGATCTACATGTGGTATGTTCGACCTGCACGTAGCCATGTAGATACAGTAAGACCTGTCTTAAGTGGCCACCTTATAGCACACAAACAATGAGGCACTATAGAAGGCCAATTTAATGTTTTGTTTTACGAAAATTCTGACCCAAAACACACGATCAGAGATGGGGGAAAAAAATAATGTGCGATTTGAAGCTCAGAAATTTGAAGCTTCTACAGCATTAATCCTTTCATCATATTAACTGTCACAATTGATCAAGAAAATCCAAACTGATTTCTCAGTGAGTGTTCATTAGCAGGCCAAGAAGATGATATTTGAAAATTTACCACTGGTAACTTTTCAAAATGTAGCCCCTTGGCCAGCAAATGTATTTATCTACATATGGAAAAGTTAAGTTAGGAGAAAATTGGTATTGCAGTATAGACAGATAGTCTATAACCCTTTAAACCTCAAATTTCTTCAAGAAAATTTCAATCTTCTCATTGAAAATGTCCATTTGTAGATCAAGAGAAAACTATTTTTGAAAATTTACCACTGGAATTGTCTGGCTTTGGTATCGAGCCAGACATTCCAGTGGTAAATTCTCAAAAATAGGCTTGTCTTGGTCTGCAAATGGATATTTCCCAAGATAGGTGCAGAAGCTGTTTTGGCCAGTTTGAGTGTTAAGGGGTTAATAGCCTGTCATTTAGCTCCAAATGCCAGGTAGTCTTTCAAACGGGATTAGCTGTATAAGTATTAGAGTCTAACGTTACCAGAATGAATTTGTCAAATATTCTAATGATAAATACATTAAAAGTGTAAATTGTTTGAAATTTAAATTTGTCTAATAATTTAGCTTAATGATGAATGCATTAACAAGTGTAATTTTTTTTCCCAATATTTAGGATGTGATACCGAGGCTTCTTCATCTGGAGTTTACTAGACAAGGCGGGTATCATGGTGATGTCAGCATTGAATACACTATTTCTTACAATGGCACGACGGACATCAGAGGTAAATATTGTGGCAATGTCTTAGGTATATCCATGCCTTACGTATGTCAATCTCCTATGTACATGTGTCAATGTTTGGTAGCTGCTCTCCAGTTATCTATCTACTATTTATTCTAACTCCTTTTATTATTATTCCCCCCCCCCATATAAATAAATGGGGCTTATATAGTGTTTGCTTTGTCCGTCTGTCTTGCCGTCCATCCGTCTGTCCATCCACCCATCCGTTCGGGTTTCATTTCCGGATGATAACTCAAGTTCTATTGAAGGGATCATTACCAATCTAGTGTGGGAACTTGTCCTTGGTGGTTCGAAGTACCCTATCGATTTTGACGTCAAACTGTCAAAGGTCCAGGTCAGGGTGACCTAATTAATTATGTAATAATGTGTTTCCGGACGATAACTCAAGTTCTATTGAAGGAATCATTATGAATCTGGTGTGGGAGCTTGGCCTCGGTGATCCAAAGAATCCTATCGATTTTTGCGCCAAACGGTCAAAAGTCAAGGTCATGGTGACCTAATTAATTACATAGTATGAGGTTTCCGGATGATAACTCAAGTTCTATTGAAGGGATTTCTACCAATCTGGCATTGGAGCTTGTCCTTCGTGGTCCGAAGAACCCTATCGATTTTGGCATCAAACGGTCAAAGGTCAAGGTCACAGTGACCTAATTAATTGCATAATATTGCGGTTCCAGATGATCACTCGAGTTCTATTAAAGGGATCATTACCACTCTGGCATTTGAAGCTTGTCCTTGGTGGTCCGAAGAACCCCATCGATTTTGGGGTTAAAGCTCCAGGTCACAGTGACCTAATTAATGACATAATATTGTATTTCCGAATGATAGCTCAAATTCTATGGAAGGGATCATTACCAATCTGGCGTGGTAGCTTTTTCCTTGGTGGTCTGAAGATCCCTATCAATTTTTAAGTCAAAGGTCAAGGTCACTGTAACCAATCTTGGATGGGAGGTTGTGCTTGGCTGAATAAGGGCCATACTTTAGCAATCTCTGATTGTCGTTCTTGTTAGGTTTTCAGTGTGAATCAACACTAGAGATACAACTTACAAATTCTTTATTGTGCAAGAAATAGTCAATTAAATATTTTTAAACTGATTATTTTATTGAATCTTCAAACAAATGTCATTTTAGTAAGTATCTCCCTGAATAAATTAGTGAACACCTTGACCGTTACTAAGTTCAGATCAGTTAGGACAAATTCTGATACCAGAAATGCTTTGTTAACCATTTAACACTCAAGCTAGCTAAAATGGCTTCTGAAGTTGGTTTGAGAAATGTCCCTTTGCAGAGAAGGTTATTTTTGAAACTTTAACACTGGAATGACTGGCTTGTTTATCAAGCCAGTAATTCCAGTGATAAATTCTCAAAAACAATCTCTTGGTCTGCAAATTTATATTTTTTATGAAACAAATTTAAGAATTAAATGGTTAAATATTTTGCTTTAGGCAGAAATGACAACCAGCCTAATTTGTTTCAAAATATTGTGCCACTATCCTAGATACTTGTCTTGAGATTGTAATACTTTGGCTTCATTAATGGAAATGGTTAATAATTTCTTAATCCATTTTCTCCGATTTCCAAAAGATCTGTTATCAAAAGTGATAAGTATAAAATCTACTGATTAGTTTGAAAGCAATTTGAGCTTCAGTCAGATTACTTTCAAAATAATCTGCAGTATTTAAACTATATATAGTAAATAGTATACTAAAATATTTAATTATAAAATTGAAATTAATTCATGAAAATTGTATTGATTTACAGAGATATTGAACAAGGTCAATCCTCTGACTGCACTTCTCCAGAATGGTCAGTCTTTAGTTACCGTGGAGATGCCCATCAGTACAGATGCATTCTTGGAAGTGGGTATCAACTTTCAGGTGACCATTACTCGGACATCTCTACAAACAGGTGAATATAACATAGCTGAACTCTCGTAATCAGTATTTCTTGTTAGCTCAGCTGGCTTTTCAATGAGCTGATCTATTACTATGACCACTATCTGTCCATCCATCCATCCATCCATCCATCTGTCCTTTAACCATTAAGAAATATGACAACTTTTATTATTTCTTGATATTGAAAGCAGCCCTTTTGTTCCTATGAGCACCTAATACAATCAAACCTGTCTAAAATGGGCACATTCTTTTGGGGCTAAAAGATGGTGTTTTTGACGACGCAAAGTGGTAATTCGTTAAGACACGTTTCCGAAAGCGCGCATGTCTTTAACTGAAACCTAGTATCTTTTGACTCCAGAATACACATCATGCAGCAAGTCACATGCATTAACCATTTAATCCTCAAATTTGTTTAAGAAAATGTAAATTTTCACATAAAAAATGGCCATTTAAATTCCAAGAGACTATTTCTGAAAAATTTACAACTGGAATGACTGACCAGTCATTCCAGTGCTAATTTGTCAATAATAGTCTTCTCTTGGTCTACAAACCAACATTCTACAAGACCACTACAAGGGCCAGTTGTGGCCAGCTTTGCCATGGAATGGTTTATGAGAGCACTGCTTGTTTGTTACATTCCAGTCTTTCTCATCTGACCCTCTCCACCCCCACCCCCACCCCACCCCCATCCCCCCACTATTTTATGCTGTTGAATATTTTGAAACTAATTTGACTGGGCTTTGTTGCTGCCATAAGCAACAATAGCACCCAGTCAAATTAGTTTTAAAATATTCAACAGTTTACCTGTATAGTTTTCTGAAAATGGATAGTCAGGGAGTTCAGGGATCGATCGTTCCCAAAATAGGTAAAGTGTAGGTGGAGCTTAGCTAAAGATGGGCAAGGTATAACTATAAGTGGATTTCTCCATAGCGGGTTAAATTTCCAAAAAAACAGTCTTCTCTAAGCCATGTAAATGGGCATTCACTTGGCAAAAATGTCGTTTTTCTTGACCAATGATAACCACAACATGGTTATGCTAACTAATCTGTATCTCTTTCACTTTCTCACAGCTCCTGCTTATGGTGCGTACAATAGTCCTCGTCTAGGTGTCTTCACATCAGCTGTTGTTACGGTGACAGCGGATGCAGCTAATGGAGAAATAGGATTCTCAAAAATGGGTGCAGTCTATATTGATGAGCCTTCATATGGGCCAACTCAGGTATGTTAAGTTTGTATCTATGACACAATATTTAACATTTTTAACCCTTTCACCGACAAATCACGGATAAAGTATATTCTTTACGATATAAAACTTATTCTGTTTAATATTTAGAAATTAATTTAACCGGAAGCCTTTGCTGTGTTAGGCAGCAATGGCTTCCAGTCAAATTAATTTCAAAATATTCTGCATATTTTCTATATGTTTGCCTGAAAAATGAGATATGGGGAATCCATTGGTGAAAGGGTTAGGGGTGGCTAAAAGCTGCTTCTTCATTAACCCTTTAATGGTCATACCGGCCAAAACCATCCTCTGCTATGGTCCTGTGGAATGTCCATTTACAGGTCAAGAGAATACAATTTTTTTTAATTTACCATTGGAATGACTGGTTCGATAACCGAGCCAGTCATTCCAGTGATAAATTTTCAAAAATTGTATTCTCTTGGCCTGTAAATGGACATTCAATAAGAAAATATTTTTATTTCTTGTACCTAATTTGACCATTAAAGGGTTAACCCTGGGCAATGTTCATTTTCAGATCAATGAGTAAGATTTACGTGTATATATATATATATCATAATTTACAACATGAATAGATAGTTTGAGATGATGTATAGTCTTTTAACCCTTTCACAGAGAAGCCGGCCAAAACTGGCCTTTGCAGTAGTCTTGAGGAATGTCCATTTGCAGGCCAAGAGAAGACTATTCTTTAAAATTTACCTCTGGAATGACTGGCTCGGTTATCGAGCCAGTCATTCCAGTGGTAAACTTTAAAAAATAGTCTTCTTTTGGCCTGCAAATGAACATTCAATAAGCAAACATTTTGAAATTATTGATCAAATTTAGCCCATAACGGGCTAAGACAGGTTTTACTGCATAATGTGTGTATGCCAGGACATAATGCATATTTTCAGTAGCTCATTTTATTGTCGAGCACTACACGAAGCAGATGATAGCTTAACATAACAATCGTGTGAAACCAGTTTTCTGAGAATTCAGAATGAACTACTTTCTTTCAGATTTCACTGAAGCTACTCCGAGAGGGAACGAATGGTAGAGCTAGAATAACATGGCAACTCCTGGATCAGGGTGGATCTGCTGTTATGGCAACGGATGAAGATATCCAACCAATCACAGGCATTGTTGTAATGAATTCAGGTAAGGTATTTATAAGTCTGGTGATTGACCACTGGATGTAACCTAAGTGCATTAAACATACAGAGTGAATACTAGAGCTATCATTTAATGACTAAAATGGACCGATTCAATTTAATCATAGTTATACTACCTATACAGAGGCTGAAAATTCCATATATCCCATGGTCTGGCATGTCTGGGATCTATATAAAATTTGTTCAGCCTCAAGAACACATGAAGCCGCTGTCCATCGCACATATAATTCAACTTGTTCAAGTGGGACAGTGTTATAATATTTGTAGTAATGTTCTGTTCTGAATGGGGCACTGAAAAAGGGGATCTGATAAATGCCATCAAGTACAATAAATCGGAAAGATATAATTTTAAAAACCCATTGACTGTGGCGCTGAATTGCCAGAACCAATCATATTAGTAGAAAGTTTCCAAAAAAATAATCTTTAGCTCAACATTATGTATAGGAGTATATTTTTAGTGTGTAAGAGCTGATTTTTGCGTGAGCAAATATTAACGCTTTCACTGATGAATTCCCCATATCTTATTTTCATCGCTATCATACAAGAAAACTTGGTGAATAAAGGCAGCAACAGCTTCCAGTCAAATTAAATTCAAAATATTCAACACAATAAGTTTTATATCGTAAAAAATATACTTTTTCAGGAGCTTGTCATTTAATGGGTTAAAACTCATATATTTTCTATCCTCAGGTATGGCAGAGGCTGAAATTGTCCTTGACATTCTCCCTGATGATGACCCTGAAATTGATGAAACATTTAGTGTGTCTATAACATCTGTTGAACCGTCTGACACACAGAGGATACGACCGGGAGCTGGATCTGTTACGTTAGTGATTCGAGCTAATGATAATCCAGGCGGTGTGTTTCAGTTCTCTCCCTTGATGAGGGAAACATATGAACTACTGGTAAGTATATTGATAATTTTATATCAATATATTGCACTTTTGAATTTTTACATAGCTGGTATATTTCACATATTACACTGATGTACCATCAATCCAAGATCCTGTTTGGAAGGAGAGATGTTTTACAAAAATTGCAGAGCAGAAAATTCTCTTCTTTCAGACAGCATGTTTTGTTGGAGCGCCTTTCTGTTTCATAAATTATATTGAGATATAACTCGCAAAAATAAGATGGAACATTTTTACCTGTGACATAATGCCTTACATTAAGCATCTATTACCCCATTCAGCGTTACACCTGAGGCAATGTCATAGACGTATCTTATGACATAAGCGTAACAGGCAAATAATGCTGCGGGTGAAAGAAAACACCTTTTGGCTCACCTCTTTGAGGCTTTTCTCTCCTGAACAGGACCCTTTTTGAGTGACCACCCCTGTATTGTGTAGCCAAAAGATGGTGGTCTTTAAAGACACATGGTCTTCAGAGTCGCAGTCTTTTGTCTCTAGTAGGCATATCATATAGAAAGTCTCCTGCATTAATGCTGTAATATTTAATTCTCAAATTTGTGCAAGAAAATTCCAATTATCTCATAGAAAATGTCCATTTGCAGAACAAGAGAAGACCATCTTTGAAAATTTACTACTGGAATGACTGGCTCGGTTATCGAACCAGTCATTCCAGTGGTAAATTTTGTTAAATTATCTTCTCTTAGTAAACAAATGGACATTTCTCAAGATGCCTGTAGAAGCTGGCTTCAGTGTTAAAGGTTGAGAAGACCACCTGTCTATAGTAACTAATTGTTTGCTCCATAAGGTGGTCATAATAGACAGGTTTTAATTTATGTTCATATAATATGTCTGGGTTATTTTGCATCTGCGGTGACAAATTAAATTTTGTTAACCCTTGCCACGCTGATGTCAACATTCTATCTTTTACTGTCTCAATAGCAAAGAAACTAGTGTACATTTTTCAACAATTTTGTTGGAAGATGTTGCTGTCTATGATAGCAACATCTTCCATCAAATTTGTTGAAAAATAAACATGAGTTCATTTATTAATTTAATTTGAAAATTAAAAATTTTGACATCAGAGTGGTAAGGCTTAAAAATTAGTGACATTTACTATGAATTCTGTTTTCTGAAGGTCATTACTACATATATGTTCCTTCTTGTCTAGGAGGAAGGCAATCCCCTGGAAGTGATCATACAGAGAACAGGAGGAGCCCTTCTGCCACAAAAAGTTGAATATTACATCTCTCCTAATGGTGAACATGAGTTTTATGGTGCCACTAATGTAATTACATTTGGCACAGGAGATAGCGTCGTTAAATCAACAGTTGTAGCCAAGGGTGATGGAGAACCAGAGGTAGGAACATGCTTTTAGTACTATTGATTCTTATTGAACATTTCCAACCTACAGACCTATTATAGCAAAATATGTGTGAAGTGAGAAAGACTCACCTCAAATGTAGCCCACCTAACTTTCATTCTTACACCATCCTAACATTCTCTATCATACCACATCCTATCCTTCTTCTCTTCTACCTTATCCTGTGCTTCCATACACTGTGATATGCTACATTGTCCTACCATGACCACCACTGTCTGATGATATACTCTACCCTATTCTGATGCTACACTACTTAGTCCATCGAACTCTCTCATTCTTAGAAAATCCTAACATTTTCCCTCATACCATAACCTATTCTGCCTTTCCTTGTTCTCTTTTACCATATCTCACCCTACCCTAACTGTGTCATGCTACATTGCCGTTGCCCTACAATGACCACCACTGTCTGACTATATTCTACCCATAGTGTGAGTGTGTTGCATCTCTCAACTGGCTCTATAACAGATATTTGAACAGCTATTGGGTCTGTCTATCCAAATATCTGTCAAAGGCCAGTTGAGTGTCAGAGAAGACTTGTACTACTATGTTCTACCCTCAAATTTGTTCAAGAAAATTTAAATTTTCTCAGAAAATGTCCATCTGCAGACCAAGAGAAGACAATTTTTGAAAATTTACCACTGGAATGACGGTTATCGAGCCAGTCATTCCAATGGTAAATTAAAAAAAATAGTCTTCCCTTGGTCGGCAGATGGACATTTCTCAAGACCACTGCAGAAGTCGTTTTTGGCTGATATGAGTGTTAAAGGGTTAACAGCCAACTGCAGCATATGTCTCGATTTACAGACCATAAATGAGCAAGTATTTGTTTGTCACTTTATTCGTTGACTTCTATCTGTTATAAATGATGATGTTGGGTTGCATTGTAATGTCATTAAAAAAATTCTGTTGATTAATTTTGATAAATTTTCATATAATACTCTTCGAATAATTGAGCGGACTTTATTCTAGCTGTTTTCACATCAAGAGTATACTTACCTCCCTAATACTTTTGATATTGCTAAATATTGGCTTTCACTCAATAAACACTCAGATTAAAACAGTTAGGTGCCCCTACTGGGCAGGGAGTCAGAGCGTAGTCTGGCAGATGCCAGCCCCACCACCGCGCATGCGCAGACTAGCACTTCCTCTTTGCTAATTTATTGGCTGAGAGTGTACACATGCTTTTGTGTTAGAAACTTTCTATACTCTTTTCGAAGTTTTTGAGACTGTTTGCTAGAAGTTTATCCCTGAGAAAGATGGCAGAGAGAGTAACTTCGCCACAGGAGGGCCTTGGACCTTTAAATCAGGTGACTTCTAGTAAAATTAGCGAGTTTTGTCCCGTTGTAATGTGTTTCCGGGACTCTCGCTAAACGTGATAAGCGCCTTAATTAGTTGGGGTTTTTCAACTAGGTGCTATACAAGACTAATCTCTCTTTGTGTTTATGTCCACAGGTCTGTGTGAAGGAGAAATAAGGACATGACATCAGCAGAGGGTTTGTGTCTCTCCACCATGGTTCCATTTCCTACTAATACTGTTAGGTTATCTAACCAGAAAATTCTATGCCCAGTGAGTTGGAGGCCTATTATAAAGGTCTTCTCACTTTGCCCTCTTGATCCAATTCCTTCCCCTTGAGGTGGAGAGAGTTAAGAGGCGTTCAGTGGTGGAGTTCTCCAGTTCATCAGGTTGGATGGTTTGTCTAGACAAGGTGTCAGGTATTAATTATTGATATGAGAAAGGGAGATAATTAACACTATTTGCCATTGTTATCAGTATTTATCTGATGCTTGTGTAGTCGAAATGTCCATTCTGCACATGTTCTGGTTAAAGATACAATTCGTCCTTGCACTGGGATGTTTGTTGGGATCGATTTTGTCCTGTCATAGGATTAATGACGTCATAATCAGCTTTGCTCTTTAATTACAATTAAAGTTGTCCGAAGCTGGTTTCTCATAAAAAATTATGATCTTTATGATCATTTCCTTCTCTTGAGTTGGTTAGTTTCTAAGCGTAACTAGTTTGCTCATACTCCTCGTCCTTTGGCCTTTTTCAGAGACCTGGTTGTGCGTCCTGTGGACGATTTTTGAGGGACAAGTTTGGCCCTCATCTATGTTTTCAGTGTAGCCCCTGTGGTCCCTTGCTTAATTGCGAGATATGTAAGCACTGGGGGGGGGCGAGCTAATGTCCGAATTCTTGTGCTTGCAGGCGAAGGACAAGTTGGAGGAGGAGAAAAAGAAGCTGAAAAAAGAGGTCGTAAGTAAGAAGGGTAAGAGGAAGGCCTCGTCCGCGGTGGACATGGAGGCCTTCCGGACCGAGATGTTGGGAGAGATGAGGAGGACAATCAAGGATTTGGTTCCAGAGTTGCTTCGTGGCATGCTTCCTGGACCAAATCCTTTATTGACCTCATCATCTGCTTCAGAGCAGGTAATCCCCACCTCTGAATCAACGTTCCTTAGTACGCTTCCGTTGTTTGAAGATTCAGAGGTGGCCCCATTAGAGGGGGTGTTCCACGGCCCTGGCAGCAGGCTTATTGCCGCGCCCAATAGGGACCGTGGACGGTCGTCGCTGGAACCCGCGGGCTGCTCATCAGTCCAGGGGTATCCGCACACCGCGGCTGCCAGTACCTCGTATGGCGCCTTCCCTGGCCAGTCCGGGTTAGCTCTCTTTGCTGACCCGGAGTCTAATCTTTCTGGCCAGGAGGATGATGATTACCTGTTAGGGTCGCCGTATGAAGACGTGGCCATGGAATATGACGTTTGTGCGCCCCTCGCGGGGAATACAGGCGCCTTTTTCCACGGTTCTACTCTCCCAGGGGTAGAATCCACGGTTCAGACTGTGGCCCTGGGCACTGAAGGCCAGCGGTACCGCATACCTCGGCTTGCCGAGAGTGTAGCTGGTGCTGGCCGGGGCCGTGGTGGGGCGGTATATGCCCCGCGCTCTACCACGGCGCCTGCTCCTGGTCAAACCAGTGAGATTAGCATGCCGGTATTATCAGGGCCGCATGCTCTCCCTGGCTTGCCAGGGATATCAGCGTATCCGCCGTCAAGCTCTGTTGCTTGTGCTCAGGAGGAAGACGAAGGCCCCCGTCTTGTAGAGCGCTCGCAACTAGCCACGGAGGAGGATTGGTCTGACGCTTGCCAGTGGCTGGTGAGTGTTAGACCAGATCTGCCCGTGGAGCAGTCGGCTAGCCAGCGTGAACATAGGCCGTGGTTAGCTGGTAAGCCTACTGCTAACGCTATGCCTTCTCTGCCGCTGGCAGAGCATGTCGTTGACATGTTCGAGGCGGCGGAGACGTCCATTAAGTCGAGTGGACATCTCGCTAAGGCCCCGCGCGAGGTGGCCAGGTGTTGCCGCATCGTGCCCCTGGACTACCAGCGGTACGGTGTGGTACCAAAGCCCAGCGTGGATGACCGCGCAGCTTTGGGTGAGGATGCGCGGCCAGGCTCCCGTTCTGACACGGGAGTCTTGTGCTCGAACGCGTTGCGTTCGGCAAATGCCGCGTTGCGTGATGCGGAAGAGAGTGGGAGGGCTTCGATTGCCGCTCTGTCCCACGTCTCCCAGCTGTTACAAGGGGTAGTAACAGCATCCGCATCGCGCCAGCCAAGTCCGGTCACAGTCCAGCGAGCCATCCAGGATGGTATCAACCTGGCTCTGGACTGTATGACGCGGGCGGTGACCAGGAGTGTCCGGGCAAGGCGCACTTTTGCCTTGGATAATCTGTGCCCGTCCCAGGACCTCTACAATAGGCTACTACGTACGCCTATGACAGGTCCTGGTCTCTTTGGAGGTGAGGGATGTAGACACCTCCAGGAGACGGTTACTCTGGTCAATAACCAGAGGGCGCTGCGCGAACAGTTTGAGGTGCTTCGTCGTGCCAACGTTCGCGCCGCACCCCCTGCGTATCGTCCCCTGCAGGCTCGAGGTGGTAGAGGCCAACCACCATCGCAGCGCCGGCCTCGGCCGCGTGCGATTCGGCCAGCAGCGAGGGGGGCGCAGGCTCCTCAGGCGCAGTCAGCCAGGCAGCCGCCCACGCACCGTGGTGCGCGCGGTGCTGGTCGTGGCGCGCGAGGATCTGGGCGGGGTAATCGTTCCTGATGGGACGGTTACCGCGGTGAGAACCGCGCCGGTGTTTCTGGCAAAGGAGACAGTGCCGCTCTTGCACTCCTTATGTCCACCTCTATCCCTAGGTGGACCGATGGGAGGCCGATTAGCCGACCACATGCAAGAGTGGGAACGGTTAACTCAGGACCGTTTAGTCTTGCGATGGCTTTCAGTCGGGTATCATCCCGATTGGATGACAGGCCCGCCATCGCGACTGTCTCAAGTGCCGATCTGGACTCCAAATCCGAGAGATCCAGATCAAAGGTTGTGTATCGAGGAGGAAATAAATTCCCTCATACAAAAAGGAGCTATTCAGCCGGCACAGAGGTGTCCGGGCTTCTATTCAACCCTGTTCTTAGTAACAAAGAACACCGGAGGGTGGAGACCAATTCTCAACCTCAAGCCATTGAACAAGTTCATAGAGACGCCCAGTTTCAAGATGGAGACTGTGCGCTCGGTGTTGGCGGGGTTAGAGAGGGGAATGTGGACAGCGTCGATAGATTTGAAGGACGCTTATTTCCACATCCCCATACACAGGAGTTTCCGTCGCTTCCTGAGATTTGCATTCCAGGGCAGACAGTGGGAATTCAGGGTGCTACCCTTCGGAATTTCCACGGCTCCTCGGGTTTTCACCCGTGTGGTTCTTGCGATCACCGCATACCTCCGCAGGAGAAGCATAGCAGTCCACACGTACATAGACGACTGGCTGTTGAAAGCGCACACCCGGGAAAGTTTGTCGGCCAGTCTGGAGATTGTTTTGAAAACTCTCACAGACTTAGGCTGGATGATCAATTTCCCAAAATCAGAGCTGACTCCATCCCAGAAGTTTGTTTACCTGGGGATGTTCTTCGATCTAGAGACAGGATATGTTTATCCTACTCAGGAGAGAGTTCAGAAACTCATCTCATTAATTCAGTCATTGTGCGACAGTCGTCATGTCCTGGCACGGGTTTACTTGAGAATGCTGGGGTTGATGGTTTCATTGGAACCAGTCATTCCTCAGGCCGCCTTACGCAGGCGGCCGATCCAGTTATTTCTCATGACACAATGGACCCAGAGTACAGGTTCGCTGGACTCGAATGTGTCAGTGTTGGCGCCTCTGATTCATCACCTGCAATGGTGGTTGGACACAGAGAATCTCTTGGTGGGGGTTATGCTAACCCCTCCCCACCCTCAGGTGACTGTGTATACAGATGCATCGATGGAGGGCTGGGGAGCTTGCCTGGAAGAGTCCACGATATCAGGGCTTTGGAATCTGGAACAGTCAAAGGAACATATAAATCTACTGGAGCTAAGAGCAGTAGTCCTGGGCCTGGAACATTTCTTACAGAAAGTTCAGGGCAAGATTGTTCTTATTCGTTCAGACAACTCAACAGTTGTGACTTACATAAACCGCCAGGGCGGAACGAAGTCGCCCAGTCTCTGTATGATGACATGGAGACTGCTTTGTTGGTGTCTGGATCACCAGATTACCTTGAAAGCAGTTCATATTCCGGGAAGGTTAAACCTGCTAGCAGACTCATTGAGCCGAAGGATGAGTGTTTTACCCACGGAATGGCAACTAAATCAATGTGTGGCGGATCGTCTGTTCGACCATTGGGGGAAACCCAACATCGATTTGTTCGCAACGAAGAAGAATGCGAAGATGACGACGTACGTCTCTCCGATTCCGGATCCAAGCGCTTTCGCAACAGATGCGTTAGCTATCAGCTGGGGGAGAATGTATGCATACGCATTCCCTCCAGCAATCCTGATTCCAAAAATTCTTCAGAAAATCAGACAAGAGGAATGCCAAGTGCTTCTGATCGCCCCGGATTGGCCAAGCCGATCATGGTATACGGATCTGCTGGACCTTCTGGTCTGCAATCCGGTTCCTCTGCCTCTGATGGACGATATTATCTTCCAGGGCAAGGCCCTTCACAACAATCCGTCAATGTTCAGATTGACTGCGTGGATGTTGTCAAGGAATCTAGAATTAAGGAGGGCTTTTCTGAGCAAGCAGCCATGTTTATGGCCAAAGCCAGGAGGGGGTCAACCTCCAGAGCATATAATTATAAAATCAACAGATTTGCAGAATGGTGCTCAAAAAGATGTATTGATCCAATGGATGCATCTATTCAGGTAGTAGCTGATTTCCTCTGTCACCTCTATGATGCCTATAGCCTCAAGCCTAACTCTATTGCTGGTTATAAGTCAGCTTTAATGTCTGTTATTCCTTGCTTGGCTAAGAGGGGAAGTGATGAAGTGAATACATTAAATGTATTAATTAAAGGCATGGGCAATCTAAGACCAAGGAATCCACCGGTGATTCCGTCTTGGAGTTTATCGCTAGTGCTTCAAGTACTAGGTGATGAGCCGTTTGAACCACTTAGTTCCATTTCGATGAAACTATTAACACTGAAGACTGTGTTTTTAATTGCTGCGGCCTCGGCTAGGCGTAGGAGTGAGATTCATGCCTTATCAGCCGAGGATGACCGTTTTGTGGTTTCAGGGGAAGGCCTTAAGCTGCTACCTAGGATTAATTTCTTGGCTAAAAATCAGTCGTTGAAATATCCAGGTCAACCTATTATTTTGCCTGCTTTAACTAGATATGATCCTAATTCTAAAGCATGGTGTCCTGTCCGGGCGCTTCGCCGGTACAAACAACGTACGGCGGAGTGGCGCACCGACCAGTCAGCGTTATGGTTGTCATATATTGAACCCCATGGCAGGGCTTCTAAGGACACCATTTCCAGGTGGATTGTAGAATGCATTCAGTTTTGCCATAAATCCGCCACCGGGAAGCAGGTTGACGTGGCCAAGGCTCACAGTGTCCGCGGCGTAGTGACATCCACTGCCCTATTTAATGGGGTCCCTGTGGATGATATTATGTCGGTGGCTCAGTGGCACTGTGAGTCAAGTTTTACAGACCATTATCTCCGTGACACCTCTAATCCTCTCGCCTTGTCGATTTTGAAAAAAAATAACTAGGCATATATATTTTTGATGGGGTTTCCTCATTGCTTATATATTTCACAATTAATTTATGGAAACAACCACTAATTTGGGACTGCATCGATCTTCACCAATGGGAAGAGGATGTCAGCAGCCATTTCAACAAGGTCAGCCTTGTGTATGTGTTGTCCATTGTTGATTGTCTTGTCACGTTACCCGTTATTTATATGATGATGGTTTTGTGTATTTATGTGGTTCATTGTTGAGAGTATACGAAAATGGAGCTTTTCGTCTCTGTCCTGTAGTACATGGCACTTGTACGTAGAGAGCGTATAGGACATTGAGGTCATTCGACTCTTCCTCCCAGGAAGGAGGGGGGGGAGCGCATATGACATTCGGTCATCTCTCATACATCGGGGGTGTTATCCGATGGTTAGTCAAATCCTGACTGTTTTTTCATACAGTTTCAGAAGTTTAAGTGCCTTAAACGCAGAAAAGCGTATAGGGAGGAGCTGGTCTTTTGACCTCGCCTCCCTCCCGCCGAATTCACTGTCGAATTCTGGCAATATCAGAAGTATTAGGGAGGTAAGTATACTCTTGATGTGAAATAAACGAAATCAAGGATTTCTTTTTTCACGAGAGAGTTGATACTTACCTCCCTAGATACGGACCCGGCCTCTCCACCCCACAGAGGCTCGGTCTTCAGGCTCTTTATAGTTGCATGTGTATCAGCCAATAAATTAGTCAGAGGAAGTGCTAGTCTGCGCATGCGCGGTGGTGGGGCTGGCATCCGCCAGACTACGCTCTGACTCCCTGCCCAGTAGGGGCACCTAACTGTTTTAATCTGAGTGTTTATTGAGTGAAAGCCAATATTTAGCAATATCAAAAGTATTAGGGAGGTAAGTATCAACTCTCTCGTGAAAAAAGAAATCCTTGATTTCGTTTATTTAGTGGTAACCATTACCACACTGTTCTCAAAAGTTTGTTTAATGTTACAGAATCAGAGAAGTACATTTTGGAAACAATGCTGCTGAAAGCTTTTATTGTCTACACAGCAACAGCTTACAGCAACATTATTTTCAAAATCAACATGAGTCATCATATAAAATGGAAAGTAAAATCTTGATCTTTAGAGATTTTAGTTTTCTATACATTAAATATCCTTTAACCCTTACCACTCTTATGTCAAAACTCAAAAATTTTAAAATTAAATTAAAAGATGAACTGGTGTTAATTTTTCAACAAATTTAGTGGGAGATGGTAGACAGCAACATCTTCCTTCAAAATTATTGAAAAATTTACACCAGTTTCTTTGCCCCAAAAAGAAACACTAAAATATAATATTAACATCATAGTGATAAGGGTTAAAATAATTCTAATTTTGATAACAGTATTTTGTTTATATGTATCTTTAGCTAGCAGAAACATTTACACTGCAGTTAAGAAGCTATGGTGATTCCCTTGCTACTATAGGTGAACGATCATCTATTAAAGTGACCATTGCTGCCAATGATGATCCATATGGTGTCGTACAGTTTCTCTCTGACCAGCCGATTGTCCATCTAAGTATGAACACTAATTATGCTGAGATATGAACCCACACTCACATGCCCATGCATACACATTTATACACACACCCAATGGCCTGTCATAATGAAATACATCACATGATAGCTGAAGTCAGAATCAAAACAATGTTGCTCTGTCACGAAAATTTTAAGTCTGTCACTAATATGTGTTTTTAGTGACTTTACAGTTTAATGACCATTCTGTTAAATATTTTGAAACTAATTTAACCATGGGCAGCAGTAGTTCCCAGTCAAATTAGTTTCAAACCATTCAACGGCTTATTTTAACACAACAAAATAACTTATCATTAACTTGGACATCCAGACTTTGGCCGTGTTCCAGATAAAAAACTGTATCCGGATCAAATTCTGGAACTATGGATATCTCAGAAACTACTGGTCCAATTTGGATAAAATTTTCACACACAAGATAGGGTGTACTGTACACTCAGTGTCCGCAACTTTGGTCATAATCCGGAAAATGGAAAATCTTTAGAATCTTTACATTATGCTAAAAATGAGAGGGCGAGGGTCTGCAATCTCTGATTGCTCTTGTTAAGATCTTTGGTTAAAAAATATCCCCGTATTTCCTTTTTCGTTTCACAGTTGAAAGTAAAGATGCCAGAACAGAGTTTGTACAGATCCCGCTGGAGAGAATTGCGGGTACATTTGGCAGCTTGACCATTCACTGGTCAGTTATTAGCACTGATCAAGGGATGGCCGATCTGGAGCCTCAGTCTGGCTCAGTCACATTTCCACCTGTGCAGACACTCGGCCATATTGCTATTAGCTCTGTAGCTGATGAGGTAACTAGAGGCTAGACTGTCTCGTGTTACATTAAATTGACATATGAGATGCCTGTTGATTTCAGTTCTGTTTACCCAGTGTGCAATGCTACCCAGTGTGCAATGCCCTGACTCCATATTCATTGTAACTATTGGACACCATATTCATTGAGTCTATAGCCGTGAATAGTTGCACCGGTTATGGAGTCAGTGCATTGCATGCTGGGTAACACTGCATGCTGGGTAAATTGCACAGAAATCAGCAGGCATCTCATAGCTCATGCAAATGTTTCTCTATTTAATAGGACATGAGAACTTTAAGAAGCACACCGTACTAATTATCACTAAATGGCCACTTTAATGGTGTAAATTTGTCAAGAAAATCAAAGTATTTGGTGTTATAATATGGTCTTTTTGCAGGCCAGAAGTAGACTATTGTAGAAAATTTACAAAGAAATCTCTTTGACTGCAAATGGAAATTCCTCAAGACCACTGTACTAGGAGGTGCTGGCTGGCTTGACCGGTTAAAGGAGTAAATATAACTGCTGTGATTCTAGCTTAACATTTTAATGGTCAAGACGGCCAAAACCGGCATCGGCAGTGGTCCTGAGGAATGTCCATTTGCAGCACAAGAGAAGACTATTTTTTAACTCTTACCACTGGACTGAGTGGCTCATTGGTAAATCTTCAAAACTACTCTTCCTTTGACCTGTGAAATAATATATAGTTAACAATTATTTTGATTTTCTTAACCAAATTTGTTTAATAACAAGTGTCATATGAGATTGAAATACGTGGAGTTTATCAGTGAAAGGCTTAAATTGTTTTTATTATTTATTTAGAATAGGGAGTTGCTAAAAACTATTGCCGATAATGTAATTGTTAATTAAAACTTTTATTTCTAAGCTCTCTGCCGTACTTTTACATTTTGAAAAGTTAAATCTTTTGACAATTCATTTGTTTTCACATCAAGAGTATACTTACCTCCCTAATACTTTTGATATTGCTAAATATCGGCTTTCACTCAATAAAACACTCAGATTAAAAACAGTTAGGTGCCCCTACTGGGCAGGGAGTCAGAGGTAGTCCGGCGGATGCTCGCCCCACCACCGCGCATGCGCCGACTACTACTTCCTCTTTGCTCATTTATTGGCAAAGGGTTACATGCGGTTTTGTGTTCTTTATACTTTTCTGCGCGTTACCTTGTTTTTTGCTCACGTTTGACGATTATTTTTTGGTGGACGCATGTCGGAAAGGGAGGATTCGCCTTTAGAAGGAGCGGGATCGCTTTATCAGGTGAATTCTTTGATATGCTAGCGTGTTTTGTCCCGGTTTAATGTATTTCCGGGACTCGCGCTTACCGTGATTAGCGCCTGATTATGTTGGTTTTTTACAACATGGTGCTTCATATGTCTCATTTCTCTTTGTGTTTTGTCCACAGGTATCGCATAGATGCTTTGATGGACTTCTCGGCACAAGAGGATATGTTTTCTCTCCACCACGGTTCCATTTCCTACTAATACTGTTAGGTTATCTAACCAAAAAATCTATGTTCAGTGAGTTGGAGGCCTGTTATAAAGGTCTTCTCACTTTGCCCTCTTGCTCCAATTCCTTCCCCTTAGGTGGAGAGAATGTAGAGGCGTACTATGGTGGAGTTCTCCGGTTCATCACGTTGGATGGTTTGTCTATACAAGGATCAGGTATCTAATTATTGTAAACAAAAGGGGAGATAATTTCACTTTTTGCCAATGCTAGAATTGGAAGGAGTTATCTCTGTATATCTGATTGTTGTGTACTCGAAATGCCAATTCAACGGAAATGTTCCGTTTACTTATACAATTCGTTCTTGCACTTGGTGCTTGTTGCGGATCGATTAATTTGGTCACGAGAGTGATGACGTCATAATCGGCCTTGGCTTTTTTATTAACAATTAACGTTTTGTCCATGGCTGGTTCTTCTTGATTTCTGATCTTGATGATCCTGTCCTCTCTTTTTAGTTGGTTTTGAGTTCGCTAACCTTAACTATCTTGCTCATTGTCCCTGTCCTTTGTCCTGTTTCAGAGACCTGGTTGCCCGTCCTGCGGGAGGTTTCTTAAAAGCCGCTTCGTCCCGCACTTGTGCTTCAGCTGCAGTCCCTGTGGACCGTTGCTGAAGTGCGACGTATGTAAGCAGTGGGGGGGCGAATTAATGTCTGATTTTCTCGCATTGCAGGCAAGGGAGAAGGTAATGGAGGAAGAGAGGAAGAAGAAGGAGAAAGTTTGTAAGAAGGGTAAGAAGAAGGCCTCATCCGCGGTGGATATGGAGGCCTTCAGGTCCGAAATGTTGCAAGAGATGCAGAGGACAATAAAGGATCTGGTCCCAGAGTTGCTTCGTGGCATGCTCCCTGAGCCAGCTCCTTTGTTGTCCTCGGCATCTGCTTACGAGCAGGTGATCCCCGCCTCTGAATCCGGTCTCTTTAGGTCCGGTCCGGTTGTGGATTCAGAGGTGGCCCCTTTGTTGGGGGCAGTCCAAGGCCCTGGCAGCAGGCATGGCGCCGCGCCGAGGGGCCGTGGACAACGGTTGTTGCTGGGACCCGCGGTCTGCTCATCAGACCCCGGGTATCCGCGCGCCGAAGGTGCCAAACCCTCCTATGGCACCTTTCCTGGCCAGTCCGGGTTAGCTCTCTTTGCTGACCCGGAGTCTAATCTTTCTGGCCAGGAAGAAGAGGATCTCCTGCTGGGGTCGCCTTCTGAGGACGTGGCCATGGAATACGACGTCTGTGCACCCCTCGCGGGGAATGCAGGCGACGTGTTCCATGGTTCTACTCACGCAGGAGTAGATTTCACGGTCCAGAGGGTGTCCCCGGGCGGTGCTGTTGACCACGGATACCGCATACCTCGGCTTGCCGATGGTATGGCTGGTTCTGGTCAGACCCGTGGTAGAGCGGTGTTTACCCCGCGCTCTGCCACGGCGCCTGCTCCTGGTCAAGCCGCGGAATTTAGCATGCCTGCTCTCTCGGGCCCGCATGCTTTTCCAGGCTTGCCAGGGGTATCAGCTTACCCGCCGTCGACATCAACTGCGAGTGCTCTGGAGGAAGACGAAGGCCCTCGTCTAGTAGAGCGCTCGCAGTTAGCCACGGAGGAGGATTGGTCGGACGCTTGCCAGTGGCTGGTAAGTGTTCGGCCAGATCTACCCGTGGAGCTGCCGGCTAGCCAGCGTGACCATAGGCCGTGGTTAGCTGGTAGGCCGGCGGCTACCGCTATGCCATCTCTGCCGCTTGCTGAGCATGTCGTGGACATGTTCGAAGCGGCAGAGGCGTCCATTAAGGTGAATGGACGTCTCGCGAAGGCCCCTCGCGAGGTGGCGAAGCGGTGCCGCATCGTGCCCCTGGATTACCAGCGGTACGGTGTGGTGCCGAAGCCAAGCGTTGATGATCGCGCGGCTTTGGGCGAAGATGCGCGGCCGGGCTCCCGTTCTGACACGGGAGTCTTGTGCTCGAACGCGTTGCATTCGGCAAATGCCGCGCTGCGGGATGCGGAGGAGAGTGGGAGGGCGTCGATTGCCGCTCTGTCCCACGTCTCCCAGCTGCTACAAGGGGTGGTAGCGGCTTCCGCATCACGCCAACCAAGCCCGGTGACAGTCCAGAGAGCCATTCAGGATGGTATCAACCTGGCTTTGGACTGTTTGACGCGGGCGGTAACCAGAAGTGTCCGGGCGAGGCGCACGTTTGCGCTTGACAATCTGTGCCCGTCCCAGGACCTGTATAATAGGCTGCTGCGGACGCCTATGACAGGTCCTGGTCTCTTTGGAGGTGAGGGATGCAGGCACCTCCAGGAGACGGTCACTCTGGTTAATAACCAGAGGGCGCTGCGGGAACAATTTGAGGTGCTCCGGCGGGAGCGTGTTCGCGCGGCACCCCCTGCGTATCGTCCTCTGCAGGCTCGAGGTGGTGCTGGCCAGGTCAGAGGCCAGCCACCGTCGCAACGTAGGCCTAGGCCACGGGCGATTCGGCCAGCAGTGAGGGGGGCGCAGGCTCCCCAGCCGCACCCAGCCAGACAGCCGCCCGCGCACCGTGGTGGCGCGCGGCGCTGGGCGGGGCGCGCGGGGATCTGGTCGCGGTAATCGGGCCTGATGGCCTGGTTACCGCGGTGGGAACCACTCCGGTGTTTCAGGCCGAGAGAACAGTGCCACTCTGGCCCTCCTTATGTCCACCTCTATCCCTAGGTGGACCGGTGGGCGGCCGTTTGGCCGCCCGCTTGCCAGAGTGGAAGCGGTTGACTCAGGACCGTTTAGTCTTGCGATGGCTTTCGGTCGGGTATCGTCCCGACTGGGTGACAGGCCCGCCATCGCGACTGTCTCTCGCGCCGATCTGGACTCCCATTCCACGGGATCCGGATCAGAGGTTGTGTATAGAGGAGGAAATAAATTCCCTCATACTAAAAGAAGCCATTCAGCCGGCACAGAGGTGCCCGGGCTTCTATTCAACCCTGTTCTTGGTAACAAAAAACACCGGAGGGTGGAGGCCGATTCTCAACCTCAAGCCGTTGAACAAGTTCATCGAGACACCCAGTTTCAAGATGGAGACTGTGCGCTCGGTGTTGGCGGGGTTAGAGCGAGGGATGTGGACAGCGTCGATAGATTTGAAGGATGCTTATTTCCACATTCCCATAGAGAGGAGTTTCCGTCGCTTCCTGAGATTTGCATTTCAGGGCCGGCGGTGGGAATTCAGGGTGTTACCCTTCGGAATTTCCACGGCTCCTCGGGTCTTCACCCGTGTGGTTCTCGCGATCACTGCATACCTCCGCAGGAGAAGCATAGCAGTCCACACGTACATAGACGACTGGCTGTTGAAAGCACACACCCGGGAATCGTTGTCAGCCAATCTGGAGATTGTTTTGAAAACTCTCTCGGACTTGGGCTGGCTGATCAATTTCCCGAAATCAGAGCTAACTCCATCCCAGAAGTTTGTTTACCTGGGCATGTTCTTCGATCTGGAGACGGGGTATGTGTACCCCACTCAGGAGAGGGTTCAAGTACTCATCTCGGTAATTCAGTCGGTGTGCGACAGTCGTCATGTCCTGGCACGGGTTTACTTGAGAATGCTGGGCTTGATGGTTTCTTTGGAACCAGTCATTCCACAGGCCGCCTTGCGCAGGCGTCCGATCCAGTTGTTTCTCATGACACAGTGGACCCAGAGTTCAGGTTCGCTGGACTCGAACGTGTCGGTGTTGGCGCCTCTGATTCACCACCTGCAATGGTGGTTGAATACAGAGAATCTCTTGCCGGGGGTTTTGCTAACCCCTCCCCACCCTCAGGTGACTGTGTATACAGATGCATCGATGGAGGGGTGGGGAGCTTGTCTGGAAGAGTCCACAGTATCAGGGCTTTGGGATCTGGATCAGTCCAAGGAACATATCAATCTACTAGAGCTAAGAGCAGTAGTCCTGGGCCTGGAACATTTCTTACAGAAAGTTCAGGGCAAGATTGTTCTAATTCGTTCAGACAACTCAACAGTAGTGACTTACATAAACCGCCAGGGCGGAACGAAGTCGCCCAGTCTCTGTATGATGACATGGAAACTGCTTTGTTGGTGCCTGGATCATGGGATCACCTTGAAAGCAGTTCATATTCCGGGGAGGTTAAATCTGCTAGCAGACTCATTGAGCCGAAGGATGAGTGTTTTACCCACGGAATGGCAACTAAATCAATGTGTGGCGGATCGTCTGTTCGACCATTGGGGGAAACCCAACATAGATTTGTTCGCGATGAAGAAGAATGCGAAGATGACGACGTACGTCTCTCCGATTCCAGACCCAAGCGCTTTCGCAACAGATGCGTTAGCTATCAGCTGGGAGGGAATGTATGCATACGCATTCCCCCCAGCAATCCTGATTCCAAAGGTGCTTCAGAAAATCAGGCAGCAGGAGTGCCAAGTGCTTCTGATCGCCCCGGATTGGCCAAGCCGATCGTGGTATACGGATCTGCTGGACCTTCTGGTCTGCAATCCGGTTCCGCTGCCTCTGATGGACAACCTTATCTTCCAGGGCAAGGCCCTTCACGACAATCCGTCAATGTTCCGATTGACTGCGTGGATGTTGTCAAGGAATCTAGAATTAAGGAGGGCTTTTCTGAGCAAGCGGCCATGTTTATGGCCAAAGCCAGGAGGGGGTCAACCTCCAGAGCATATAATTATAAAATCAACAGATTTGCAGAATGGTGCTCAAAAAGATGTATTGATCCAATGGAATCATCTATTCAGGTAGTGGCTGATTTCCTCTGTCACCTATATGATGCCTATAGCCTCAAGCCTAACTCTATTGCTGGTTATAAGTCAGCTTTAATGACTGTTATTCCTTGCTTGGCTAATAGGGGGAGTGATGAAGTAAGTACATTAAATGTATTAATTAAAGGCATGGGCAATCTAAGACCAAGGAATCCTCCACTGATTCCGTCTTGGAGTTTATCACTGGTGCTCCAGGTACTAGGTGATAAGCCTTTTGAACCACTTAGTTCCATTTCTATGAAAATGTTAACTCTTAAAACTGTATTTTTAATTGCTGCGGCCTCGGCAAGGCGTAGGAGTGAAATTCACGCCTTATCAGCCGAGGTTGACCGTTTTGTGGTTACAGGGGAAGGCCTTAAGCTTCTACCTAGGATTAATTTCTTGTCTAAAAATCAGTCATTGAAATATCCAGGTCAACCTATTTTTTTGCCATCTTTAACTAGATATGATCCTAATTCTAAAGTATGGTGCCCCGTACGGGCGCTGCTCCGGTACAAACAGCGTACTTCGGAGTGGCGTACCGACCAGTCAGCGTTATGGTTGTCATATATTGAACCCCATGGTAGGGCGTCTAAGGACACCATTTCTAGGTGGATTGTGGAATGTATTCAATTTTGTCACAAATCCGCCACCGGGCGACAGGTTGACGTGGCCAAGGCTCACAGTGTCCGCGGTGTCGTGACATCCACTGCCCTTTTTAATGGGGTCCCTGTGGATGATATTATGTCAGTGGCTCAGTGGCACTGTGAGTCAAGTTTTACAGACCATTACCTCCGTGACACCTCTAACCCTCTCGCCTTGTCGATTTTGAAACAATAACCGCTTTATGTTTGTGAAGAGTGCCTCCGCATTGCTTATATACTTCGCCATTCAGCGACGGTGACAACCACTTGTCGGGACTGTATCATCCTTCTCTACTGGATTCATGATGACAGCTTCCTAGTACAACAAGGTCAGTCTTGTTCATGTGTTGTTCATTGTTTTGTATTGTCACGTTACCCAGTGTTATTAATATGGTGATGGTTTATGTGGGTTGTGGTTCTTTAGAGAGAGTATACGAAAATGGAGCCTTTTCGTCTCTGTCCTATAGTACTTAGCACTAGTACGAAGAGAGCGTGTAGGACATTGAGGTCATTTAATCTTCCTCCCAAGGGAGGGGGGGGGAGCGCATATGACAAATCGGTCATCTCTCAGGCATCGGTTGTGTTATCCGATGGTTTATCAAATCCTGACTGTGTTTTCACACAGTTTCAGACGTCATAAGTGCCTTAAACGCTTGAAAGCGTATAGGGAAGAGCTGGTCTTTTGACCTCGCCTCCCTCCCGCCAGATTCACTTTCGAATTCTGGCAATATCAAAAGTATTAGGGAGGTAAGTATACTCTTGATGTGAAATAAACGAAATCTAAGATTTCTTTTTTCACGAGAGAGTTGATACTTACCTCCCTAGATACTGACCCGGCCTCTCCGCCCCACAGAGGCTCGGTCTTCAGGCTCTTGGTAGTTGCATGTGTTAGCCAATAAATGAGCCAGAGGAAGTAGTAGTCGGCGCATGCGCGGTGGTGGGGCGAGCATCCGCCGGACTACCTCTGACTCCCTGCCCAGTAGGGGCACCTAACTGTTTTTAATCTGAGTGTTTTATTGAGTGAAAGCCGATATTTAGCAATATCAAAAGTATTAGGGAGGTAAGTATCAACTCTCTCGTGAAAAAAGAAATCCTAGATTTCGTTTAGTCTCAGGCGATCTTCAATGTGAGATCGAGAAAATGTATCTTGTGGTTAATGAGTGGCCATTAATTTTCCCCAGAAAATGAAGACAAAAAGATTTTGAATCTTTAAATGCCAAATAGAACTATCCTATTACATGAATATAATATTTAGCCTAGTGTGAGATGATATAAAACTCATAGTTTTCTGTATGAAGAATCGTTAACAGAAAATAGTCCCTCTTAATTCAGCTTAAAGTTCTTCATAGTTTGATTGTTTAGAAAGAAAGATGATGTTATTGCCCTTTGCTCAGCATGTGGAGATTTAGTGTGCATGTTCACACAGTAGTGTAAACGAAATCTAGGATTTCTTTTTTCACGAGAGGAGTTGATACTTACCTCCCTAATACTTTTGATATTGCTAAATATCGGCTTTCACTCAATAAAACACTCAGATTAAAAACAGTTAGGTGCCCCTACTGGGCAGGGAGTCAGAGGTAGTCCGGCGGATGCTCGCCCCACCACCGCGCATGCGCCGACTACTACTTCCTCTGGCTCATTTATTGGCTAATACATGCAACTACCAAGAGCCTGAAGACCGAGCCTCTGTGGGGCGGAGAGGCCGGGTCAGTATCTAGGGAGGTAAGTATCAACTCTCTCGTGAAAAAGAAATCCTAGATTTCGTTTATTTCACATCAAGAGTATACTTACCTCCCTAATACTTTTGATATTGCCAGAATTCGAAAGTGAATCTGGCGGGAGGGAGGCGAGGTCAAAAGACCAGCTCTTCCCTATACGCTTTCAAGCGTTTAAGGCACTTATGACGTCTGAAAACTGTGTGAAAACACAGTCAGGATTTGATAAACCATCGGATAACACAACCGATGCCTGAGAGATGACCGATTTGTCATATGCGCTCCCCCCCCTCCCTTGGGAGGAAGATTAAATGACCTCAATGTCCTACACGCTCTCTACGTACTAGTGCTAAGTACTATAGGACAGAGACGAAAAGGCTCCATTTTCGTATACTCTCTCTAAAGAACCACAACCCACATAAACCATCACCATATTAATAACACTGGGTAACGTGACAATACAAAACAATGAACAACACATGAACAAGACTGACCTTGTTGTACTAGGAAGCTGTCATCATGAATCCAGTAGAGAAGGATGATACAGTCCCGACAAGTGGTTGTCACCGTCGCTGAATGGCGAAGTATATAAGCAATGCGGAGGCACTCTTCACAAACATAAAGCGGTTATTGTTTCAAAATCGACAAGGCGAGAGGGTTAGAGGTGTCACGGAGGTAATGGTCTGTAAAACTTGACTCACAGTGCCACTGAGCCACTGACATAATATCATCCACAGGGACCCCATT